>CM065397.1:35442500-35595000 GCA_033060915.1 Euryodendron excelsum
ATAGAGGAAGACATAGAGTTAGTTTTTCTTCTTTTTTTTCTTCTTTCTTTCCTTTATAAAAATAGTTTATTTATGCCAATTCTAAAAATGCACAGGTAAATGGGTGAATACATGTTATACATTTATTTTTATTGGTTTTTTTTGTTTTTTGTGAATGCATATGGAGTTAGATGCATGACCTATTTGGCATGTCCTACTTTCTTTATTTTTTATATTATTTATTTATTTTTATTATTTATTTTTTTATGAATGCACAAGTTCATGTAGGAATGGAATTTAAAGCACGTTATATTTTTTGGATGAATATACCTACAGGAATGGAATTGAATACATGCCACGCTTTTGATGAATGCAGGAATAGATATAAACTACACATAAATTTAAATGGATGCACAGATTATATATGCTAGGGATGCATTAGTAATACATGTATATAAGCTATTTACAGAGAACGTCCCAGGATTGCCCCAAGGCCCATACTCTCAAGATTCTGTTTCCTTTCTAGGATTCTACCCCATTTAGTTTTGTCCCATTCTTATCGGGGTATGATAGCATTTCCACCATTCTCTAGGGATCTCGACATTTTAGGTTTGTTATCCTATCCTTATTTTCTACAGGGTTGCTGTTTGGGGTTTTTTTGACCTTGGTTTTTTCTTTTCCTTAGATTTTCAAAATGCTACCGTGGCTAGAGCGACAACTCACATGCCCTTTGCAGAGCAATAAACAGCTAAGCTCTCAATCTGAGAACACTTCTTTTAGGATCGTAATGCAGGCCAGGTTTAGGGGTTATAAGAAACAAAGGATATTTAGGCTCAAAGATTTTCTTTTAGTAGGTTGCTTAAACCAGAACCATCTGAGCACACTTTGGAACATAAGATTGCCCCTGGATTCCTCCCCAATTCTCCTTTCTCACCCTTACCTATCTTGGTATTATTCAGACTTATTTGGACTAAGCAATTTTCTTTTATCAGAGAGGACTTTAATTTGGACCGTAACGTAAGCTAGGTTAAGGGGTTTATGAATGAAAAGGATGCGTAGCCTCAAATTTGATGTTGTTTGTAGTAGGGTTTAGATCCACACCATCCTTAGTCGGTCTTTCAGCGGGGTTTCGTCCCATGATATCCTCCTCTAGTTTCAGCAACACGTCTGGCTCATTTAGATCAAGCAATCCTTTTCAATCGGAGAGGACTTTAACAGGGTCGTAAGGTAGGCCACGGTTTCGGGTTTTTACAAGAAAGGGTAAAGGCTCAAACCTATTACTTTTACTTGGTGGCTTTGTTACCTAGGATCACCTTTGAATTTTCTCTTTTACAAGAGGAGTTGACCTTTTTTTATAACTTTTGACCTTCGTAGTCTGACATTTGCCCCTTTTCTTTCTTCCCTCGTTTTTTTTTTTTTTTTAACTTCCGTCTTTCCTATATGCTTTTCAAGATAGCACAAACATGATTCTTTTTCAGTCTTTTCTCTGATATGCCCCTCTTTTTTTTTGAACATTTCTACAACTTCTTTTTCTCAAATCCTTTCCTTAACATTTCGATTTAACCCATTGTGGATGGTGATCCCTAGGTTGGGGTGTTTTCTGAAAAGGAAAGGTAACCGGTTCAATAGGTTTGACAAGGGTTGCTTTTAACTATATAGGAAATGAAATGAGGGCCTTTCTTCATTTTGAACAAGATTGCTTGATCCATAGAGTCTTCACGTTATTTCAGCTTGATGGTCGATGATGTTTTTTGCCAGATCTTCTGCTGCCTGTCTGTCCCAGAGTGGGGTAATGGTTTCGGATCAGGGTTGACAAAAAAAACTTCCATTTTTTGCGAGGCACTAGTGGGTTAAGCAAAGGGGATATTTTTGTGTATAGTAATAGAATTGAGGGCCTCTAATCATTTCAAATTGAATTGCTTAGTCTATAAAGCCTTTGTACAAAATTTAGACAATATTTCTAGGGATGATGTGTTTCGGCCAGTGAACCCCTACATGTTCTATAGAATCAACTACTCTATGCTTACCCTAGTGTGGGGGATGGTTAGTGGTTTGGGGACATCTGAATAAAAATCAGTTACGGCTCTAGTGGACTGAGCAAGGGGTAGTGTTTATTTAGGATAAATAGAATAATGGCTTCTCATCATTCTGAGTACTCGACTGCCCATCGCTTAGCTAGGATATGATGCAAGTGTCGCCTTTTCAATGAATTTCACACCTTTTTGATGAGGCTGTCTCCTTCCCATGTCTCACTCTCTCTTTGTTTCTCAAAGGTCTTAACCCCCCTTTGAATGGGTTGCCTATGCTATCCCATCCTTTAAGTCGAGTCATTACTAAATGGGAAAGAATTTTTAAACGCAACAATCATCCACAAGAGTATGAGACAAAGGGGATAAACCGGAAACTTCATCTCTTTCATTTCAAATCATGAATGCATGACATGTGTGTTTATTTAAATAAGATATGCAAGAAAATAGATAGATAAAAAGGAAACAGATGAATTTTATGAAAACCTCCCTTTTCTTGTGGGTCTTTTGGTGAGAACCCTTAATAGGGTTTTGGGACTACATCAACCTCTTGGTGCTTCATTCATCGGGTGTATCAATGGAGGGCGAGTTCACGACATTTGTCATGCATTTGGAAGTTAGAGGATATGTTTTTGCAATGCACGGGTCTGACAAGACTTCGCAAATGGTGAGGTCCTCTTCTGCATGGATAGTGATTGTCTGGGCATGGTGCGAGGGTAGTTGTATAGAGGTAATGTCTTGCGGATGGATGATTAATTCTTCTTATTCCTTCATGTAGGTTCGGCCTCCTTCAACAGCCAGGCTTATCCTTGCATGATTTTGAATTTGGTGAGGTGCTAGAGGGATTCCATGAATTCAGTCGTGCTCTTTGACCTACAAAAAGAAAAAGAACAACAGAATGCAGTCAGCATGTGGAGTTGGAGGTTCTATGCGATGCATGTCCTATGGAGGTGTATATCCCAAACCTCTATCTAATTATATTAATGAGAATTTCTAGTTTATGCAATATTTAGTGTTAATTATTCCTTCTTTTGGGTCAAAATGACCAATGAGAAGTTGTGTTGTAACTTGTGTTGGAGGTGTGAGACACATGAGATTATTTCCCATGTGTATCTTCTTAAAGCACAAAACACACACACATATGCACAAAAAACTATCACCAACCGATTGGGAGAGGGAGGAAGAGAGAAAGGGAAGAAGGAAGGGAAGATTGAGGGAAGAAAGGCTTGAAGCAAGAGAATTGAAGGCCTCACCAAGCTTGAAGAAGGTAAGATTTTATTTCTCTCTCTCTACAATTATATATGTATATGTGTCTACCATGTGTAGATGTGTTGGGTCTTTGTATGTATGCATACATATGAGTAGGGTTTGTCTTGAGGGACTCCTTGAGTCCCAATTAGTTGAAATTGAGAGCTTGTAGCTTAATATTGGAGGATTGGAAGTGGAGGTTAGAAAAATCCCAAAATATGAGAAATGTTAAGGTTTTGAGTTCAACTCTAGATCCCTTTGATTTAATTGTTCTTTCTCTCCCATTTTTAGTTATTATCATCCTTGTGGGCTAATCTTTGAGTCCTAAGAGTATTGGAAAGGTTTGGTGGTGTTTGGACGAGTTTTGGTTGTGTTTTGGTTGAAATTCGGGGGCTGCCCATAACAGGGCGTTTGAACTCCCAATATGGAGTTCGAACTATGGGGAAATAAGCCTGAACGTTCAAACTCTCTCAGAGGGAGTTTGAACCCTCAGAGAAGGTTTTTTTCAGATTTTGTTCTTGGAGTTCGAACACCCATTTGGGCATTCGAACTCTTTGTTTTTTTGCCTAGGCGTTCGAACCCTCTATCAGATCGGACACTGTTTAGTAAAATGGGCATAACTTTCTCTAGAAAACTCAGATTGATGCACCGTTTGAAGCATTAGAAACTAGATTCATAGAAATTTGTACCCATATAAAGTTTGTTTTCTGATTCCTTATATATTGAGAGATATAGGGGTTTGAAGTTGACCCAAAATCCATGCCAACAACATTATTTTCCAAAATTTTAGTCCACCTTCCATAAAGCATAACTTCTTCACCCGAAATGTGTTTTCGGCTCATGACCTATCAAAATAAAGGCCTTTAAGCCTATTTTCAAATGCAACTAGCCTTGAGTGTGAACTCATTATTGAGAGAGGGTTGGGACTCGATGAAGGAGTCAACATTCCGGCTTTCATGTTCAAATCTCAACCTCATGTTCTTATTTTACATCGGGGCTTTGTCTTAGAGTTTAGCCTCCCTCTCCCACTGTGAGAATGAGGTGTTGTTGAGTTGGGGTTGAGTGGGTTACGTGCTTAGTCTTGACTTGCATGTTATTGCTTTGCCTTAGAGTCTTGTATTGATGTTTCTTTAATTCTACATGCATTTGTGTAGGAATACCTTGTTAGACACCCGTCCAATTAGAGAAAGGTGAGTAACGATATGCCATGAGTAAAACTCTAGTATTTTCTAAATGTTTTAAGCTCACCTTTATATATCATGAATGTTTTCCATACATTTCAATGCATAAATGCTATGTTCAATTACAAGTTTCGTATTTCAAATGCATACAAGCTATATTATGTTATGAATGGAAACCATGGACTATAATGTTTAAATGAAAGAGATGCTAAGTTTCCAATGTATGGTGTCAACTCGGGTCTTCTCGTGGCAAGACCTTAATCTAGCCCGATAGTCCTACGATAAGGGACAAGAAATAAACTATCTATGTTGGGAGACGTCCCTGGCCTAAAGAGCCTTAGCGTGACCTATATGGTTACTGTAGAACCTAGCTTATATGCCGAGGTGTAGCACACTTATGTTTTGAATCGAGAACCATGATATGTTCACATGTTTTACGACAAGTTATGAAATGCTATATCAAGAATAATGTTATGTTACATCTGTTCTTATGATATTATGTTTTGAAATGTTGAAACGTTTCAAATGATGTTTATGTTACCTACGAGTTCTAAGCCTACGCTTTAAACGTTCAAAAGCTCATTTCCTTATGCATAAATGATTATCTATCCTTGTACGTTGGATATAATTGCTAGTCCATGATATTTTCTCACTCATGCATTATTGTTATTCACTAAGCATTAGCTTACATTTTCTCAAATGATTTTCAGGTAGCCAATCCGGGAGGCCGTAGAGCGAGGCCATATGTGGATTTGAGCTACGGCCCACAGGCCTCTATTTTGTATAATGTTTGAGGGCTGGACCCAATGTTTTGTAATGATATATTGTTATAACTTTTGTGGACCTTGATTTGGTCCTTATGTATGTTATGTTTGGGATTAGGCACAGCTCTACCATGTATGACACAGATTATGTTTTCAAGTTATTAAAAGTTCTATTTTTCGCAATTATGCATCATTATAAATGATTATGCATAGGTGATCAACCAGTTTATGTAATGCGGCCTTGGGTAGCCTTGCTACTGGCCGGTCATGTACCCTAAATCCATATAGGCTGGGTTATGGGGCGTGACAGCGTGGTATCAGAGCTATAGGTTGACACCGTATGATTGAGTCATGTCTAGATAGGATTCTAGGTTTGACTTGAGTATGTGCTATGTGTATGCGTATATATATATGCTACGTGTATAATGATGTGCTAAGGTGTATTACGTATTGTACTATTTTATATACTTGAGTGTTTATTTGTTATGGGTGTGGCCAAGAGGGGCACCAAGTGAAAGACTGTCCAAAGAGAAGCATAGCACAGGGATCTGGGGCGTCAGCATTAGCCTCAGTTCAGCAATCTACGGCAAACAGGAAAGAGAATCAACCACGGTAAGGCCTATTTTGCGGACTTACACTAGGAAACACTCTAGCTACCGACTCCGTAGTGTCAGGTATACTCCCTATTTGTGGTCGACCTGTACACGTCCTTATTGATTCTGGTTCTATGCACTCATTTGTTTCATATCTCTTTACTCAATACTTGTATACATCTCCGGTACCTCTTGATTATGCTTTGGTAGTATCGTTGCCATCCGGGGATTCCATGTTTTGTGACAGGATTTATAATTCTTGTGAAATTCTTGTTAATGATGTGCCCATGTTTGTAAACCTCATTCCCCTAGAAATGCACGGCTTTGATGTCATCTTAGGAATGGATTGGTTGTCCTCTTACCGTGCTATCATTGATTGTGAGCTTAAACGAGTCGTGTTTCATTCTTCTAACCATTTGGGACTAGTATTTGAGGGGGGTTGGTGTCATGCCTCCACCCTATCTTATTTCATCTATGCAAGCACGCCGTTTAATTCAAAAAGGGAATCATGCATTCTTGTGTAGCGTTTCTGACACAAACGTTTCCCCACCGCCCTTGGAAGACATCCATGTTGTCCGGAAATTTCCCGATGTCTTTCCAGATGAGCTACTGGGTTCCTTGGTGGACCGGGAGATTGAATTCCACATTGACCTTAATCCGGGTACTAGGCCCATTTCCAAAGCTCCATACTGTATGTCCCCTTTAGAGTTAAAGGAGTTAAAAGTTCAACTCCAAGACTTGTTAGAAAAGGGATTCATCCGTCCTAGTGTTTCACCATGGGGTGCTCCGGTGTTATTTGTGAAAATGAAAGATGGAACCATAAGGTTATACATTGACTACCGAGAATTGAACAAGGTCACTATTAAGAATAGGTATCCATTACCGAGAGTGGATGATTTGTTTGATCAGCTACAGGGCGCGCAAGTATTCTCAAAGATCGACCTAAGGTCGAGTTATCACCAACTGAAAGTGAGGGCAAGTGATGTGGAGAAAATGGCATTTCGAACTAGATATGGTCATTATGAGTTTTTGGTTATGCCGTTTGGAGTCACAAATGCACCTGCCACTTTCATGGATTTGATGAATCGAGTTTTTAAACCCTTTCTTGATGATTTTGTAGTTGTCTTTATTGATGACATCTTGGTGTATTCTTAGAGTCTTGCAGATCATGAACACCACTTGAGGATGGTTCTCTAAACTCTGTGAGACAGGAGATTGTATGCCAAGCTAAAAAAAAAAGTGAATTTTGGCTACCGAGTGTAGCATTTTTGGGATACATCATCAATGTGGGTGGAGAGTCTGTGGATCCTTCAAAGGTTAAAGCCATTGTGAATTGGCCGAGACCGACGAATGTATCCAAAGTTAGAAGTTTTATGGGCTTGGCTGGGTATTACCGAAGATTTGTGAAGGACTTTTCCAAGATTGCAACTCCATTGACATAGCTTACCCGGAAGAATACACCATTTGAATGGAACGAGAAGAGGGAACGAAGTTTCCAAGAATTGAAGAACTGATTAGTGTCCGCACCAATTCCAGCCTTGCCTACCGGAACTGATGGGTTTTTCATCTATAGTAACGCTTCGCATAGAGGACTGGGATGCATATTGATGCAACACGGTAAAGTGATTACATATGCCTCGAGACAGTTGAGACCACGTGAGAAGAACTACCCGACCCGTGATCTTGAATTAGCAGTAGTGGTGTTTGCTTTGAAGTTTTGGCGCCACTACTTGTATGGAGTCACATGTGAGATCTTCACCGACCACAAGAGTTTGAAATACCTTTTCACATAGAAGGAGTTGAGCATGAGACAGAGAAGATGGCTTGAGTTGATCAAAGACTACGACGTTCTCATTCAGTACCATCCGGGCAAGGCCAATGTGGTCGCCGATGCCCAGAGCCGGAAGACTACCGCCAACCTAGCATGTCTTGTCACTTTTTAGAGGCCCTTACTCCTTGACTTGGAGAGATCAGATATTGAAATTGTTGCACCGGGGACTAATATGATGCTTACCACTATGATTGCCCAATCGGCGTTGATAGATGTTGTGAAGCAACGGCAACCCAAAGACCCCTACTTGTGGAAGATTTATGAAGAGATGAGAACGAATCCGAAGCCTGACTTCACCTTACATGATGGAGCTTTGAAGTTCAGAAGTCGATTGTGTGTTCCAAATATACCCAAAATCAAGAGGCAAGTTTTGGAAGAAGCCCACAACACGAAGTTCACTATGCATCCAAGGGGCACAAAGATGTATCGAGATTTGAAGCAGACATTTTGGTGGCCGGGAATGAAGAAGGAAATAGCCGAGTTCGTATCACGATGTCTACAATGCCAATAGATCAAAGCAGAACATCAAAGACCGGCGGGACTACTTCAGCCTTTACCGATACCGGAATGGAAGTGGGAGCATATCACCATGGACTTCATCGTAGGATTGCCGAGATCACCACGGGGTTGCGATGCCATATGGGTTATTGTTGATTGCCTCACCAAATCTGCACATTTCTTACCGGTGAAGACTACGTACTCTTTATCAAAACATGCGACCCTCTACATTGCGGAGATTGTTCGATTGCACGGCACGCCAGTTTCGATAGTGTCCGACCGAGACCCAAGATTTGTGTCGAAATTTTGGAAGTGTTTGCAAAGGGCTTTGGACACCGAGTTGAAGTTTAGCACGGCTTTTCATCCACAAACCAATGGGTAATCAGAAAGGACCATCTAGACCCTAGAAGACATGTTGCGATTATGTGTTCTCGACTTTCAGAGGAGTTGGGAGGATCACCTACCATTGGTGGAATTGGCCTATAACAACAATTTTCATGCAAGCATCGAGACAGCACCTTATGAAGCGCTTTACGGGAGGAAGTGTAGATCTCCAGCTTGTTGGACCGAAGTCGGCGAGAGAAAGATTCTTGGGCCAGAGATTGTGCAACTGACCACTGACAAGATCAAGATCATTCAGCAACGTCTACGAACTGCTCAAAGTCGCCAAAAGAGTTATGCGGATGTATGAAGGCGGGACTTAGAGTTTGATGAAGGGAGCCACGTGTTTTTGAAGGTATCTCCTTCCAAGGAGATAAATCGCTTCGATAAGAAGGGAAAGCTTAGTCTAAGGTACATCGGACCGTTTGAAGTTCTTGAACGGTTTGGACCCGTTGCTTATTGTATTGCTCTTCCACCGGAACTTTCGCAAGTTCACAATGTCTTTCATGTTTCGATGCTACGAAGGTATGTTCACGACTTGACGCACGTGAATGATCACTATCCCTTGGCCATGAGTGAAGATTTAAGCTACGTGGAGAGACCAATAGAGATTCTTGATTGCCGTGACCAAGTTCTTCGGAATAAGGTCATTTTTTTGGTACGAGTTTTATGGCAGAACCACACTTGGGAGGAGTCTACTTGGGAATGTGAAGACGAGATCCGGGAACGTTATCCCTTTTTGTTTGAATGATACCTTGTATTAAGTTTGGAGACCAAACTTATTTAAGGGGGGAAGGATGTGATATCCCAAACCTCTATCTAATTATATTAATGAGAATTTCTAGTTTATGCAATATTTAGTGTTAATTATTCCTTCTTTTGGGTCAAAATGACCAATGAGAAGTTGTGTTGTAACTTGTGTTGGAGGTGTGAGACACATGAGATTATTTCCCATGTGTATCTTCTTAAAACACAAAACACACACACATATGCACAAAAAACTACCACCAACTGATTGGGAGAGGGAGGAAGAGAGAAAGGGGAGAAGGAAGGGAAGATTGAGGGAAGAAAGGCTTGAAGCAAGAGGATTGAAGACCTCACCAAGCTTGAAGAAGGTAAAATTTTATTTCTCTCTCTCTACAATTATATATGTATATGTATCTACCATGTGTAGATGTGTTGGGTCTTTATATGTATGCATATATATGAGTTGGGTTTGTCTTAAGGGACTCCTTGAGTCTCAATTAGTTGAAAGTGAGAGCTTGTAGCTCAATATTGGAGGATTGGAAGTGGAGGTTTGAAAAATCCCAAAATATGAGAAATGTTAGGGTTTTGAGTTCAACTCTAGATCCCTTTGATTTAATTGTTCTTTTTCTCCCATTTTTAGTTATTATCATCCTTGTGGGCTAGTCTTTGAGCCCTAAGAGTATTGGAAAGGTTTGGTGGTGTTTGGAGGAGTTTTGGTTGAAATTCGGGGGCTGCCCAGAACAGGGCGTTCGAACTCCTAATATGGAGTTTGAACTATGGGGAAATAAGCCTGAGCGTTCGAACTCCCTCGGGGGGAGTTCGAACTCTCAGAGAAGGTTTTTTTTTCAGATTTTGTTCTTGGAGTTCGAACTCCCTGTTTTTTTGCCTGGGCGTTCGAACTCCCGGTTGGGCATTCGAACCCTCTGTCAGCTCGAACACTGTTTAGTAAAACAGACATAACTTTCCTTAGAAAACTTGGATTGATGCACCATTTAAAGCATTAGAAACTAGATTCATAGACCTTTGTACTCATATAAAGTCTGTTTTCTAATTCCTTATATGTTGAGAGATATAGGGGTTTGAAGTTGACCCAAAATCCATGCCAACAACATTGTTTTCCAAAATTTTAGTCCACCTTCCATAAAGCATAACTTCTTCACCCGAAATGTGTTTTTGGCTCATGACCTATCAAAATAAAGGCCTTTAAGCCTATTTTCAAATGCAACTAGCCTTGAGTGTGAACTCATCATTGAGAGAGGGTTGGGACTTGATGAAGAGTCGACATTCTGGCTTTCATGTTCAAATCTCAACCTCATGTTCTTATTTTACATCGGGGCTTTGTCTTAGAGTTTAGCCTCCCTCTCCCATTGTGAGAATGAGGTGTTGTTGAGTTGGGGTCGAGTGGGTTACGTGCTTAGTCTTGACTTACGTGTTATTGCTTTGCCTTAGAGTCTTGTATTGATGTTTCTTTAATTCTACATGCATTTGTGTAGGAATACCTTGTTTGACACCCGTCCAATTAGAGAAATGTGAGTAACGATATGCCATGAGTAAAACTCTAGTATTTTTTAAATGTTTTAAGCTCACCTCTATATATCATGAATGTTTTCCATACATTTCAATGCACCAATTTTATGTTCAATTACATGTTTTATATTTCAAATGCATGGAAGCTATATTAGGTTATGAATGGAAACCATGGACTATAATGTTTAAATGAAAGAGATGCTAAGTTTCCAATGTATAGTGCCAACTCGGGTCTTCTTGTGGCAAGACCTTAGTCTAGCCCGATAGTCCTATGATGGGGGACGGGAAATAAACTATTTATGTTGGGAGACGTCCTTGGCCTAAAGAGCCTTAGCGTGACCTATATGGTTACTATAGAGCCTAGCTCATATGCCGAGTTGTAACACACTTATGTTTTGAATTGAGAACCATGATATGTTCACATGTTTTACGACAAGTTACGAAATGCTATATCAAGAATAATGTTATGTTACATCTGTTCTTATGATATTATGTTTTGAAATGTTGAAACGTTTTAAATGATGTTTATGTTACCTACAAGTTCCAAGCCTACGCTTTAAATGTTCAAAAGCTCATTTCCTTATGCATAAATGATTATCTATCATTGTACGTTGGATATAATTGCTAGTCCATGATATTTTCTCGCTCATGCATCATTGTTATTCACTAAGCATTAGCTTACGTTTTCTCAAATGATTTTCAGGTAGCCAATCCGGGAGGCCGTAGAGCGAGGCCATATGTGGATTTGAGCTGCGGCCCACGGGCCTATGTTTTGTGTAATGTTTGAAGGCTGGACCCAATGTTTTGTAATGATATATTGTTATAACTTTTGTGGACCTTGATTTGGTCCTTATGTATGTTATGTTTGGGATTAGCCATAGCTCTACCATATATGACACGGATTATGTTTTCAAGTTATTAAAAGTTCTATTTTTCGCAATTATGCATCATTATGAATGATTATGCACAGATGATCAACCAGTTTATGTAATGCGGCCTTGGGTAGCCTTGCTACTAGCCGGTCATATACCCTAAATCCGTATAGGCTGGGTAATGGGTCTTGACAGAAGGTCCCTTCTTTGAGGGAATCTAGGCGTGATGACAAGTCCATTTTGGAGGTGGGGTTTTGCTCCTATTATGCAATATAATACCTTTTTGACGTGGGCTCGTTGATGTTTCCTTATTTGGGCAATCCCGCCTCCATGGACTGAGAGAGATTTGGTCTTCTCTAGAGATATGGTTCTATGCATGCCACGAATCCTTAGGGTTTAAGAACCCGTAGGAGTTTTGGTAGGTCCGATTAACATGAGATTGGATTGCTCATTTCTCTCTACGTTTGATTAG
Source organism: Euryodendron excelsum (assembly GCA_033060915.1). Lineage (NCBI taxonomy): Eukaryota > Viridiplantae > Streptophyta > Magnoliopsida > Ericales > Pentaphylacaceae > Euryodendron > Euryodendron excelsum. The sequence goes on from CM065397.1 coordinate 35,454,621, forward strand.
ATGCATGAGAATGAAATGACTTGAGTTTCTTGGAACTCTTGTCTCTGAATGGATACAGATGCTTGAACATAATAAAAGTGAACATGTGAGCTGTATGATAACAATAAATGAATGGTTTTGAAAAACCCCCTTCTTATCTTGCTTCTATCTTCAGTTCTCTGGGTACTTGGAGATGAGGAAGGGGAGGATAGAAGACAAAAACAAAAGAGAAGTTAGTGCCTTGATTTGAAAATTTTTATGCAATGTATGTCCTAGAGGTGCCCCTACTTGAGAGAAGAACTAAACATGATGTATTTGCTCACTTTTAGAGATAGGAGATTTGCCCCTATATGCAGATATCTTAACATTAAGTGGGTACCTTCATCCATTCATTCGTTCATCCATTCATTCATTTGCAGGGAATAAAGAAGTACATTTAGCTTTTGGGTTTAAGATACAAAAGAATTAAAATACATTTCGATGAGGGGAGGAGGAACATGTTTCTTTGGACTTCCACCTATCTAATTTTACATAAGGAATCCTAAACTACTGTTGAGTCTTCGGATTCGCCTTCGTTGGATTTGATGTCGAGGAGGTCATTGAGAGACCTTGTTGATCAATTGCCCCTTGTCTTCTTGGCTACCCTATCTCCGTGAGCAGTAAGGGATTGGGGCCCCTCTTATGGAATGAATTGAAATGCATGCTATGAGTCCTTAGGGTTACGTGGGAACCCTTAGGGTTTGGGTAGGCTTAATCCTAGGGAGAGTGAACTAGGTGTCACTCTCTTTGCATTGATCATATACAAGAGAATGCAGTGACTTGAGTTACTTGGAACTCTTGACTTGACATAGAATACGAGATGCATAAAAATGGATGCATAGAGTATAAGGAAAGAGAATACAATTGAAGTATATATGTATGTATGAGCAGTTAGACAGTCATTATAACAGTAAGAATACAGTCATTATAACAACAGGAATAGACAGGTAAAAATGAAAAATAAGAGCAGTCGCCCTTTCCTCCATGGTTTTGGAAAACGGGGCGCGTGTCTTAAATCCGGCAGAGGTTCGACTATGCATGGTGTCTATATGAGCATAAGTTTGAGGGTTGACTAATGCGTCCTAAAAAGGCTCGGTCCCCAAATCTTCAAACCTAGGCCCACTCTCCGAGGTGGTGCCATGATCGGTTGGTGACCCGAGCAGGGGAACCATCAAGAAGCCGTAGGCAAAGAAACTGACACAGCATCTTGCCCACAACCAATATACCGTTCCCCTTTTCTAACTAGAAATGACATATCAGGGCAAAATGCAAGTATGCAGAATGTAGATGCACATGCAGTGTGTGTGTGATTTTTAAAAGTAGAGGAAAGAGCCCAACAACTCCCATTCATCCTATTCATCATATTCATGCATGGCAGTTAAAATTTAAACAAAAAGCGCACCTACAAAACAAAGATGCAAGAGTTAGTATGTGGATGGCAAACTTAATACAAGATAATATGAATAAATGCATGTTTTTTTTAAAACAATTTTGAAAATTTGGTTTTGAAAATTTAAAGTGAATAGGATTGAACAAGTTAATTGAAGACTCTACATGGGTGAAGGGAAAACAAAATGACTATGGCCTAACCCTCTAAGTGTCCCCAGTGGAGTCGCCAGCTGTTGCGCCCAGATTTTTTGCACTCGAGGAATACACACACAAGCGAAAAAAACACTGCACTCTCTCATCACAACTCACCCTCTTAAAAGAATGAATGTGACTATGTTTGAATTGAAAATCGATTTGAATAAAGGGCTTTTGGAAAACATTTGGAGTCGCCACCTAACTTGATTAAGTTGAGTTATGTCACCTAAAAACTAAGCATAACACTTAGGGTTTTTGAAAACAATTTTAAAAATACTTCTTCAAGAGAGGGTTTTTAGGAAAACAGGTTGTTTGTAAACCTTTAGAAAACATGTAAGCCCTTTTTTGAAAATAACTCCATTTTTAGTCTTTCGAAAACAGTGATCCTAGGTTTGGACGTTGGTTACGTGTAGGGAAGACGCACTAAGCCATCACCCTACCCTGCCCTTGTGATACCTACATGTCTATTTACCCTAGATTCACCTATGAGAGTCTTCAACTAACAAATGTTCAATCCTATTTACTTTAGATAAGAAATGTTTAAAAAGAAACTAGCATGATGCATGATGTGCAATGTCGCGCCCAGATTTTTTGCACTCGAGGAATACTCACACAAGCGGGAAAAATGTTGTACTCTCTCGTTAGAACTCACCCTCCTAGAAGAATGAGTGGGACTAAGTTTGAATTGAAAATTGATTTGAATAAGGGGCTTTTGAAAAAGATTCGGAGTCGCCACCTAACTTGGCTAAGGTGAGTTAGGTCACCTAAAAACTAAGAATAATCCGAAGACTACACTTAAGGTTTTTGAAAAAGGTTTTTGAAAATACCACCTCAAGAAAGGGTTTTTTAGGAAAACTGGATTGTTTGGCAACCTTTGGGAAACATTTAGTCCTTTTTGAAAAATAACTCCGTTTTGGTCTTTGAAATCAATGATCTAGGTTCGGAGGTTGGTTACGTGTAGGGAAGACGCACTTAGCCATCACCCTACCCCGCCCTTTCGGTACCTACATGTCAATCTACCCTAGATTCACATATGAGAGTCTTCAACTAACTATTGTCCAATCCTATCCACTTTAGAAAAACAATGTTTGAAAAGAAATGATGCATGAGATGCAAGTGCAAAATAAGAGAGAGTTGGAGAATAGATTTGGAAATAAATTTGAAAAGAGATTGATTTGATTTGAAAGAGATTTGAAATTGGATAGATTTGAAATTGAAAAGTTTTGAAAATTGAAAGTAGAGATTTGAAAATAGAAATTTGAAATTGAAAATTTGAAAATACATTGGAGAATTGGAAAGATTTTGGAATTTGAAATTTGGAAAATATGGAGGAATTTGAAATTTGAAAGAAGTTATGGAATTTGAAATTTGAAAAATGTTGTGACCGCACCCATGAGGGTGGAATTGAAAGTTCGAAAAGTGTTGTGACCGCACCTATGAAGGTTGCCTACGTATCCCTTTGGGGGAATCATGTCAGTCGTAGTTCGGACCGGAGTCCGATTGAAAATAGAAGAGTAGATTTGAAGAAGGAGATTGAATTGGAAATTGAATTGGAAGATTGAAAAATTGAACTTTGAATAGAGGATTGAAAATTGGAGTTTGGAATTTTGGAATTGAAAAGATTGAATTTTGATTTGAAAAGATAGAATTTGGAAGAAAAATTTAGACTTATTTTGGAAAGATGGAGGTTTAGGAAACCTAGACTTAGGAAAGAGAAGAGACTTAGGAAAGATTCGACTTGACTTCGAAGGTTTAGGAGATTAGGAAAGATTGGATTTAGGAAATGTTTGAATTAGGAAAAGGTCTGATTTAGGAAAGTTTCGAATTAGAAAAGTTTTGAAATTAGGAAAGTGCCGTCTTAAGAAAGTTTTGATTTGGAAAGTTCCGCTTTAGGAAAGTTTTTGAAATAGGAAAGTTTTGGAATTAGGAAAGTTTTCGACTTAGGAAAGTTTTGAATTTGGAAAGTTTCAACTTAGGAAAGTTTGAATTTGGAATGTTTTGAAATAAGGAAGTTTTGAAAATTGGAAAGTTTTGTTTAAAGAAAGGTTTTTAAAATTAGGAAAGTTTAGTCTTAGAAAGGTTGAGAATTTGGAAAATTTCAAGTTAAGAAAGTTTTGAATTTTGGAAAGCTTAGAATTTTAGAAAAATTTAAATTAGGAAAGATTTAGAAAAGGTTCGAATTAAGAAAGTTTTGAGTTTAGAAAGTTTAGGATTTAGAAAGATTTGAAGTTTTAAGAAAGTTTAGAATTTAGAAAGTTTTAGAGTTTTTTTAGAAAATCCTAAGATTAGGAAAGGTTTGAGTTTAGGAAAGGTTTGAAAACTTAGATTTGGAAAGTTAAGATTTGGATTTTGAAATTTAAGGAAAGATTTAAAGTTTAGGTTTAAGAAACTTATGGTTTAGGAAGGAATTGAACTAAGAAAGGTTTGGATTAGGAAGGGATTGGATTTGGTTTCTAAAAGAAAAGATTTGATTTTGTTTCCAAAAATGGAGGACGGGATCTATTTTCCTAAATGGGGGGATTGGATTTGGCTTCCTAAAGGGAAGATTTGATTTGACAAGGATTTAGAAAGGGGATGTTCTAGAAACGCTAAGATTTGAAAGGCTATAGTTTTGACATAGAAAAGAGGTTTTGGAAATGTGTATAGTTTGGATGTGAAAACAAGAGGTTTTGGAAACCTAGGTTTGGGGCAAAGTTTGAAAATCATGTTTTTGGAAATAAAATTAGGGTTTCCTAATTGTGAGTTCTAGGGATTGACTTGGGCTCTAAGGAAAGAGTTTTTGGAAAGTGCATTTTTGGAAACGAAGGTTTTGGAAGGAAATCCTAGGGAGAAGTTTTTGGAAAGTGAATTTGAAGAGAGAGTTTTTTGAAAGAGATTTTAAAGAAGAGTTTTTGGAAAGTGAACTTTGAAGAGAGTGTTTTGGAAAGGAGTTGAAAAAGGGAGGTTTTGAGAGGAGTTTTTGGAAAACAATTTTGAAGAGGAGAGTTTTAGGAAAGTGTCTTGAAAAAGATATTTTTAGGAAGAAAGACTTTTTGAAAAGAAAGTTTTTAGAAGGTGTAAAAACATCTCATTTTCCTAAAGCGATTCTAACTATAAGAAGGCTAGAACCACTTTAAGAAAGTGGTTTTGAAAACAAGGAGATTTGAAAATATGGACAGTATCGGTCCCTTTAAATGTAACACTTTCCTAAAGCAACCCTAGCCATGGAAATGCTAGAATCACCCTAGAATTGTGGTTTTGAAAACAAGTTTTTGAAAAAGAGATTTTGATGCAATTGTGAAAACAAGTTTGAAAACGATTTTGAAAACAACTTTAAAAACGATTTTTGGAAGATGCAAGATCATGATATGTACAATGCAAATTTGGGGTTGTGAACATACAAGGCTAAGGCTTCACCACATAATCAAGGGGGCCGGACCCACGTGGTCTCTGGTTAGACTAGAAGAAAGCCCCTGACACGGTGACTCTCCAATAGCCCAATCCTACACATGGACCGAGAATCCCCTTGTTTCAAGCATGCAAAGAAAGGGGGGGGGGGGAAAGAGATGGTGGATTAAAATAGAGAAAACCCAAGTGGGTTAGGAGAGAGAAGAGAGAGGGGGAAGTGCGGAAACGTAAAACGAAAGCCTACCTTGTGTCTTGTTTATTTTGCGCGCCTTGCTTGTCTTCGGTCTTCGTCTTGATCTTCGTCTTCAACCTTCAAGAGTTGTCTTCAATCTTCGAACTTTAGATGGCAGCTCTTCAAGTCTTCAAAAGAGGGTTGAAGGCTAGTGTATGAGTGTATGGGAGTGTGTATGAGTGTATAGGAGGCTAGGGTTTAGTGTATGGTGGCTAGGGTTTGGAAAACCTAGGGAGGCTAGGGTTTTGAAGGTGCTCGAGCTCTGTATATCGAATTATATGATTTTTTTGTTTGATTTTGCGGATCCCTTTCACGTTGAATGAGGCTCTGTATTTATAGAGATTGGATAACACTAGCGCTTGTTGCAGTGGCGCCAGGCCAGAATATACACTGGCGCCACTAGGAGTGGCGCCAGGCCATTTTTTGGCTTAGCACCACTACTAGTGGCACCAGCCATTTAGAAAATGTTTAAGGTCGGCAAGCAACGTATCTTTGACTAGATTTGGGTGCCTGTACTAGTGACTACCATGCAATTTTTAGCCTGGCTTCACTAGGAGTGATTCCGGAAAGTCTGGGAAGGATTTGAAGAAGCCGGGAATGACCCGGAAGGCCAAAAAAGAGCGGGAACACTTCAAATAGTGTCCCGAAGGTATTTGATTTGAAAAATGAAGATAAGATAGGTCGGAAAGGTTGACTGGGCCTTTAGGGGCAAAATGGTCAATTGGATCAGGAAACTGTCGGGACAAGCTCGGATTGTCCCGGAAAAAGACTTGGGACCTGGAAACATTATTTAGAATGTTCCCAAAGGTTGCCGGTTTGATTCCCAGAGCCGGCGTGGTCGGAAAAGGAGACCGGCCCACCAGGGCCAAAACGGTCATTTTGCACCGGGTTGGTCGGAACTGACTCGGAATGATTCGGAAAGATAAGGAAAGGCTGAGAATACTACAAGAAGCATTCTCGAGAGGTTACCGGTTTGATACCCAGAGCTGGTGTGGTCAGAAAAGGAGACCGGCCCACCAAGGGCAAAACGGTCATTTGGCACCTGATTTGCCGGAACTGACTCGAAAGGTTACTGGTTTGATACGCAGAGCCGGTGTGGTTCCTGGGGCATTCGGATGCCTAGGGGCAAAATAGTCATCTTGACCGGAAAGTCTCAGAAAAGGTCCAAAGGGCAGTTTGGTCATTTTCCACCGAAGTGGGCTAACAGACACTGGTGTTGACCTGGGTTTTGAGTGTTTCCGCCACTTTGACGGCTGTCGTCGTGACATAGGGGTTTGTTGGCAATTCCCTATATCGACCTATTTGTGAGTATTTACGCTACTCTAACGGTTTTGTGAGTATTTTCGCTACTCGGACCGTCATGAGGAATAAACTGTCTCGAGAGAGGGATTGGAAAGGGGACTTACCGTCTTCGAAAAGACGTGCCTGGATTGGAACCATCTCGAGGAATAAATTATCTCGAGAGTGGGATTGGAAAGGGGTCTTACCGTCTCCGAAAAGACGCGTCTAGGTTGGAACCGTCTAGAGGAATAAACTGTCTCGAGAGAGGGATTGGAAAGGGGTCTTACCGTCTTCGAGAAGACGTGCCTGGATTGGAACTGTCTTAAGGAATAAACTGTCTCGAGAGAGGGGTTGGAAAGGGGACTTATCGTCTCCGAGGTGACGTGCCTGAATTGGAATCGTTTCGAGAAATAAACTGTCTCGAGAGAGGGGTTGGAAAGGAGACTTATCATCTCCGAGGAGACGTGCCTGGATTGGAATCGTCTCGAAGAATAAATTGTCTCGAGAGAGGGATTGGAAAGGAAAGGACAATGCCCCTAAGGGCATTTTGGTCATTTTGCCTTTATTTGGTCCTAGCGGGCCCGCGAAACAATGGACAGACAGGATTTGGACTTAGAAAAATCGGTTTCGATTGGAATACACCCACAATGACTTGAAAACAAGTCTGGACGGAGTGTAGACTGCCGAGCGGTCAAAAATGGGGTGCTTACATGCAAGTGCAAGAAAAGAGAGTTGGAAAATAGATTTGGAAATAGATTGATTTGAAAGAAATTTGAAAAGATAAATTTGAAATTGGAAATTTTTAGAACTTGGAAATAGAGATTTGGAAATAGAAATTTGGAATTGGAAGTTTGAAATAAATTATGGAGTTGGAGATTTGAAAAAGGTTGTGGAATTGAAAATTTCAAAAAGGTTGTGGAATTGAAAATTTGAAAAAGGTTGTGACTGCACCCATGAGGGTTGCCTACGTATTCTTTTGGAGGAATCAGGTCAGTCGTAGTTCGGACAAGAGTCCAATAGAAAATAAAAGGTTTAATTGGAAAAAGAAATTGAATTGGAATTTGGATTTGATTTGAATTTAGAATAGAAGATTGGAATTTGAAATGAATAAAAGAGACCTAGACCTAGGAAGATAGGATTTAGAAATGACTCGAGATTCAGAATGACTTGACTTGAATGTTGGACTTGGAAGATCGAAAAAAAAGATTGGATTTAGGAAGGGTTCGAATTAGGAAAGGTCCGATTTAGGAAAGTTTCAAAATAGGGAAGTGTCATTTTTGGAAAGTTTCATTTTAGAAAAGTTTCAATTTAGGAAAGTTTTGAAATTAGGAAAGGTTTCGTTTTAAGAAAGTATTGAAATTGGAAAGTTTTGAATTTAGAATGTTTTGAAATAAGGAAGTTTTGAAAGTTGGAAAGTTTAGAATTTAGAAAGTTACGAACTTATAAAGTTTTAGATTTGGAAAGTTGGAAGTTTAGGGAAGTTTCGAATTTTAGCAAGATTTGAAAAGTTAGATTTGGATAGTTAAGATTTGGGACAGGGATGAAACTAGGAAACGGTTGAATTAGGAAAGATTTGAAAACTTAAAGTTTGAGGAAAGATCTAAAAGTTTAGGTTTAGGAAGGTAGGAGATTAAGAAGGATGTGGATTAGGAAAAATTTGGAGTTTATTCCTTAGAAGAAGTGTTTTGATTTTGTTTCCAAAAACAGAGGATATGATCTAGTTTCTTAAATGGGAAGATTGGATTTGGTAAGGATTTGAAAGGTAAAGTTTTAGAAACCCTAGATTTGGAAGACTATAGTTTTGATGGAAAGAAGAGGTTTTGGGAATATATATATAGTTTTGATGTAGAAAATAAGAGGTTTTGAAAACCTAAGTTTTAAGGCAAGGTTGAAAATCATGTTTTTGGGAAGAAAAACTAGGTTTTGCTAATTGTTGGCTCTAGGGCTTAACTTGGACTCTAAGAAAAGAGATTTTTGGAAAGTGAGTTTTTAGAAAGAGAGATTTTTGGAAGGAAATCCTAAAGAGGAGTTTCTAGAAGAGATTTTGGAAGGAGCTTTTAGAGAGGAGTTTTTAGAAAGTGAATTTGAGAGGAGTTTTAGAAAGAAGACTTTGGAAGAATTTTTTTAGGAAAGAGTTTTTAGGAAAAAATTTAGGAAGTGAGTTTTCTAAGAAGGAAACCTAGGGAGTGTTTTTAGGAAAGGAATTTTGAAGAGGGAGTTTTGGAAAGGAGTTGAAGAAGAAGTTTTGAAAATATATTTTTGAAGGGAGTTTTTGGAAAACAATTTTGGAAAGGAATTTGAAGAAGGAGATTGGAGAGAGTTTTTGAAAAGTATGTTGAAAAAGAGATTTTTGGAAGGAGGGAGTTGAAAAGAGAGTTTTTAGAAAGTATATATAAAATACCTCACTTTCCTAAAGCGATTCTAACCATAAGAAGGTTAGAACTACTTTAAGATAGTGGTTTTGAAAACAACAATGTTTTGAAAATGTGGACCGTATTGGTCACTTTAAATGTAACACTTTCCTAAAGCAACCCTAGCAATGAAAAGGCTAGAACCAACTTAGGATTATGGTTTTGAAAACAAATTTTGAAAAAGAAGATTTTGATGCAATTTTGAATACGATGTTAATGCAAACTTTGAAAACGAGTTTGAAAACGAACTTTGGAAGAATGTAAGATCATAATATGCACAATGCAAAGAGGGTCGTGAACATACAAGGTTAAAGACTTCACCACATAATCAAGGGGGCCGAACCCACGTGGTCTCCGATTAGACTAAATGAAAGCCCCCGACACGGTGACTCTCCAATAGCCTAATCCTACACATGGACTGGGAATTCCCTTGTTTCAAGCATGCAAGAGAGGGGGGGGGGGGAAGAAGATGGGGGATTAAAATAGAACAAAACCTAAGTGGTTTAGGAGAGAGAAAAGAGGGGGGAAGATGCATAAACATAAATAAGAAGTCTACCTTGTGTCTGCTTTATTTTGCTTAGCTTTGCACGCTTTGCTTTTCTTGTCTTGCTTCGGTCTTCACTTCAATCTTCAAGAGTTTGTCTTCAAACTTCAAAACTTCAGATTACAACACTTCAAGTCTTCAAAGGAGGCTTTGGAGGCTAGTGTATGAGTGTGTAGAAATGTATGTGAGTGTATAAGAGACTAGGGTTTGGGAATACCTATGGAGACTAGGGTTTAGAGAGGCTACAAGCTTTGTATATCGAAAAGTAAGGTTTTTAGACTGAGTTTGCGGACCCCTTTCACGCTGGAGGAGGCTCTGTATTTATAGACAAAGGAATGATATGGCGCTTGTTGCAGTAGCGCCAGGCTAAAAATGCTTCTAGCGCCACTAGGAGTGGCGCTAGCTAGTAAGGAAAGTTTTATGGTCGGCAAGTAACGTATCTTGAGAAGATTTGGGCGCCTGTATTAGTGACTATCATGTAATTTCTAGCCTAGCTTCACTAGGAGTGACTCCAGAAGGTCTGGGAAGCATGTAAGGGACCGAGAATGGCCCAAAAGGCCAGAAAAGGGCAGGAACCCTTAGAATAGGGTCCTAGATGTATTTGACTTGAAAAAGGATGACAAGATGTGTTAGAAGGGTTGACCGGGCCTTTGGGGGCAAAACGGTCAACCGAGCCAAAAAGCTACCGGGACGGACTCATAACGTCCCAGAAGACGACTTGAGATTTGGAAACATTATTTAGAATGTTCCCAAAGGCTACCGACTTGATACCCAAAGCCGGAGTGGTTAGAAAAGGCGACCGGCCCAGTAGGGGCAAAACGGTCATTTTGCATTGGGTTTATCGGAACTGACTCGGAATGATTCGGAAAGATAAAGGAAGGTCGGGAATACTATAAGAAGCATTCTCGGGAGGTTTCCAGTTTGATACCCAGAGCCAGTGTGGTCCCCGGCAAGTTCGGATGCCTAGGGGCAAAATGGTCATCTTGACCAGAAAGTCTCGAAACTGACTAGAAGGCACCTAATCATGCCGGATTGGTTTTAAGACAATCTTGGAAGGGTAGACTTACCATTCTGAGGACTTAGGTATTATCTCGAGAAATGTGCCAAAAAATGGTCGTAGGGGCAGTTTGGTCATTTTTCACCAAAGTGGACTAGCAAGCATTGGTGTTGACCTGGGTTTTGAGTGTTTCCGCCACTCTGATGGAGATCTCGTGATACATGGGTTTGTTGGCAATTCCTTATATTGACCTGCTTGTGAGTATTTCCGCTACTCTGACGGTTCGCGATCATTCCCGAGACTGCTTGATCTCGGGAAGCTGCTAAAGGGACTTAGCGCCTGAAAAGTGAACTTTCTCGGAAGGCGTGCTGAAATGGACATTTTGCATTGGCTGGCTAGCAGGTGCCAAAGGTGGGCCGTTCTACCATCTAAGGGACTTGGGGTCTTGTCTCGGTTGACAGGTTTAAAAGGGACTTACCATCTTCGAGAAAGACGTGCCTATTGGAATTGGAAAGGGGTCTTATCGTCTTCGAAAAAATGCACCTGGTTTGGAATATGGAAAGGGGACTTACCGTCTTCAGAAAAATGCGCCTGATTTGGAATATGAAAAGGGGACTTACCGTCTTCGAAAAGACGTGCTTGATTTGGAATATGGAAAGGGGACTTACCATATTCGGAAAGACGTGCCTAATTTGGAATTGGACCGAACAATGCCCCCAAGGTCATTTTGGTCATTTTGCCGCTATTTGGGCCTGGCGGGCCCGCGAAGCGATGGATAGACGGGATTAGGACTAGAATTCTAGAATATGTCCATATTGACTTGAAATTAAGTCTGGACAAACTGTAGACTGCCGAGCGGTCGTGGGGTGCTTACATTCGTTATCCAGCACATCTTTTGAGAAAGTTGATCCCTCAGACAATAATTCCATCTAGTAGCTTCCTGAGATCAGGCAATCTTCGGAATGAACGCACCCATCAGAGTGGCGGAAACAGTCACAAACAGGTCGACATTAGGAATCGCCAACAAAACCCTTATGTCACGGGACCGAACATGCCTCTGGGCTATGGCACGTTCACCGAAGGATGGGCTACCTTTGAAAACCAACTCGTCACGCACCATCAGAGTGGTAGAAACACTTAAAACCGGGTCAACACTAGTGCCTACTAGCCCACTTTGGTGAAAAAAGACCAAACTGCCCCTTGGGCCTTCCCGGTATGCTTCTCGAGAAAGTATCTAAGTCCATAAAGTGGTAAGTTCACCTTTCCAAGATTATCCCAAAGGTAATCTGGTGTGTTCAAGTGCCTTCTAGTCAGTTCCGAACCAATTCCAAGACCATCCGGTCAAAATGATCATTTTGCCCTCAGGCTTCCGATCGCCTTCGGAAACCACACTGGTTCTAGGTATCAAACTGGTAACCTCTCGAGGATGCTTCTAATAGTATGCTCATTCATCTAACACTCTTTCGGATCATTTTGAGTCTATTTCGGCAAACCCGATGTAAAATGACAATTTTGCCCCTAGTGGGCCAGTCGCTTTTTCCAACCACGCCCGCTTTAGGTATCAAACCAGTAACTCTTTGAAACACTCTTAATAGTGTTTCTAACCTTCAAGCCTTCTCACGGGTCACTCCGAGTCCATTCTAGAGTTTTTTCAGTTTAAATTATTGTTTTGGCCTCGGCAGGCCTGTCGACCTTTTCAACTATTCTAGCGTTGTTTTTCAAGCCAGTTATCCCTGAGACACTCTCCCAAGGGTTCCTGTTCATTCCCGGCCAAGTCTGGTTACTCAGATCCTTCCGAATCATTCCTAGACTTTTCGAAGTCACTCTTAGTAGAGCCAAGCCAAAAATTGCATGGTAGTCACTAGGATAGGCGCCCATATCTTTTGCCTTGCGTATCAAGGGTTGAAAGAGACGTTTCTTGCCGCCTTAAAACTTTCTTAAGTGGCTGGTGCCACTAGCAGTGGCGCTAAGCCAATAAATGGCCTGGTGCCACTCCTAGTGGCACCAGTGTATTTTTTGCCCTAGCACCACTGCAATAGGCGCCAAGACTATTTCGATTGTCTATAAATACAGACCCTCCCCCTACGTAAAAGAGGTCTGCAAACTCAGTCCAGAAATACTGTTTCTCTAAAAACAAAGCTCAAAGTCTCTCCAAACCCTAGCCCCATCAAGCCTTTTCAAGCCTTAGCCTCTATACGCTCAAACCCTAACATCTATACATCTCATACACACAAACACAAGCCTCAAAAGCATCCATTGAAGACTCAAGGTGCTACAACTTCAAGGTTCTCAAAGTCAAGTAAAGCTAGAAGAAGACAAGGTAGGTTTTCGATTTATTTTTATGTAATTTCCCCTCTCTCTTCTCCCTCCTACCCTACTTAGATTTTCTTCTATTTTAATACCCATCTTCTACCTCCCTTTTTTGCATGCTTGAAATAAGGGATTCCTCAATTCATGCCTAGGGAGAATTGTTAAAAATCACCGTGTTGGGGGCTCTCTTCAAATTCAACCCTTGATGGTATGGGTTCGGCCCCTTTGATTATGTGGTAAACCCTAGCCTTGTATGTTCACGACCCTATTGTATTGTGCATATCATGTTCATACATTCATTCAAAATTGTTTTTAAAGTTGTATTTCAAACTTGCATCAAAGTTGTTTTTAAACTTGCATTCAAAATCCCTTTCTTTCAAACTTATCTTCAAAAATCACAATCCTAAAGTTATTCTAGCCATTCTATGGTTAAGGTTATTTTAGGAAAGTGTTATATTCTTTGTGACCATTAAGGACCAAATTTTTGGGTGTAAACCCCAAATTGTTATTATCAAAACCACAATTTTAAGATGATTCTAGCCATTCCATGATTAGGATTGTTTTAGAAAAGTGTGATATTCAAAGTGATCATTATGGTCCATATTTCAAATTCATGTTGTTTTCAAAATCACAATCCTAGAATGGTTCTAATCTCTTCATAGTTAGAATCATTTTAGGAAAGTGAGATATTCAAAAGATTTCAAAAGTCCATATTCAAACCCCCTTCTAAATTGTTTTGCAAATCTCTTTCTTAAAAATTCTTTTCATAAAATCTTTTTCTTAAAAACTCTTTTAAAGTATCTCACTCTAAAAACTCTATTTAAAGATCTACTTTCCAAAAACTCTTTTCAAATTTCTTTCCAAAAACTCTTTGCCCCGGAGTTTAAGCCAAGCGCTCAAACCCATGGTTAGGAAACCCTAATTTCTTTCTTAAAATTGTGACTTCTTATTTTGCATCAAATCTTAGATCTCCAAAACTTCTTTTTTTACACCAAATCATAGATTTTCAAATCCAAGATTTCCAAACTTCAACCCTTCCAATTCCATGTCATATCCAATCTTCCAATTTAGGAAACTAGATCAAATCCTCCAATTTAGGAAATCAAATCAAATCTTCTAATTTTTGAAACGAAATCAAATCATCTATTTTTAAAAATAAAATCTAATCTTCAACTTTAGGAAATAGGAATCAAATCTTTCCTAATTCTAATCTTTCCTGATTCAAACCTTTCTTAATTTCAAACTTTTCCAAATTTCAACTTTTTAATTTCAAACTTCCAAATCTTTTCAAAGTTCAAAACTTTCCAAATTCAAAACTTTCAAAACTCAAATCTTTCCTAAAATGAAACTTTCCTAATTTGGCACTTTCCTGTTTTAAAACTGTCATAATTCAAAACTTTCTAAATTCCAATCTTTCTTAAATTCTGGCTTTCTAAACTCATTCAAATCAAATAATCAAGTCAAAATCTTTGCAAGTCTTTCCAAGTCAAGTGTTTCTAAAATCAAATGAAGTCTCTTCCAATCTATTCTAAGTCTCGTTTTTCCTAATTCTAAGTTTTCTAAAATCAAACTTTTCAAATCTAAATCAAATCTTTCTAATTCAATTAGATGCTCCAACCTTTGGTTACCTAAACCCTAGGAGCCTAAACCCTAGTTCAACCCTAATCCTAAGTTAGGAAGTTTTAACTCTTTTCTAAAACTGCTTTCTATACTAAGATGGCTTTTCAACTTCAATCTAGGTCAAAATATTTTCAAAAACTCAACTCCTTCTTTTCCAAATCAAGTGCAAGTTCTTTTTCTAAGTTCAATCTTTTCAAGTCAAAATCAATTTTTAGATCTTCGAAGTTCAATTTCAAATCAAAGTCCAATTTCAAATATTCTATTTCAAGTTCAAATCAAACCTTTTTTTTTAAATCAAACTCTTTTCAAATCAAATCTTTTCAAGTTAAACTTTTCAAAAACCTTGAAGTGTCTATTTTCAATCGGACTCTTGTCTGAACTACGACTGACCTAATTCCCAATAAAGGGATACGTAAGCAACCCTTATGGGTGCGGTCACAACCTTTTCAAATTTCTAATTCTATCATCTATTTCAAATTTCTAATTTCCATAACGTCTTTCTAGTCTCAAATCATCTTTTCAATTCTATTTTCAAAATCAAATCTTTATCTTGCACTTGCACGACATGCATCATATCAAACTTCTTTCTAAATGAGTGGATAGTATTAGATATTGAATAATCAAAGATCCTAAATGAGTGAACCTAGGGTGAATAGACATGTAAGTACCGAAAGGGCAGGGTAGGGTGATGATCTTAGGATATCTTTCCTACACGTAACCAACCTTCGAACTTAGAATCTCTATTTTCAAAGACAAAAAATGGAGTTATTTTTAAAAAGGGTTTAAATCTTTTCAAAGGTTGTCAAACAACCTGTTTTCTTTAAAAACCCTCTGTCGCGCCCCAGTTTTTTGGGTGCCCAAGGTCCTTTCGGCTCGGAGACCCTAAAGTATGGAACTCTGTCACTAGAACTCTTCCTCCTAGAAGGACAAGTGCGACTAGGTTTGAAAATTGGATTGACTAAGGGCTTTTAAGAAAAATAGGAGCCGCCACCTAACTTGATTAAGGTGAGTTAGGGAACCTAAAACTAAGTGTTAATCCGAAGATTAAACTTAGGGTTTTTGAAAGTGGTTTTGAAAACTCCCTCAAGAGAGGGTTTTTTTTTTTAAGAAAATAGGTTGTTTGGCAACCTTTGGAAAGATTTAAGCCCTTTTGAAAAATAACTCCATTTTGGTCATTTGAAAACAGAAATTTATGGTTCGGGGGTTGGTTACGTGTAGGGAAGATATCCTAAGATTATCACCCTACCCCGCCCTTTCGGTACCTACATGTCTAATCACCCTTGGTTCACTCACTAAAATAGCCAATTACCATTGCCCACTTAATATCCACTTTATAATTTTGAAAATGGGGTTTAGTCATCACTTTTCGGATGAATGATGCATGATGCAAGTTTTTGGAAGAAGTTTGAAAATAATGAGGGTTTTGAAGGAGTTTGGAATAGAAACTTTGAATTGATTGAAATTTTTGAAAAAGGGATTGGAGTTGAAATAAAAGTTATGATCGCACCATTTTAGGTTGCCTACGTATTTCATTTGGTGAGAATCAGGTCAATCGTAGTTCGGGCAAGAGCTCGATGAAAAATAGCCGCATTAGGGCCTTTGGAATGTTTGAAGATACTTTGGGATCTTTGGAGAAGTTTAAGATACTTTGAGGTCTTTGGAAAAGTTTAAGACGCTTTGAGGTCTTTGGAAAAGTTTAAGATAATTTAAGGTCTTTGGAAGAGTTTAAGACACTTGGAGGTCTTGACTCGAAATTGGATGGTGGCATGTTTTGAAAATGTTTTTTGGATCAAAGTGAGAGAGTTTTGAAAAATGCTTTGGTATGGATCAAGAGGACTTGAAAGTGCTTTTCAAGTCTTGTTTTGAAAACTTAGGAGGCGTGACTTTAGAATGTTCCGCTGAATTAGTATTTTAAAGTGGTTTTTGGAAGTGGCTAAGGGTTTGGAATCCTAATATGGACAACCTTAGAGGTTGATCTTGATTTATCACTTGTCCTTGGAATCCCTAACCACGAGGGGGCTACGGACACCTTAGGTTTGTGACCTTTTGAAAGCATTTTTGGGAATGTCTTGAAGACGAAGTGTAAGGACATTTGAAGAGTTTATGGAGTTAGTTTTTTTGAAGTCAGGAGAGTGGGAGGTTTTGGAAAAGTGGGTTATGAGAATGGTTTAAAATTGAGTGATCATTTAGAAAAGGGTTCAAGAATTGGAGCCTTGAAGAGTATTGACCTAGATTGGGTTGGCTTAAGGTTAGAGGTGACCTAAGGTTGAGTAAATTGGGTTAGGTTTACCTAGGGTTAAGATGACCCATGGTTAACTAAACAAGATAGGGTTAACCTAAGGTTAAGGTGACCTAAGGTTAAGTAACTTGGATAGGGTTAACCTAAGGTTAGGATGACTTAGGGTTAGGTTAGCCTAAGGTATGGTGAACCTAAGGTTAGGATGACTTAGGGTTAGGTTAACCTAAGGTGAGCCAACTAGGGTCATGTTAACCTAGGGTTGGTCAACTAGGGTCAAGTTAACCTAGGGTTGGTCAACTAGGGTCAAGTTAACCTAGTGTTGGACAACTAGGGTTCGTCCAAACTTTGCCTCGATAATTGAGTCAATCGGGAAGGTCTCGGGGGAATCGGTCGCACTCGGGATGTTCTCCTGGGGCTTCTGGTGAACTTTTATGTTTTTGAAAAGTTTGAATTGTGTTTGGAAGCATGGGATATCATCTCGGGAAGTGTGCCAAAAAGGACACTTTTGTGGAGCGTCTGTGATACGCTCCGAGGGTGTTCGAAAGAAATTGTTTTCGTTTCGTATAATCAAGGCCTTCGGGAAGCGATCCTTTCGATTGGACCGTACCAATGGAAAGTAATTTGGAAATAATTTCTAGAATTTCCAGATTTATGCATTTTTAAGTCGTTTGACGGTGCATTTCAATAAGAGAATTGGGAAAAAAGTCAACCTTGGCGGAGCGTCTGCGAGACGCTCCAAGGGTTGTCAAAATTAACTAGGTTTGAGCCATACGATAAAGGGCTTCGGGAAGCGATCTATCCAATCAAGCCGTATCGATGGGAAGATCTATGAACGAGCTTTCGAGAATTCCCTAATTTACGCGTTTCTCAAGTCAGTTGACGGAGCGTTATAACTAGGGAATCGGGAGAAAAGACAATTTAGGTGGAGCGTCTGCAAGACGCTCCAGGAAACTTTTATCGAGTCATGTGAGTTTAGTGCCGTAGGGTCCTCCTCGGGTTAAACAAGGGTGTATGGTGAAACCCTTTGCTCGAAATCCCAAGGCCAGTGCTGTTTTGGGGCATATTTGGATTTCCAAGGGCAAAACGGTCATTTTGACCGGGATTGGCTGAAAATGGTCAGGAATGGTTTGGTGTGTTGTGTTAAGCGTGTAGGGTTGTTCATGGATGGTTTTGGGAGAGTCGTTTTCTGTTCGGAAGGGTTTGTGCAGTGTTGAGGTGTTCAAGGGCAAAACGGTCATTTTGACTG
Source organism: Euryodendron excelsum (assembly GCA_033060915.1). NCBI lineage: Eukaryota > Viridiplantae > Streptophyta > Magnoliopsida > Ericales > Pentaphylacaceae > Euryodendron > Euryodendron excelsum. Next base: position 35,472,490 of record CM065397.1, read on the forward strand.
GAGTGAGCCAGACTAGGACCGGAATTGGACTGAATGGCGTGCGGGGGATGCCTAACAATTTAGTAACATTTTGGGAAGGTGGACTTATCATTTTTTAGGGATTTTGAAGTTTCCCAAAACGCACTTGGAGGCCCAAAGGGCGGGTTTGGTTATTTTTCACCGAGTCGTGCTAGTAGGCGCCAGTGTTGACCTAGGTGTTGGTTCCTGAGACCAGCCGGCCTCGGAAAACTACCTGTGCAGTGTTGGTCTCTAAGATCGCCCGGTCTTAGAGAACTACCTGTAGGGGTGGCGTTGGTTCCTGAGAACGCCCGGTCTCGGAGAACAACCAAATGACAGACATTCTACGTTGGCAGGCTAGCAGGCGCCAGAAGTGAATCGTCTAGAATTCAATGAGGTGTTGGTCCCCGAAACCGCCCGATCCCGGGAAACTACCTGGATGGCGTTGGTTTTTTGGACCGCCCAATCTGGAAAGTTGCCTGGAATAATGGTACTTACGGCTCCAATAGGTCTTTGTGGACCCGTGAAGCGACCAGTTGGCTGGATTATAAGTTGAAAGGCTCATCTTGAACCCGCATGTGTTGTGATGTTGGAAAACTGAGCCTAGTCGACCCGGAGATTGCCAAGCGGGCAAAAATGGGGTGTGCTTACAACTGCCCCTCTTTTTCTGTTTTTGCTTGTCGAAGACAGAAAAATAAAAAGGAAGGATCCCATGTTGACTGCGAGGTAATCGGAGGGACTGGAGTGGTTGGAATTTGGAATTTTAAGTTTTGAAAACTGGATTGTTTGAATTTTGGAATTTTGAAATGATTTTGAAATTTTTCCTTAACCGACATTTGGACCGATGAAATGACACTCCTTTAGGGAGATTTAGGATTTTTGAATTTTGAAAAGGATATTTTTTTTTTTTCAAACGATGGCCTTCTGTGATGGAGGGATTTTGAATTGAATTGGAAGGGTTTGGAAAACTTTTAAAACTTGGAATGAAACTTTTGAGGAAAAAGTTTGAAAACCTAGAATTCGTTTTTGGAATTAAACTTTTTATGGAGAAAGTTTTGAAAAGCCGAAAACTTTTTTGATAGTACTCTTTTTGAGGCGAAAGCTTGAAAATTCGATATTTTGGAAGTTGAGCTTTTTGAGGCGAAAGTTAGAAAACCCGAAATTTTGAAATTTGAGCTTTTTGAGGCGAAAGCTAGAAAACCCGAAATCTTGAAATTTAGGCTTTTTGAGGCAAAAACTTGAAAATTAGAGATTTTGGAAGTTGAAGGTTTTGAAGGTAAAGCCTTGAGAAACCCAAGAAATATTTTGAGAACAGAGCTTTTGAAGGAGAAAGCTCGAGAAACCCAAAAATTTTGGAAGGTTAGGCTTTTTGAGGCGAAAGCCAGAAAACCCGAATTTTTGAAAATTGGGCTTTTTGAGGAGAAAGCTTGAAAACCCAAAAGTTTTTGAGATTAAACTTTTTGAAGGAAAAAGTTTTTGAAAAACCCGACAAATATTTGAAGTCAAACTTTTTGAAGAAAAAAGTTTGGAAAACCTAGAATTTGACTAGAATTTAAACTCTCTTTTTTTTTTTAAATCTTTTGAAGGGAAAAAGATTAGAAAACCTCGAAATTGATTTGACTTGAAACTTGTTTTGCTGAAGGAAAAATATTTAGAGAATGCAGTTTGTCTCAAAATTTGAATTTTTGAAGATAAAATGTTTTGAAAATTCATTTGGACTCCAAACTTGAGCTATCAAAGACAAAATATATAGAAAGCTCATGTTGGTTTGAGAGTTGAACTGTTGAGAACAAAACATATAGAAAAATTGTTTTGACTTGAAACTTTTGATTTCTCTTCTTCTTTTTTTTTTTTTTTTTGAAAGCAAAACATTCAAGAGATTCATTTTGACTCGAAATTTGAAACTTTTTGAAGGAAAATTTTTAGAAAAAATTATTTGACTTTTGAAAATTGATTTTGAATTTGAAAGGAAGCAAGAGCTTTGATCTTTTTTACTTTGAAAGTTTTTGTAAAAAAAAGTTTTGAAAGGTTTTGAAATTGACGTTGAAATTTGAAAGTTTTTGTAGACGAAGCCTTGGAAGTGTTTGGACTTTTGAAAATTGAATTTTGGATTTGAAAGAAAGCAAGGCTTTTGTGTTTTGGAATGGATGCAGAAACTAGAGTTGAAAAAGCATTTGAAAGTTTTTGAAGTTCAAAATTGATTTTAACTTTCGAAAAAAAGAATAAGCAAGAGCTTTCATTTTTTGAAATATTCTTATTTGACTTGGTAAGAATTATACCTTGACTTTACCTTTTGAGATGGTTGAGTCTGGGGAATCATCAGAGACTTCTTCGTGCTTGTAATTCTTCTATCTCAGAGCTTGAAAGGGGGACATTTGTCCGTCCCGGATTGAGATTTCTTGAGGTTGGAATACTCGGTGTTTGTTTGACTGTCGAGTTTTGCTTTTGGGGGCAAAATAGGATTTTTGCTAACATAGCTTCTGAGAGGTGGTTCAAGGTTGATATCTTGAAACTAAGTCTTCCTGAACAAACGCTCCGTCTAATGGAATGCTACTTATTTGGGGATGTTCAAGGTTGATATCTACTTTTAAAGAGGAAAGCTCAAAAATGTAACCTGCCCTTTCGGAGGAAGCTTTGTAACCCAATCTGCTTTTTTGGAGGAAGCTCTAAAACCCAATCTGCTTTTTCAGAGGAAGCCTAAAAACCCAATCTGCTTTTTCAGAAGAAGCTCGGAAACCTAATCTGCTTTTTGGGAGGAAGCTCTGAAACCTAATATGCTTTTTCGAAAGAAACTCTAAAACCCAATTTGCTTTTTTGGGGGGAAGTTCTTAAACCCAATCTGCTTTTTTTGGAGTAAGCTCTGAAACCCAAATCTTCTTTTTCGGAGGAAGCTCTAAAATCCAAATCTGTTTTTTCGGAGGAAGCTTTGAAACCCAATTTGCTTTTTCAAGGGAAGCTCTGAAACCCAAATCTGCTTTTTCGGAGAAAACTCTAAAACCCAATCTGCTTTTTCAGGGAAAGCTCTGAAACCTAATATGCTTTTTCGGAGGAAGCTCTAAAATCCAATTTGCTTTTTCGGGAGAAGCTCTGAAATCCAAATCTGCTTTTTAAGAGGAAGCTCTTAAACCTAATTTTTTCTGATATAAGGGATCTGCTTGTAGTTCTTTTATCTTAAATGTTGGAGAAGACAACATTTGCTGCATTCTTGGATTGAGATTTTTGGAGAGTAATGATCCGTTGATGTGTTGATTGTTGACTTTTACCTCTGACTGGCATGACAGAATTCTGGGTGAGGTGCTTCCTTGGGTTCTTGAATTTGGTTTTGGAGGGGGTGAGGCCTCCTTTTGGAAGGTTTGAGGTATTCAGAAGGTTGAACATCTATAGGTCAGTTTTCCTTGAGTGGATCAACTGGTTTGCAATTGAATAGGAGGTGTAGGGTGGGGCGTTGCCCTAGTTTTTACGATTCAAAGAGGTTGAGTCTGGATGACATTAATTAGGGTGGTCGAGGGTGATTCAGTGCCCCATTCTCTATTTCTTGTTGTCTATGGATGATAATTCGGGTTTTCTAGGATGTACGCCATGTGTTTTGCAGAGTGTTTGGATTCTGGTCGATAGACTTTCCAGAATGTTGTGCTTCTGCTTTGGAATACCTTTTCTTTTGTAATCATCGGAACACTTGGCAATGTATTTTGTTGGACATGTTGTTTGGTATATATTGTATAAGTCCACCACAAGTTAAAATGAATGCACATCATACTTTTGGATGAATGCACAGGTTGATACATGAGAAAATAAATGCATGTCATACTTTTTGATGAATGCACATCATATTTTTTTATGAATGCACTGTCGCGCCCAGATTTTTCGCACTCGAGGAATACTCACCCAAGCGGGAAAAATGCTGTACTCTCTCGTTAGAACTCACCCTCCTAGAAGAATGAGTGCGACTAGGTTTGAATTGAAAATAGGTTTGAAATAAAGGGCTTTTAAAAAAGATTCGGAGTCGCCACCTAACTTGATTAAGGTGAGTTAGGTCACCTAAAAACTAAGCATAATCCGAAAACTACACTTAGGGTTTTTGAAAAACGATTTGAAAATATCTCCTCAAGAGAGAGTTTTTTAGGAAAATGGGTTGTTTGGCAACCTTTGGAAAACATTTAGCCCTTTTTGAAAAATAACTCCGTTTTGGTCTTTGAAATCAGTGATCTAGGTTCGGAGGTTGGTTACGTGTAGGGAAGATGCACTAAGCTATCACCCTACCCTGCCCTTTCGGTACTTACATGTCAATCTACCCTAGATTCACCTATGAGAGTCTTTAATTAACATATGTTCAACCCTATTCACTTTGAAAAACAATGTTTGAAAACTAATTTAGCATGATGCATGATATGCAAGTGCAAGATGAAAGAATTGGAAAATAGAAATTGATTTGAAAAGAAATTGATTTGATTTGAAAATAGATTTGAAGAAATAGAATTGAAATTGAAAAGTTTGAAAATTTGGAAATAGAAATTTGAAAATAGAAAGTTTGAAAGTAGATGGGAATTTGAGATTTGAAAAGATTTTGGAAACCGCACCCATGAGGGTGGAATTGAAAGTTTGAAAAGTATTGTGACCGCACCTATGAAGGTTGCCTACGTATCCCTTTGGGGGAATCAGGTCAGTCGTAGTTCGGACCGGAGTCCGTTTGAAAAGAGATTGATTTGAAGAGAGAGATTGGATTGGAAGAAAGAGATTGAATTGAAAATTGGATTTGATTTGAAATTAGAAGAGTGATTGGAAATTGAAATTTTGGAAAAGATTGGACTTTGATTTGAAAAGATAGATTTGGACTTGTTTTGGGAAAGAGAAGGTGTAAGAAAACCTAGACTTAAGAACGATAGGACTTAGGAAAGACTCAAGAGTTTAAGAAAGATTGGACTTAGGAAATGTTTGAATTAGCAAAGGTTCGATTTAGGAAAGTTTCGAATTAGGAAAGTTTCATTTTTGGAAAGTTTTGAAATTAGGAAAGTTTGGAATTTAGGAAAGTTTTGGGTTTAGGAAAGTTTTGAAATTGGAAAGTTTCTTTTTTGGAAAGTTTTGAAATTAGGAAAGTTTGGAATTTAGGAAAGTTTTGGGTTTAGGAAAGTTTTGAAATTGGAAAGTTTCGAGTTTAGAAAGTTTTCGAAAAAGGAAAGGTTTTCAGATTAGGAAAGTTCCCAAATTAGGAAAGTTTTGAAAATCGGAAAGTTTTGAATTTAGAAATGTTTTGAAAAAAGGAAGTTTTGAATTTGGAAAGCTTTGAAAACAAGGAAGTTTTGAAAATAAGAAAATTTCGTTTTAGGAAAGGTTTGAAAAAGGAAAGCTTTCAACTTAGGAAGTGTTTGAATTAAGAAAGGGAAAGTTTTGAATTAAGAAAGCTTCATTTTAAGGAAGGTTTTGAAAAAGGAAAGGTTTTGAAAATAAGGAAGTTTTGAAAATAGGAAAGTTTTCAATTTAGGAAATGTTTGAATTAAGAAAGGTTCAACTTAAGAAAGTTTTAAATTAAGAAAGTTTTGAATTTAGAAAAGTCTTAGTTTTGGAAAGATTTGAAGTTTAAGAGAGTTTAGAATTTAGAAAGTTTTAGGTTTAGAAAGATTTAACTTAAGAAGGTTTCAAATTTAGAAAGTTTTGAATTTGGAAAGATTTGAAATTTAAAAAGTTTAAGATTTAGAAAGTTTTAGAGTTTTAGAAAATCTTGAGATTAGGAAAGGTTTGAGTTTGGGAAAGATTTGAAAGCTTGGATTTGAAAAAGATGTTTGAAAGGGGTAGAATTAGGAAAGGGTTGAACTAGGAAAGATTTGAAAGTTGAGTTTTAAAGTTTAGGAAAGATTTTTATGTTCAAGTTTTGGAAACTTAAGATTTAGGAAAACGGAAGTTTGGGAAGGATTTGAATTAGGAAAGGGTTGGATTTTGAAATTTAAGGAAAAATTTAGAGTTTAGGTTTAGGAAACTTATGGTTTAGGAAGGAATCGAATTAGGAAAGGTTTGGATTAAGAAGAGATTGGATTTAGTTTCTAAAAGAGAAAGGTTGGATTTTATTTCTAAAAACAGAGGATAGGATCTAGTTTCCTAAATGGGGAGATTTGATTTGGTTTCCTAAAGGGAAGATAGGATTTAGCAAGGATTTGGAAAGGGAGATTCTAGAAACCCTAGAGTTGGAAAATTCTAGTCTCGACGTAGAAAATAGGTTTCGAAAACAAGGATAGTTTTGATGTAGAAAACAAAAGATTTTGGAAACCTAGGTTTAGGGCAAAGTTTGAAAATCATGTTTTTGGAAAGAAAACTAGGGTTTCCTAATTGTGGTTTCTAGGGCTTGACTTGGGCTCTAAGGAAAGAGTTTTTTTTTTGGAAAATGCATTTTTGGAAACGAAGGTTTTCTAGAAGGGAATCCTAGGGAGGAGTTTTTGGAAAGTGTGTTTGAAGAGGGAGTTTTTGGAAGGAAAATCCTAGAGAGGAAATTTCTAGAAGAAAGATTTTGGAAAGAGAGTTTTTTAGAAAGGTTTTTGGGGAGAGTTTTTCTAGAAAGGTTTTTGGTTAAAGATTGTTGAAGAGAGTTTTTGGAAAGATCTTTGGGGAAGGTTTTTAGAAAATGGATTTTGGGAAGAGGACTTTGGAAAGAAATTGAAAAAGGGAGTTTTGAAAAATAGATTTTGGAAGGGAGTTTTTGAAATCAATTTTGAAGAGGGGAGTTTTAGAAAAGTATGTTGAAAAAGAGATTTTTAGGAAGAGATTTTTAAAGGGAGTTTTTAGAAGGTGTAAAAGCATCTCACTTTCCTAAAATGATTCTAGCCATAAGAGGGCTAGAACCACTTTAGGAAAGTGGTTTTGAAAACAACAAGATTTGAAAATATAGACCATAAAAGGTCACTTTTAATGTAACACTTTCCTAAAGCAACCCTAGCCATGAAAAGGCTAGAATCACCCTAGAATTATGATTTTGAAAACATGTTTTTGAAAAAGAGCTTTTGATGTAATTTTGAAAACAAGTTTGAAAACAAATTTTTGAAAACGAATTTTGGAAGATGCAAGACTATGATATGCACAATGCAATTTGGGGTCGTGAACATACAAGGTTAAGGCTTCACCACATAATCAAGGGGGCCGGACCCACGTGGTATTTGGTTAGACTAGAAGAAAGCCCCCGACACGGTGACTCTTCAATAGTCCAATCCTACACATGGACCGGGAATCCCCTTGTTTCAAGCATGCAAAGAAAGGGGGGGAAAGAGATGGGGGATTAAAATAGAGAAAACCCAAGTGGGTTGGAGAGAGAGGAGAGAGGGGGGGAAGTGCAGAAAATTAAATAGGGAACCGACCTTGTATCTTGTTTATTTTGCGCGCCGTGCGGTCTTCAGTCTTCGGTCTTTGTCTTGATCTTCACCTTCAGTCTTCAAGAATTGTCTTCAACCTTTGGCTAGCAGCTCTTCAAGTCTTCAAAGGATGGTTGAAGGCTAGTGTATGAGTGTATGGGGGAGTGTATGAGTGTATAGGAGGCTAGGGCTTAGTGTAAGGTGGCTAGGGTTTGGAAAACCTAGGGAGGCTAGGGTTTAGGAGGTGCTCGAGCTCTGTATATCGAAATATAGGATTCTTAGGTTACGTTTGCAGACCCCTTTCACGTTGAATGAGGCTCTGTATTTATAGAGGGAAGACGAACCTGGCGCCTGTTGCAGTGGCGCCAGGCCAAATTATACACTGGCGCCACTACTAGTGGCGCCAGCCATTTAGGATACTAGTGGCGCCAGGCCATTTTTTGGCTTGGCACCACTACTAGTGGCGCCAGCCATTTAGGAAACAATTAAGGTCGGCAAGCAACGTATCTTTGACTAGATTTGGGCGCCTGTACTAGTGACTACCATGTAAACTTTAGCCTAGCTTCACTAAGAGTGACTCTGGAAAGTCCGGGAATGATTTGAAGGAGTCGGGAATGACCCGGAAGGCCAGAAAGGAGCAGGAACACTCAAAATAGTGTCCTGGAGGTATTTGACTTGAAAAATGAAGATAAGGTGAGTCGGAAAGGTTGATCGGGCCTTTAGGGGCAAAACGGTCAATCGGACTAGGAAACTACCGGGACAAACCCGGATTGTCCTGGAAAAAGACTTGGGATCTGGAAACATTATTTAGAATGTTCCCAGAGGTTTCCAGTTTGATTCCCAGGGCCGGCGTGGTCGGAAATGGAGACCGGCCCACCAGGGGCAAAACGGTCATTTTGTACCGGGTTTGCCAGAACTGACTCAGAATGGTCCGGAAAGGTAAAGGAAGGTCAAGAACACTATAAAAAGTATTCTCAGGACATTACTGGTTTGATACCCAGAGCCGGTGTGGTCGAAGAAGGAGACCGGCCCTCTAGGGGCAAAACGGTCATTTTGCACTGGGTTGGCCGGAACTAACTCGGAATGGTCTGGAAAGGTAAAGGGAGGTTGAGAACACCATAAAAAGTATTCTCGGGACATTACCGGTTTGATACCCAGAGCCGGTGTGGTTCCCGGGGCGTTCGGATGCCAAGGGACAAAATGGTTATCTTGACCGAAAAGTCTCGAAAAAGGTCCTAAGGGTAGTCTGGTCATTTTTCACCGAAGTGAGCTAACAAACATGGGTATTGACCTAGGTTTTGAGTGTTTCCACCACTCTGACGGGGTTGAGTATTTCCGCTACTCGGACGGGGTTGAGTATTTCCGCTACTCGGACGGGGTTGACGATTTGAGAGTATTTTCGCTACTCGGACGGGGTTGATGATTTGTGAGTATTTCCGCTACTCTAACGGCTTTGTGAGTATTTTCGCTACTCTAATGGTTTTATGAGTATTTTCGCTACTCTAACGGTTGAGTATTTCCGCTACTCTAACGGTTCTGTGAGTATTTCCGCTACTCTAACGGGTCTATGAGTATTTCCGCTACTCTAACGGGTCTGTGAGTATTTTCGCTACTCTAACGGTTGTGTGAGTAGTTTTGCTATTCGGACCGTCTCGAGGAATAAACTGTCTCGAGAGAGGGATTGGAAAGGGGTCTTACCGTCTCCGAAGAGACGTGCCTGGATTGGAATGGTCTCGAGGAATAAACTGTCTCGAGAGAGGGATTGGAAAGGGGTCTTACCGACTCTGAAGAGACGTGCCTGGATTGTGAGTGTTTCCGCCACTCTAACGGTTTTGTGAGTAGTTTTGCTACTCGGACCGTCTCGAGGAATAAACTGTCTCGAGAGAGGGATTGGACTTGGAATAAGAAAGGACAATGCCCCTAAGGGCATTTTGGTCATTTTGCCTCTACTTGGGCCTGACAGGCCCGCGAAGCGATGGAAAGACGAAATTTGGACCTAGAGAATTGGTTTCGATTGGAATATGCCCATAATGACTTGAAAACAAGTCTGGACGGAGTGTAGACTGCCGAGCGGTAAAAAATGGGGTGCTTACATGCACAGAGATGAATTTTGAATGCATGTCATACTTTTTGATGAATGCACGTAAGTGAAATTGAAAGCATATCATATTTTTTGATGAATGTATAAAGATGGATTTTGAATGCATGTCATACTTTTTGATGAATGCACATACATGAATGGAATTGAATACATATCATACTTTTTGATGAATGTATGCACAAAAACGGAATTGAATGTACATCACACTTTTTGATCGAGTGGACGTACAGGAATAGAATTGGATGCATGTCATACTTTTTGATGAATGCATGAATAGAATTGAACTACGTAGGAATTGCATTGTCATACTATTAGAGATCACCATTTGTTCAATGTTCGTTCTCTTGGAGGATACTGTTTGCTGCAGGTGCTCTTGGAAATCGTCACGCATTGACGGTTTTGCCTTGACCCAGTGTGGATGGTGATCATTAGGTCTGCTAAATGATGGGAATGCGACCGGCTCAAGTGGGCTTTGCAAGGGTTATATTTAACTGTATGGTAGAAGAAAAGAGGGCCTCTTTTCATTTCAAGTTGAATTGCTTAGTCTATAAAGCTCTTTCAAAATTTTAGCAATGCCTTGAAAATGGTAAGTGTTAGTTCTCGGATTCATTCCTTGTATGCATTCGCCCCAGTGTGGGGGATGGCTTCTGGTTTGGGCTTTTGAATGGAAATCACATGCGGCTCTAGTGGGCTGACCAACGGATTGCTTTCTGTTTGGGAGAATGAAATGATGGCTCCCCTTCATTTTGAGGGTTTGGCTACTTGCTGCTTTGCCAGGGCATCCTTCGGGGGTCACTCTTTGGACTTCAATGAGATATGTGATTGATCCTCATCTCTCACCTCTCTGTATTTCCCCTCTCTCTGTATTTTCTATTTCTCTCTCCCCTCTTTTTGGAGTCAAAGATTGTTTTTGCTGAAGGTGGTGCTTATGCTATCCCATCCTTTAAGTCGGGGTAAAACATTTTAGGGAAAAACTCTTAGAAAAGAATATCATTCATGAAAAGCCATGAGAAAATGATATAAACATGAAAACTTTGGATCCCTTTCATTTAGATGTTATTTTCATGCTCAAATTCGAATTGAAAATTGAAAGATGGGTTTGAAAGAAATCTCCCTTTTCCGGAATAAACCCCTCAGACTAGTTTTGGAATCACGTTGGCATCCTTCACACTCCATTTTCCAAGAGTGTCCTCTGATTGCACAGGGATGGCTTTTTGAGGACTGGTAGAGTGGCAACATGGTGTCGAGATCATGGCTTTGCATAAATTATGAATTAGGTGGGATGTCGGAGGTATTCTATCGACTTGATTGTGCTCTTGGACCTGAAAAAAGAAAAACAAAATGCAGTTAGCATGTTGAGTTGAAGGTTTTATGCAATGCATGTCCTATGAAGGTCCCTTCTTTGAGGGAATCTAGGCATGATGTTGAGTCCATTTTGGAGGTGGGATTTTACTCCTGTGTGTAATACAATACCTATTCAGCATGGGCCGGTTGATACTTCTTTATTTAGGGAATCCCGCTTCTATGGACTGAGAGAGATTTGGGCCTCTCTTGAGATATGATTCTATGTATGCCATGAATCCTTTGGGTTGGAGAAACCCTTAGAGGTTTAGGTAGGTTTGATTAGCATGGGATTGGATCATCCCTTTCTCTCTACGGTTGATTGAATGCATGAGAATGCAATGGCTAGAGTTTCTTGGCATTCTTGTCTTAGGATGGATGTTAATGCATGAGCCTAATAGTAATTATATGGATATATATTGGCAATGAATAAACAGTTTAGAAGACTCCCTTTTCATTCTTGGTTCACCCTCTGACTCTCTTGTCCTTTATAGCTAGGGAGAAGACAATGAGAATGTAAAAAGAAAAACAAAAAGGAGAAGTTAGTGCCTTTAGATTGAAGATTTTTTATGCAATGCATGCCCTAGGGGTGCCCCTACTTTGAGGGGGTACTAAGCATGATGTGTTGGCTCACTTTTGGAGATAAGGGGTTACCCTTGCATGCAATACTGTACCTGTGCAAGCCTGTTCATTCATTCATTCATACATGCATGCACTCATTCGATAAAAGTAGGAAGGATAGTTTTATTGCATTTGATTTCTTTTTATATGAAATTGATAGTACATTTGAAAGGGAAGGGGAACATTTTCCTTGGGACCTTCACCTATTTTATATTTACATCATGGGATCCTAAACTAATCTTGAGTCTTCGGATTCACCTTCTTGGATAGAGGTTGGTGAGAGATCTTGATTTCGGATTACCCCTTGTCTTATTGGCAGCCCTATCTCCGTGAGCGAAAAGGGATTAGGGCTCCTCTTTATGAGATGACTTTGATGCATGCCATGTATCCTTAGGGTCTCTTGGTACCCTTAGGAGTTTTGGGCTGGCTTGATTTGAGCGAGAAGGCCATTGGGCCTTTCTCTAGAGGTTGATCGGATGCATGAAAATGCAATGACTTGAGTTACTTTGGGAACTCTTGTCTTGACATGAATTCCGATGCATGAACAGTTATGATGCATGTACATGGAAACAACAAGAGTTAAATAGCATAATAGCATGAATTAATTAGAATATATAAGGGAAAATAAAGTATTCGCCCTTTCCTCCTTGGTTTTTGAAATTGATGCTTGTGTCCTAAATCCGGCAAAGGTTCGGCTACGCATGGGGAGTCACATGAGCATGAGGTTGGGGGTTTACTAATGCTTCCTAAAAAGTTCTGTCCCCAGACCTTCAAACCTGCGGCGACCACCCCCGAAAGAGTGAACTCCATCTTTGGTTGGTGGTTCAAGCGGGGGAACTATCAAAAGACCGTAGGCTAAGAAACTGACACAGCATCCGCCCACAGTCAATATACTATTCCCCCTTCTATCTAGAAGGGTAGTATGCAAGATACAAATGCAAGTGAGCGCATCAAGTGTGTGTGAAATGTTTGAAAATGGAGGAAAGGACCCAACAACACACATCACATCCTATCGATTCATTCACATACATGGCAGTAAATAAGACATCAAATAAAAATGTGAACAAAGGTCCACCTACAAAAGACAAATGCAAAGAGTTAGTAACTTTTTGAAAAACTCAATGCAAGATAAAATGGGTGATTAATGTAAGAGCATGAATGTAGACAATGAATGCAAGTGATAACACAATTTTGAAAAATAGGATTTGCTTTGGAAAATTGAAAAGTTTGAAGAGTGGATAAAACTGGACAAAGTAACTGGAGATTCTGGGTGAGTGAAGGGTGAAGAGACATGTTAATGGCCTAACCCTCTAAGTGTCCACGGCGGAGTCCCCAACTGTCGCACCCCGGTTTTTTGGGTGCCCAAGGTCCTTTCAGCTCGGAGACCCTAAAGCATGGAACTCTGTCACTAGACCTCATCCTCCTAGAAGGACAAGTGCGACTAGGTTTGAAAATTGGATTGACTAAGGGCTTTTCAAAAAAATAGGAGTCGCCACCTAACTTGATTAAGGTGAATTAGGGCACTTAAAACTAAGTGTTAATCCGAAGATTAAACTTAGGGTTTTTGAAAGTGGTTTTGAAAACTCCCTCAAGAAAGGGTTTTTTAAGAAAATAGGTTGTTTGGCAACCTTTGGAAAGATTTAAGCCCTTTTAAAAAATAACTCCATTTTGGTCTTTTGAAAACAAAAATCTATGGTTCGGGGGTTGGTTACGTGTAGGATATCCTAAGATTATTACCCTACCCGCCCTTTCGGTACCTACATGTCTAATCACCCTTGGTTCACTCACTAAAATAACCAGTCACCATTGTTCACTTAATATTCACTTTATAATTTTGAAAATGGGGTTTAGTCATCACTTTTCAAATGGATGATGCATGATGCAAGTTTTTGGAAGAAGTTTGAAAATAATGAGGGTTTTGAAGGAGTTTAGAATAGAAACTTTGAATTGATTGGAATTTTTGAAAAAGGAATTAGAGTTGAAATAAAAGTTATGACCACACCATTTTAGGTTGCCTACGTATCTCATTTGGCGAGAATCAGGTCCATCGTAGTTCGGGCAAGAGCCCGATGAAAAATAGGCGCATTAGGGCCTTTGGAATGTTCGAAGATACTTTGGGATCTTTGGAGAAGTTTAAGATACTTTGAGGTCTTTGGAAAAGTTTAAAACGCTTTGAGGTCTTTGGAAGAGTTTAAGACACTTGGAGGTCTTGACTCGAAACTGGATGGTGGCGTGTTTTGAAAATGTTTTTTGGATCAACTTGAGGGAGTTTTGAAAAATACTTTGGCATGGATCAAGAGGACTTGAAAGTGTTTTTCAAGTCTTGTTTTGAAAACCTTGGAGGCGTGACTTTAGAATGTTCCAATGAATTAGGTTTTTAAAGTGGTTTTTGGAAGTGGCTAAGGGTTTGGAATCCTAATATGGACAACCTTAGAGGTTGATCTTGATTTATCACTTGTCCTTGGAATCTCTAACCACGAGGGGGCTACGGACACCTTAGGTTTGTGACCTTTTGAAAGTATTTTTGGGAATGTCTTGAAGACGAAGTGTAAGGACATTTGAAGAGTTTATGGAGTTGGTTTTTTTGAAGTCAGGAGAGTGGGAGGTTTTGGAAAAGTGGGTTATGAGAATGGTTTAAAATTGAGTGATCATTTAGAAAAGGATTCAAGAATTGGAGCCTTGAAGAGTATTGACCTAGATTGGGTTGGCTTAAGGTTAGAGGTGACCTAAGGTTGAGTAAATTGGGTTAGGTTTACCTAGGGTTAAGATGACTCATGGTTAACTAAACAAGATAGGGTTAACCTAAGGTTAAGGTGACCTAAGGTTAAGTAACTAGGGTAGGGTTAACCTAAGGTTAGGATGACTTAGGGTTAGGTTAGCCTAAGGTATGGTGAACCTAAGGTTAGGATGACTTAGGGTTAGGTTAACCTAAGGTGAGCCAACTAGGGTCATGTTAACCTAGGGTTGGTTAACTAGGGTCAAGTTAACCTAGTGTTGGACAACTAGGATCAAGTTAACCTGGGGTTAGATTAGAAAATGATTTTGAAAGTTGGTTTAATGCACTTTTGGAAAGTTGGTTTAATGAAATATGTTATACACATGGACTTTGGTGGACAACCCTTTTGAAGATCATTTTCATGAAAATTTCGACTCTAGCCAAGAGTATGGTTTATATGGTTGATGTTTGGAGACCATTCCTAGGAAGGTTTCCTCATAGTCATTATAACCATAATCTTGACAAGAGTGTAAAGGGTTCAAAAATCAACATGGTGATGACAACTTTCTAAGGCACCATTTTTAATGCAAAGATGGAGAGAATGCATTTTTGAATATTATCTTTGGAGAAGGATTTTGAAAACCATTTTTCAAGGGAACCATTCCATCAAGAGGGGGTTCATATGGCCAAACAAAAGGGAGACTATTCAAGAGAGGGTTTGATGGGGCCATTCCAACCACTATACTTAAAAGAATGAAAATCTTGAAAATTAGAAATTTAGAAAGCAACCCTTGTGCAAATGAAAATGTCATGATACCAAAATGAGAGTTAGGGGGTTAGTAGGAAGTCTTCTAAGACATTATTTCTAAAATCCCACCTTACACTTCAAGGGGCCAACTCTTGGAACAACTTTTGAAAGAAATATGGAGCTTGGAAATGGCATGAAAATAAGAGCAATGTAAGCATTGTAGAACATGACAATAAGCATAAAATGAAGCCAAGCATGCAAAACATGATCAAAATAGTAATATGTAAAGAGTCATGACCACATACAAGGATTTTAGGCTACACCACATAAACAAGGGGCTTTTAGGCCATATCATCTCAAAGTAGGCTAGTGAGAGGTCCCCCTACACAGTGGCTCTCACTTGCTTTCCTCTGGACATGATCTAAAAGCCCTCTTGGCTCAAGCATGCAAGAGAGGGGGGTTGAAGATGGGGGGATTAAAATAGAGAATAACCTAAGTAGGCTAGGAGGGAGGAGAGAAGAGTTGGGGAAGACACAAATGTAAAAGAGATATCACATTTTGCCTTCAACACACTTGTAATCTTCCAAAGATGATTTGATTGAAGCTTGAATGACTTCAAGAAGGCTTAAAGGGTTGGTAGGGAGAGTTTGATGGTTTATAAGGCTTTATATGTGAAGTATATAGGCTTGGGGATGATGGAATCTAAACTAAGTGTTGGATGGATGAAGTGTGTATAGAGATTTGCAATTCTGGAGTGACTTCAGCAGAGCTTCGCATCAGAAATCAGAGTTGGAATATGCAAAGGGGGGTCTGGAATTTATAGACATTCTGGAATAGACCTGGCACATGTACTACATGCGCCTAGCCAAAATTTGACCTGGCGCATGTAGGACATGCGCAGGTACTATTCCATTGCCAGAATGACACGTGGCTGTCGCGCTCAAATTTTTTGCACTCGGGGAATACACACACAAGCGGAAAAAATACTGTACTCTCTCGTTAGAACTCACCCTCCTAGAAGAATGAGTGCGACTAGGTTTGAATTGAAAATTGATTTGAATAAAGGGCTTTTGAAAAAGATTCGGAGTCGCCACCTAACTTGATTAAGGTGAGTTAGGTCACCTAAAAACTAAGAATAATCCCAAGACTACACTTAGAGTTTTTAGAAAATGATTTTTGAAAAACATCTCCTCAAGAGAGGGTTTTTAGGAAAACAGGTTGTTTGGCAACCTTTGGAAAATATTTAGCCCTTTTAGAAAAATAACTCATTTTTGGTCTTTCGAAAACAGTGATCTAGGTTCAGAGGTTGGTTACGTGTAGGGAAGACTCACTAAGCTATCACCCTACCCCGCCCTTTCGGTACCTACATGTCAATCTACCCTAGATTCACCCATGAGAGTCTACAACTAACGAAATGGCTCAATCCTATTCACTTTGAAAAAGAATGCTTTTAAAAAGAAAACATGATGCATGATATGCAAGTGCAATAGAAGAGAGTTGGAAAATAGATTTGGAAATTGATTTGATTTAAAAAGAAAAAGATAAAAGCTTGAGTTTGAAGATTGAAATTGAATTTGGAAATTGAAATTAAGATTTGGAAATAGAAGTTTGAAATTGAAAATTTGAAAATAGATTGGAGATTGAGATTTGAAAAAAGTGGAGACCGCACCCATGAGGGTGGAATTGAAAGTTTGAAAAGTGTTGTGACCGCACCTATGAAGGTTGCCTACGTATCCCTTTGGGGGAATCAGGTCAGTCGTAGTTTGGACAAGAGTCCGATTGAAAATAGATTGATTTGAAGAAGGAGATTGAATTGGAAATTGAATTGGAAGATTGAGAGATTGAACTTTGATTGGAAGATTTGAAAAGATTTGATTTTGAAAGACTTGGTTCTGGGAAACCTAGACTTAGGAAAGATAGGAGACCCAGGAAAGACTTGAGATTAAGAAAGATTGAACTTAGGAAAGGTTAGAATTAGGAAAGGTCCGATTTAGGAAAGTTTTAGGTTTAGGAAAGTTTTCACTTTTGGAAAGTTTCGAATTAAGAAAGTTTTGAATTAGGAAAGTTCGGAACTTAAGAAAGTTTCAACTTAGGAAAGTTTTGAAAATTGGAATGTTTTGAAATTGGAAAGTTTTGAAAATTGGAAAGTTTTGAAATTAGGAAAGGCTTGAAATAAGGAAGTTTTAAAAATTGGAAAGTTTGGAAAACAAGGAAGTTTTGAAAATAAAAAAGCTTCATTTTGGGAAAGGTTTGAAAAAGGAAAGTTTTCAGTTTAGGAAATGTTTGAATTAGGAAAGTTTTGAGTTTAAAAAAGTCTTAGATTTGAAAGGATGTTGAAATTTTGGAAAGCTTAGAATTTTGGAGAGATTTAGGTTTAGAAAGATTTAACTTGAGAAAGTTTCAAATTTAGAAAGTTTCGAATTTGGAAAGATTTGGAATTTAGAAAGTTTAAGATTTAGAAAGTCTTAGAATTTTAGAAAAACTTGAGATTAGGAAAGGTTTGAATTTAGGAAGAGTTTGGAAAAATTAGATTTGGAAAGTTGAGATTTGGAAAAGGGGTGGGATTAGAAAAGGGTTGAATTAAGAAAGATTTTTATGTTCAAGTTTTGGAAACTTAAGGGTTAGGAAAGGAGAAGTTTAGGAAGGAGTTGAATTAGGAAAAAGTTGGATTTGGAAGGGATTGGTTTTGTTTCTAAAAGAGAAGGTTTGATTTTGTTTCCAAAAACGGAGGATAGAATCTAGTTTCCTA
Organism: Euryodendron excelsum; assembly: GCA_033060915.1. Classification (NCBI taxonomy): domain Eukaryota; kingdom Viridiplantae; phylum Streptophyta; class Magnoliopsida; order Ericales; family Pentaphylacaceae; genus Euryodendron; species Euryodendron excelsum. The sequence continues at coordinate 35,490,094 of CM065397.1, forward strand.
AACGGAGAGAGTGGATTTGGCAAGGATTTTGGAAAGGGAGATTCTAGAAACCCTAGTTTTGAGAAATTGTAGTTTTGACATAGAAAAGAGGCTTTGAAAACATGTATAGTTTTGATATGAAAACAAGAGATTTTGGAAACCTAGGTTTGGGGCAAAGTTTGAAAATCATATTTTTGGGAAAAAGATTAGGGTTTCCTAATTGTGGGTTCTAGGGCTTCACTTGGGCTCTAAGGAAAGAGGATTTTTTGAAAAGTGTGATTTTGAAAACGAAGGTTTTCTAGAAGGGAATCCTAGGGAGGAATTTTTGGAAAGTGAATTTAAAGAGGGAGTTTTTGGAAAAAAAATTTTAAATAGAAGGAGTTTTGGAAAGTGTGTTTTTGGAAACGAAGATTTTAGAAGGAAAATCCTAGAGGGGAATTTCTATAAGGGAGTTTTTAGAAAGATTTCTAGGGAATGTTTTTAGAAAGTGAATTTTGAGGAGAGGATTTTGGAAAGGAGTTGAAAAAGGGAGTTTTGAAAAATAGATTTTGGAAAGGAGCTTTTGAAAACAATTTTGAAGAGGAGAGTTTTAGGAAAGTGTATTGAAAAAGATATTTTTAGGAAGAGGGATTTGGAAAAGGAGTTTTTAGAAGGTATAAAAACGTTCTCACTTCCCTAAAGCGATTCTAGCCATAAGAAGGCTAGAACCACTTTAAGAAAGTGGTTTTGAAAAACAATAAGATCTGAAAATATAGACCAAAAAGTTCACTTTTAATATAACACTTTCCTAAAGCAACCCTAGCCATGGAAAGGCTAGAATCACCCTAGGATTGTGGTTTCGAAAACAAGTTTTTGAAAAAGAGATTTTGATGCAATTTTGAAAACAAGTTTGAAAACGATTTTGAAAACAACTTTGAAAACGAATTTTGGAAGATGCAAGACTATGATATGCACAATGCAATTTGGGGTTGTGAACATACAAGGCTAAGGCTTCACCACATAATCAAGGGGGCCGGACCCACGTGGTCTCTGGTTAGACTAGAAGAAAGCCCCCGACACAGTGACTCTCCAACAGTCTAATCCTACACATGGACCGGGAGTCCCCTTGTTTTAAGCATGCAAAGAAAGGGGGGGAAAGAGATGGGGGATTAAAATAGAGAAAACCCAAGTGGGTTAGGAGAGAGAAAAGAGAGGGGGAAGTGCGGAAATTTAAATAGGGAGCCTACCGTATGTCTTGTTTATATTGCGCGCCGTGCTGTCTTCGATCTTCGGTCTTCGTCTTGATCTTCATCTTCAGTCTTCAAGAGTTGTCTTCAAGCTTTGGATGACAGCTCTTCAAGTCTTCGAAGGATGGTTGAAGGCTAGTGTATGAGTGTATGGAGGGAGTGTATGAGTGTATAGGAGGCTAGGGTTTGTGTATAGCGGCTAGGGTTTGGAAAACCTAGGGAGGCTAGGGTTTTTGAGGTGCTCGAGCTCTGTATATCGAAATATAGGATTTTTAGGTTAAGTTTGCAGATCCCTTTCACATCGAATGAGGCTCTGTATTTATAGAGGTTGGACAAACCTAGCGCCTGTTGTAGTGGCGCCAGGGCAAACTTTACACTGGCGCCACTAGGAGTGGCGCCAGGCCAAGGTTGGTAAGCAACGTATCTTTGACTAGATTTGGGCGCCTGTACTAGTGACTACCATGCAATTTTTAGCCTGGCTTCATTAGGAGTGACTCCGAAAAGTTCGGGAATGATTTGAAGGAGCCGGGAATTACCCGGAAGGCCGGAAAGGAGCAGGAACACTTAAAATAGTGTCTTGGAGATATTTGACTTGAAAAGTGAAGATAAGATGTGTCGAAAAGGTTGACCGGGCCTTTAGGGGCAAAACGGTCAATCGGACCGAAAAACTGCCGGGACAGACTCAGACTGTCCCGGAAGAAGACTTGGGATCTGAAAACATTATTTAGAATGTTCCCAGAGGTTGCTGGTTTGATTTCCAGAGCCGGCGTGGTCGGAAAAGGAAACCGACCCACTAGGGGCAAAACGGTCATTTTGTACCGGGTTGGCCGGAACTGACTCGGAATGATCTGGAAAGGTATGGGGAGGTTGAGAACACTACAAGAAGCATTCTTGGGAGGTTACTGTTTTGATACCCAGAGCCGGTGTGGTCAGAAAAGGAGACCAGCCCACCAGGGGCAAAATGGTCCTTTCGCACTGGGTTGGCCGGAACTGACTCGGAATGATCCGGAAAGGTATGAAGAGGTTGAGAACACTATAAAAAGTAGTCTCAGGAGGTTACTGGTTTGATACCCAGAGCCGGTGTGGTTCCCGGGGCATTTGGATGCCTAGGGTCAAAATGGTCATCTTAACCGGAAAGTCTCAGAAAAGGTCCAAAGGGCAGTTTGATCATTTTTCACCAAAGTGGGTTAACAGACACTGGTGTTGACCTGGGTTTTGAGTGTTTCCGCCACTCTAATGGCGGTCGTCGTGACACAGGGGTTTGTTGCCAATTCCCTATATCGACCTATTTGTGAGTATTTCCGCTATTCTAATGGTTTTGTGAGTATTTCCGCTACTCTAACGGTTTTGTGAGTAGTTTCGCTACTCGGACTGTCTCGAGGAATAAACTGTCTCGAGAGAGAGATTGGAAAGGGGTCTTACCATCTCCGAGGAGACGTGCCTGGGTTGGAACTGTCTCGAGGAATAAACTGTCTCGAGAGAGGGTTTGGAAAGGGCTCTTACCGTCTCTGAGAAGATGTGCCTGGGTTGGAACCGTCTCGAGGAATAAACTGTCTCGAGAGTGGGATTGGAAATGGGTCTTACCGTCTCTGAGGAAACGTGCCTGAATTGGAACCGTCTTGAGGAATAAACTGTCTCGAGAGTGGGATTGGAAAGGCGTCTTACCGTCTCCGAGGAGACGTGTCTGGAGTGGAACTGTCTCAAGGAATAAACTGTCTCGAGAGAAGGATTGGAAAGGGGTCTTACCGTCTCCGACGAGGCGTGCCTGGATTTGAACCGTCTCGAGGAATAAATTGTCTCGAGAGTGGGATTGGAAAGGGGTCTTACCGTCTCTGAGGAGACGCGCCTGGATTGGAACCGTCTCGAGGAATAAACTGTCTCGAGAGTGGGATTGGAAAGGGGTTTTACCGTCTCCTAAGAGACGTGCCTGGATTGGAACCGTCTCGAGAGTGGGATTGGAAAGGGGTCTTACCGTCTCCTAAGAGACGTGCCTGGATTGGAACTGTCTCGAGGAATAAACTGTCTCGAGAATGGGATTGGAAAGGAAAGGATAATGCCCCTAAGGGCATTTTGGTCATTTTGCCTCTATTTGGGCCTGACAGGCCCGCGAAGTGATGGAAAGACGGAATTTGGATCTAGAGAATTGGTTTCGACAGGAATACGGCCACAATGACTTGAAAACAAGTCTAGATAGAGTGTAGACTGCCGAGCGGTCAAAAATGGGGTGCTTATAGTGGCACCCTGTGAACTAGTTAAATCTTGATTGTTGATCAAAATTTAGTCGATCTGATCAAAATTTGAGCGCATATAGCATACACTCCATCACCGTGAAGGTTCGTCCAAACTTTGCCTTGATAATTGAGTCAATCGGGAAGGTCTCAGGGAAATTGGTCGCACTCGGGATGTTCTCTTAAGGATTCCGGTGAACTTTCATGGTTTTGGAAAGTTTGAATTGTGTTTGGAAGCATGTGATATCATCTCAAGAAGTGTGCCAAAAAGGACATTTTTGCGGAGCATCTGTGATACACTCCGAGGGTGTTCGAAAGTGGTTGTTTTCGTTTCGTATAATTAAGGCCTTCAGGAAGCCATCCTTTCGATCGGACCATACTAATGAAAAGTACTCTAGAAATACTTTCGGGAATTCCCAGATTTATGCATTTTTCAAGTTGTTTGACGGTGCGTTTCAATAAGGGAATTGGGGAAAAAGTCAACCTTGGCAGAGCATCTGCGAAACGCTCCAGGGGTTGTCAAAAGTAACTAGGTTTGAGCTATACGATGAAGGGCTTCGAGAAGTGATCTATCCAATCAAGCCGTATCAATGGGAAGATCTATGAACGAGCTTTCGAGAATTCCTTGATTTACGCATTTCTCAAGTCAGTTGATGGTGTGTTATAACCAGGGAATCGGGAGAAAAGACAATTTAGGCTGAGCGTCTTCGAGACGCTCTAGGAAACTTTTATCGAGTCGTGTGAGTTTAGTGTTGTAGGGTCCTCCTCGGGTTAAACAAGGGTGTATGGTGAAACCCTTTGATCGAAATCCTAAGGCCAGTGTTGTTTCAGGGCATATTTGGATTTCTAGGGGTAAAACGGTCATTTTGATCGGGATTGGTTGGAAATGGTCAGGAATGGTTTGGCGTGTTGTGTTAAGCATGTAGGGTTGTTCATGGATGGTTTTGGGAGAGTCTTTTACTATTTGGCGGGGTTTATGCAGTGTTGAGGTGTTCAGGGGCAAAACGGTCATTTTGACTGGAGTGAGCCAGAATGGGACCGGAATTGGACCGAATGGTGTGCGGGGGACGCCTAACAATTTTGTAACATTTTGGAAAGGTGGACTTATCATTTTGAGGGATTTTGAACTTTCCCAAAACGCGCTTGGAGGCCCAAAGGGAGGGTTTGGTCATTTTTCACCAAGTCGGGCTAGCAGGCGCCAGTGTTGACCTAGGTGTTGGTTCCCGAGAATGCCCAGTCTTGAAAAACTACCTGTGCGGTGTTGGTCTCTAAGATCGCTCGGTCTTAGAGAACTACCTGTAGGGGTGGTGTTAGTTCTTAAGAATGTCTGGTCCTAGAAAGCTACCTAAATTGGTGGTGTTGGTCTCTGAGAACACTCGGTCTCGGAGAACTACCAAATTACGGACATTCTACGTTGGCGGGCTAGCAGGTGCCAGAAGTGAACCATCTGGAATTCGATGAGGTGTTGGTCCCCGAGACCGCTCGATCCCGGAAAACTACTTGGATGGCGTTGGTTTTCGGGACTGCGCAGTCCGAAAAGCTACCTGGAATAATGGTGCTTACGGCTCCAACGGGTCCTTGTGGACCAGTGAAGCGACCAGTTGGCTGGATTATAGGTTGAAAGGCTCATCTTGAACCCGCATATGTTGTGATGTTGGAAAACTGAGCCCGGTCAAGCCGGAGATTGTCGAGTGGGCAAAAATGGGGTGCTTACACCCTCTCTTGAGGAAGTTTTCAAAAATTTTTCAAAAACCATAAGTTTAATATCTGGATTGCAATTAGTTTTAGGTGACCTAACTCACCTTAATCAAGTTAGGTGGCTACTCCAAGCCTTTTTCAAAAGCCCTTAATTAAATTAATTTTCAATTCAAACCTAGTTGCACTCGTCTTTTTTGAAGGATGAGTTCTAACGAGAGAGTACCGTGTTTTTCTCACTTGAGCGTATTTTTCTCAAGTGCAAAAAATTAGGGTGTGACAGCTAGCAACTCCGCTAGGAACGCTTAGAGGGTTAGGCCGTTGTCATATCCCTTCACCCTTCACTCATCTGAAATCTTCGAATAATTGGTCAACCTCTACCCACTTCAAATTTTCATAATCAACCTTTTCAAAGCTGTTTTAAAAAACATGGCATCACTTACATTCAATTCATATTCAATTATTCTATCTTGCATTAAATTTGTCATTCAAATACTGACTTTTTGCATCTTTATTTTTGTAGGTGGACCTTTATTCACGTTTTATTTTATGTCATATTAACTGCCATATATGTTATGAATAAATTGGATGGAATGGACAGGATGGATGGGAGTTGCAGGGCGCTTCCTCTGTTTTTCAAAATTCCACACACACACTTGCACCTACACTTGCATTTTGCATACTTGCTGTATCTACTTGAATATGTCCCTTCTAGTTTGAAGGGGGAATGAAATATTGGTTGTGGGTGCATGCTATGTCAGTTTCTTAGCCTACGGCCTCTTAATGGTTACCCCGCTCGGATCACCAATCTATAATGGCACCACCTCGAGGAGTGGGCCTAAGTTTGAAGATCTCGGAGTCGAGCCTTCTTGGGAAGCATTAGTAAACCCTCAACCTCATGCTTATGTAGAAACCATGCATAGTTGAACCTCTACCAAATTTAAGATATGCACATCAATTTCAAAACCATGGGGGAAAGGGCAACTGCTTTACTTTCTTTTATTCTTGTCCATTCTTGCTGTTATAATGCTTGTATAACTGCTCATGCATATATGTTTACTTTACAATTGCATTCTCTCTCTCTCTATACTTTCTGCATACATGTTCATGCATTCAATATTCTATTTCATGACAAGAGTTCCAAAGTAACTTAAGTCATTGTATTCTCATGCATGTGATCAACCTAAAGAGAGTGACACTAAGTTCATTCTCCCTTGCATTAAACCTACCAAAATCCTAAGGGTTCCCACGTAACCCTAAGAACTCATTGCATGCATTTCAAGTCATCCCATAGAGAGGGGCCCCAATCCCTCTATGCTCATGGAGATAAGGTTGCCAAGAAAATAAGGTGCAATTAAATAGCAAGGTCTCTCAATGATCTCCTCAACATCAAACTCAAAGAAGGCAAATCCAAAAACTTAAAGCAGTTTAGGATCTCAAATGTAAAAGTAGTGTTGCACCCAGATTTTTTGCACTCGAGGAATACACACACAAGTGAAAAAAATGATGTACTCTCTCCTTAGAACTCACCCTCCTAAAAGAATGAGTGTGGCTAGGTTTGAATTGAAAAATTGATTTGAATAAAGGGCTTTTAGAAAAGATTTGGAGTCGCCACCTAACTTGATTAAGGTGAGTTAGGTCACCTAAAAACTAAGCATAATCTGAAAACTACACTTAGGGTTTTGGAAAACAATTTTTGAAAATATCTCCTCAAGAGAGGGTTTTTGAGAAAAACAGGTTGTTTGGCAACCTTTGGAAAACATTTAGCCCTTTTTGAAAAATAACTCCGTTTGGTCTATGAAAATAGTGATTCTAGGTTCGGAGGTTGGTTATGTGTAGGGAAGACGCACTAAGCCATCACCCTACCCCGCCCTTTCGGTACCTATATGTCAATCTACCCTAGATTCACCTATGAGAGTCTCTAACTAACTAATGTTCAATCCTATTTACTTTGGAAAAGAATGTTTAAAAAGGCATGATGCATGATATGCAAGTGCAAGTTAAGAGAATTGAAAAATAGATTTGGAAATAAATTTGAAAAGAATTTGATTTGATTTTAGAAGAGATTTGAAATTGAAATTGAAAAGAGATTTGAAAAAAAGTTATGGAATTGGAAGTTGAAAGAATGTTGTAGGATTGGAGATTGGAAAGAAGTTGTAGAAATAGAAATTTGAAACATGTTGTGGAATTTAAGATTTGAAAAATGTTGTGCCCGCACCCATGAGGATTGCCTACATCTCATTTTGGAAGAATCAGGTCAGTCGTAGTTCAGATAAGAGTCCGATAGAGGATAGAATGTTTGATTGGAAGAAAGAGATTGAATTGGAAATTGGATTGGAAGATTGAAAGATTGAACTTTGATTTGAAGATTTGATTTTGAAAGACTTGGTTTTAGGTAACCTAGAAAGACTTGAGACTTAGAAAAGAAGGATTGGATTTGACTTGGAAAGATTTTAGAGAAGAATTGACTTGAATACTTGGACTTGGAAGATTAGAGAAAAATTGAAATTAGGAAAGGTTCGAATTAAGAAAGTTTTGTTTTAAGAAAGTTTTCAAATTAGGAAAGTTTGAACTTAGGAAAGTTTTGTTTTAAGAAAGTTTTCAAATTAGGAAAGTTTGAACTTAGGAAAGTTTCGTTTTAGGAAAATTTTTGAATTAAGAAAGTTTCAACTTGGGAAAGTTTTAGAATTAGGAAAGTTTTAACTTAGGAAAGTTTTATTTTAAGAAAGGCTTTGAAATAGGAAAGTGTTGAATTTAGAAATGTTTTGAATTAGGAAAAGTTTTGTTTAAGAAAGGTTTAGAATTTGAAAATTTTCAACTTAGGAAAGTTTTGAATTTGGGAAGCTTAGAATTTGGAAAGATTTTAAATTAGAAAAGGTTTGAATTAAGAAAGTTTTGAGTTTAGAAATCTTTGGATTTGGAAAGATTTAAAGTTTAGGAAAGTTTAAGATTTAGAAAGTTTTTAGAGTTTTAGTTTCAGAAAATCTTGAGATTAGAAAAGGTTTGAGTTTAAGAAAGATTTGAAAACTTAGACTTAGAAAGTTAAGGTTTGGAAAAGGGTAGAATTAGGAAAGGGTTGAATTAGGAAAGATGTGGAAGTTTAAAGTTTAAGGTAAGATTTGAAAGTTTTAGGAAACTTATGGTTTAGGAAATTAGGAAAGGTTTGGATTAGGAAGGAATTGGATTTTGTTTCTAAAAGAGGAAGTTTGATTTTGTTTTCAAAAACGGAGGATTGGATCTAGTTTCCTAAACGGGAAGATTGGATTTGGTTTCCTAAAGGGAGGATGGGATTTAGTTTCCTAAAGGGAAGATAGGATTTGACAAGGATTTGGAAAAGGAGGTTTTAGAAACCCTAGATTTGGAAGACTATAGTTTTGACATAGAAAAATAGGTTTTGGAAATATGTATAGTTTGGATGTAGAAAACAAGAGGTTTTGAAAACCTAGGTTTGGGGCCAAGTTTGAAAACCATGTTTTTGGGAAGAAAATTAGGGCTGCCTAGTGGTTAGCTCTAGGGCTTGACTTGGGCTCTAAAGGAAGAGTTTTCGAAAAGTGCATTTTTGAAAACGAAGGTTTTTAGAAGGGAATCCTATAGAAGAAGTTCTAGAAGGAAGATTTTGAAAAGAGAGTTTTCAGAAAGATTTTTGGAAGGAGATTGTTGGAGAGAGTTTTTAGGAAAGTGAATTTAGGGAGTGTTTTTAGAAAGTGAATTTCGAGGAGAAAGAGTTTTTGGAAAGAGATCCTAGTGATGAGTTTTTTAGAAAGAGATTTTTAAGAAAGAGATTTAGGAAGAGGTTTTTCTAAGAAGGAAACCTAGGGAATGTTTTTGGAAAGTGGACCTTGAAGAGAGCATTTTAGAAAGGGGTTTAAAAAGAGAAATTTTGAAAAATAGATTTTTGGAGGAAGTTTTTAGAAAACAATTTTGGAAAGAGGAGTTTTAGGAAAGTATATTGAAAAAGAGATTTTAGGAAGAGAGACTTTTGAAAAGGGAGTTTTTAGAAGGTGTAAAAAAATCTCACTTTCCTAAAGCAATTCTAACCATAAGAGGGCTAGAACCACTTTAGGAAAGCAGTTTTGAAAATAACAAGATTTGAAAATATGGACCGTATTGGTCACTTTGAATGTAACACTTTCCTAAAGCAACCCTTGCCATGGAAAAGCTAGAATCACCCTAGGATTGTGATTTTGAAAACATGTTTTGAAAAAGGAGATTTTGATACAATTTTGAAAACAAGTTTAATGCAAGCTTTGAAAACGGTTTTTGGAAGATGCAAGATCATGATATGCACAATCCAAATTTAGGGTCGTGAACATACAAGGTTAAGGCTTCACCACATAATCAAGGGGGCCGAACCCACGTGGTTTCCGGTTAGCCTAAAGGAAAGCCCCCGACACGGTGGCCCTCCGATAGTCTAATCCTACACATGGACCGGGAGTCCCCTTGTTTCAAGCATGCAAAGAAAGGGGGGGGGGGGGGGGGGGGGGAAGAGATGGGGGATTAAAATAGAGAAAACTCAAGTGGGTTAGGAGAGAGAAGAGAGAGGGGGGAGCGTAGAAATTTAAATAGAAAACGTACCTTGTATCTTGTTTATTTTGCTCGCCTTGCTTTCTTCGGTCTTCACTTCACTTTAGTCTTGATCTTCGGGGGCTCGTCTTTAATCTTGAAGGCTTTGGTTTGCAGCTCTTCAAGTTTTCAAAGGAGGGTTGATGGCTAGTGTATGAGTGTATGGAAGTGTGTATGAGTGTACATGAGCTTAGGGTTTAGTGTATGGTGTCTAGGGTTTGGAAAACCTAGGGAAGCTAGGGTTTAGGGAGTGCAGGAGCTTTGTATATCAAAATATATGATTTTTAGACTGAGTTTATGGACCTCTTTCACGTTGGAGAAGGCTCTGTATTTATAGAGAGGGGACAGACCTGGCGCCTGTTGCAGTGGCGCCAGGGCAAAATTGCTCTTGGCGCCACTACGAGTAGCGCTAGGCCAATTCTTGGCTTGGCGCCACTACTAGTGGCGCTAGCCAGTTAGGAAAGTTTGTAAGTTAACAAGTAACGTATCTTTGACTAGATTTGGGCGCCTGTACTAGTGACTACCATGCAATTTTTAGCTTGGCTTCACTAGAAGTGACTTCGAAAAGTCCGGGAAGGAGTTTGGGAGACCGGGAATGACCCGGAAGGCTAAAAAAGAGCAGGAACACTTAAAATAGTGTCCTGGAGGTATTTGACTTGGAAAATGAGGATAGATGTGTCGGAAGGGTTAACCGGGCCTTTAGGGGCAAAACGGTCAATCGGGTCAGAAAGCTATCGGGACGGACTCGGACTGTCCCGGAAGAAGACTCGAGATTTGGAAACATTATTCAAAATGTTCCCAAAGGTTGCTGGTTTGCTTCCTAGAGCCGGTGTGGTCGGAAAAGGTGACTGGCCCACCAGAGGTAAAATGGTCATTTCGCACCGAGTTTATTGGAACTGACTCGGAATGATCCGAAAGGACAAAGAAAGGTTGAGAATACTATAAAAAGTATTCTCGGGAAGTTACCGGTTTGATACCCAGAGCCGGTGTGGTCGGAAACGGAGACCGGCCCACTAGGGGCAAAATGGTCATTTTGTACGGGGTTTGCTGAAACTGACTCGGAATGATCCGAAAGGACAAAGAAAGGTTGAGAATACTATAAGAAGTATTCTCGGGAGGTTACCGGTTTGATACCCAGAGCCGGTGTGGTTCCCGGGGCATTCAGATGCCTAGGGGCAAAATGGACATCTTGACCGGAAAGTCTCGAAAAAAGCCCAAGGGGCAGTTTGGTCATTTTTCACCTAAGTGGGCTAGCAGGCACTGGTGTTGACCCGGGTTTTGAGTGTTTCCACCACTCTGACGGTGGTCGTCGTGACACAAGGGTCTATTGGCAATTCTCTTTGTCGACCTGTTTGCGAGTATTTCCGCTACTCTGACGGTTTACGATCATTCCTAAGACTGCCTGATCTCGGGAAGCTGCTAAAGGGACTTAGCTCCTGAGAAGTCAACTTTCTTGGAAGGCGTGCCTAAATGAAGATTTCTGCATTGGCGGGCTAGCAGGCGCCAAAGGTGGACCGTTCTACCAGCTAGGGGACTTAGGGTCTCGTCCCAGTCGATAGGTTTTAAGGGACTTACTGTTTTGAAGAGATTTTCTTCAAAAAATGTGCTGAACCGTCTCGAGGAATAAACTGTCTCGGGAGAGGGATTGGAATTGGAGAGGGGTCTTATCGTCTTCGGAAAGACGTGCTTGATTTGGAATTGTCTCGAGGAATAAACTGTCTCGAGAGAGGGATTGGAAAGGAGACTTACTATCTTCGGAAAGACGTGTCTGATTTGGAACCGTCTTGAGGGATAAACTGTCTCGAGAGAGGGATTGGGATTGGAAAGGACAATGCCCCCTAAGGGCATTTTGGTCATTTTACCTCTATTTGGGCCTGGCGGGCCCGTGAAGCGATGGACAGACGGGATTTGGACTTAGAAAGTTGGTTTCGGTTGGAATATGTCCACAATGACTTGAACACAAGTCTGGACGGAGTGTAGACTGCCGAGCAGTCAAAAATAGGGTGCTTACAAGTAGATAGGTGGAAGTTCAAAAGGAAATGTTCCCCCTCCCCCTATTAAAGTGTACTTTCATTCTTTTGTATCTTAAACTCAAAATTCAATGCATCCTTATACTTCTTGCAAATGAATGTACGAATGAATATATATTCCTAATCAGCGGTAAGGTATTTGCATACAGCGGTAAACCCCCTATCTCCAAGAAGTGAGTCAAATGCATCATGTTTAGTTTCTCTCTCAAGTAGGGGCACCCCTAAGACATACATTACATAAAAAATTTCGAATCAAGATACTAACTTATTGTCGCACTCAAATTTTTTGCACTTGAGGAATACATACACAAGAGGAAAAAATATTGTATTATCTTGTTAGAACTCATCCTCCTAAAAGAATGAGTGCAACTAGATTTGAATTGAAAATTAATTTGATTAAGGGCTTTTGGAAAATGATTTGGAGTTGCCACCTAACTTGATTAAGGTGAGTTAGATCACTTAAAACTAAGCACAATCTGAAGACTACACTTAGAGTTTTTGAAAACGATTTTTGAAAATACTACCTCAAGAGAGGGTTTTTAAGAAAACAAGTTGTTTGGCAACCTTTAGAAAATATTTAAGCCCTTTTTTGAAAATAACTCCATTTTGGTCTTTGAAAACAGTGATCTAGGTTCGAAGGTTGGTTACGTGTAGGGAAGACGCAATAAGCCATCACCCTACTCCGCCCTTACGGTACTTACATGTATATTCACCCTAGATTCACCCATTCAAGTCTTTAATTAATAAATGTCCAAAACTATCCACTTTTAGAAAAGAATCGTTAGAAAGAAATTTACATGATGCATGATATGCAAGTGCAAGAAAAGAGTTTAACTTTAAAAATGGACTTAGAAAAGAAATTTTTGATTTAAAAAGACTTGATTTGAAATTGGATTTGAAAAGAAGAGTTTTAGAAATTGAAAATAGATTCTTAGAATTAGGTATTTGAAATAGATTATGAAATTGGAAGTTTGAAAATAGTTATGGAATTGGAAACTTGAAAATGGTTGTAGAATTGGAAATTGAAAAAAAGTTATGACCGCACCTATGAGGGTTGCCTACGTATTCCTTTTGAGGAATCAAGTCAGTTGTAGTTCGGACGAGAGTTCGATAGAAAATACAAGGTTTGATTTGAAAAAGAGATTTTGATCTGAAAAAGGGTTTGATTTGAATTTAGAATAGAAATTTTGAAATTGGAATTTGGAATTGAAAAGATTGAACTTTGATTTGAAAAGATAGAACTAGGAAGAAGGATTTGGACTTGTTTTGGAAAGATTGAGATTTAGAAAACCTATACTTATGAAAGATAGGATTTAGGAGGGACTTGAGATTAAGAAAGATTTGACTCGAATGTTAGACTTGAAAGATTAAGGAAAGATTAGATTTAAGAATGGTTCAACATAGGAAAGTTTCAAAATAGGAAAGTTTCATTTTAGGAAAGATTTCGAATTAGGAAAGTTTCGAATACGGAAAGAATTAAAATTGGAAAGTTTTGAAATTTGAATGTTTTGAATTTAGAAAGTTTTAACTTAAGAAAGTTTCAAATTTAGAAAGTTTTGACTTAAGAAATTTTTTAATTTAGAAAGTCTTAGATTTGGAAAGATTTGAAATTTAGAAAGTTCAGGATTTTAGAAGGATTCAAATTTTGAGTTTTAGAAATACTTGAAATAAGGAAAGGTTTAAGTTTAAGAAAAATTTGAAAGTTTAGACTTTAGAAAGTTAAGATTTGGAAAGGTATGAAAATTAGGAAAGATTGGAATTAGGGAATATTTATATTAGGAAAGATTTGAAAGTTTAAGTTTTGGAAACCTAAGGTTTAGGATTCAGAAAGAAGTTTTGGAAAATAGATTTTGGGGTAGAAAAATAGGATTTGGAAATATATGATTTTGATGTAGAAAATAGGATTTGGAAACCTAAACATTGAAGCCAAAATAGGAAATTGCAAATTATGTTTTTGGAAAGAAAATTAAGGTTTCCTAATCATAGCTCTAGGGCTTGACTTGGATTCCAAGAAAAGAGATTTTGGAAAGTAGAACTTTTAGAAAGAAAGATTTTTGGAAGGAGATCTTAGAAAGGTGTTTTTTTAGGAAGTAACCTTGAAAAAAGAGAGTTTTTGGAAAGGGATTTTTGAAAAAAGTTTTTAGAAAAGAGATTTTTGGAAAGAGTTGTTAGGGAGGAAACTTAGGGAGTGTTTTTTAGAAAGTGAATTTTGAAAAGAGCTTTTTAGAAAGGAGTTTGTAAAGGAGTTTTTAGGAAAGTAAGTTTTGTGAAGAGAATTTTTAGAAAGCAATTTTGGAAAGGAGATTGGAGAGAGTTTTTAGAAGGTATATTAGAGAAAAGATTTTAGAGAATAGCCATGAAAAGAGATTTTGGAGAGGACTTGAAAAGGGATTTTGGAAAGTAAGTTTGAAAAGCAATTCGAAAAGGGATTTGAATGGAAACTTTTGCAAGCCTCTAAAAAAAATATATCACTTTCCTAAAACGACTCTAACCATAAGAAGATTAGAACCCTTCTACGATGGTGGTTTTGAAAACAACAAGGGTTTGAAAATATGGACTATAATGGTCACTTTAAATGTAACACTTTCCTAAAGCAACCCCAACCATGGAAAGGCTAGAATCACCTTAGGATTGTAATTTTGGAAATAAGTTTTCAAGAAGAAGATTTTAACACAAGTTTTGAAGACGATTTTGATGCAAGTTTTGAAAACAAGTTTGAAAACGGATTTTGGAGAGATGCATGATCATGATATGCATAATGCAAGTTGAGGTCATGAACATACAAGGATAAAGGCTTCACCACATAATCAAGGGGGCCGAACTCACGTGGTCTTCGATTAGACTAAGAGAAAGCCCCCGACACGGTGACTTTCAATAGCCTAATACTACACATGAACCGGGGAGTCCCTTGTTTCAAGCATGCAAGAAAGGGAGGGGGTAAAAGATGGGGGATTCAAATAAAAGAAAACCTAAGTGGGTTAGGAGAGAGAGGAGAGAGGGGAGAATTGTGTAAACGTAAATAGAAAGCCTACCTTGTGTCTTTTTTACTTGCTTGGTTTTGCTTGCTTTCTTTACTTCGATCTTTTCTTAGCTTTGTGTCAGTCTTTGAGAGCTTGCTTAGATCTTTGGAAGCTTTGGAGTTGCAGCACTTCAAGTCTTCAATGGAGGCTTTGGAGGCTAGTATATCAGTGTATGTGTGTGTATAGGGGTTAGGGTTTGGTGTATAGAGGCTAGGGTTTGGAAAACCTAGAGAGAACTAGGGTTTGGAGAGGCTTCGAGCTCTGTGTATCTAAGAGGAGAGTTTTTAGACTGAGTTTTCGGACCCTTTTCACGTTGAAGGAGGCTCTGTATTTATAGACAGAGGATTGACCTGGCGCATGTTGCAGTGGTGCCAAACAAAATTTCCTTCTAGCACCACTAAGAGTGACGGTAGGCCAAATTTTGGCCTGGCGCCACTAGCTAAGGAATGTTTTAAGGTTGGCAAGCAACGTATCTTCTAAAGATTTGGGTGCCTGTACTAGTGACTACCATGCAACATTTAGCTTGGCTTCACTAGGAGTAACTCTGAAAGGTTCAGAAATGGTCCAGAGGGCTGGAAAGGGACAGAAACCCTTAGAATAGTGTCTCAGGGGTAGTAGAGTTGAAGAATAATAACAGGATGTGTTGGAAGAGTTGACCGGGCCATTAAGGGCAAAATCATCAATCGGGCCGGAAAGCTACCGGGATGGACTCAGAATATCCCGGAAGAAGACTCAAGGCTTGGAAACATTACCTAGAATGTTCCCTGAGACTACTGGTTTGATATATAGAGGCGGTGTAGTTAGAAAAGGCAACCGGCCCGCTAGGTGCAAAACGGTCATTTTGTATCAAGTTTGCCAAAACTGACTCAGAATGATTTAGAAATGTATAAAAAGGCCGGGGTTACTATCAGAAGCATTCTCGGGAGGTTATCGATTTAATACCTAGAGCCTGTGTGGTTCCCGGGGCGCTTGGATGCCTAAGGGCAAAATGATCATTTTGAACGAAAGGTCTAAGAATTGGCCTAAAACTGACTAGAAGGTGTAAGCACCCCATTTTTGACTGCTCGGCAGTCTACACTCCATCCAGACTTGTTTTCAAGTCATTGTGGGCATATTCCAATTGAAACCAATTCTCTAGGTTCAAATTCCGTCTTTCCATCGCTTCGCGGGCCTGTCAGGCCCAAATAGAGGTAAAATGACAAAAATGCCCTTAGGGGCATTGTCCTTTCCTTTCCAATTCCAATCCCTCTCTCGAGATAGTTTATTCCTCGAGACGGTTCCACTCCAGGCACGTCTCTTCGGAGACAGTAAAATCCCTTTCCAATCCCACTCTCGAGACAGTTTAATCCTCGAGACGGTTCCAATCCAGGCACGTCTCTTCGAAGACGGTAAGACCCCTTTCCAATCCCTCTCTCGAGACAGTTTATTCCTTGAGACGGTTCCAATCCAGGCACGTCTCTTCGGAGACGGTAAGACCCCTTTCCAATCCCACTCTCGAGACAGTTTATTCCTCAAGACGATTCCAATCCAGGCACGTCTCTTCGGAGACGGTAAGACCCCTTTCCAATCCCACTTTCGAGACAGTTTATTCCTCGAGACGGTTCCAATCCAAGCACGTCTTTTCGAAGACGGTAAGACCCCTTTCCAATCCCTTTCTCGAGACAGTTTATTCCTCGAGACAGTCCGAGTAGTGAAACTACTCACAAAGCCGTTAGAGTAGCGGAAATACTCACAAAACCGTTAGAGTAGCGGAAATACTCAGCGGAAATACTCACAAAACCGTTAGAGTAGCGGAAATACTCACAAATAGGTCGATATAGGGAATTGCAGACAAACCCCTGTGTCATGACGACCGCCGTTAGAGTGGCGGAAACACTCAAAACCCAGGTCAACACCAGTGTTTGTTAACCCACTTTGGTGAAAAATGACCAAACTGCCCTTAGGACCTTTTCCGAGACTTTCCAGTCAAGATGACCATTTTGCCCCTAGGCATCCGAATGCCCCGGGAACCACATCAGCTCTGGGCATCAAACCGATAACCTCTTAAGACTACTTTTTATAGTATTCTCAACCTTCCTTTATCTTTCCAGATCATTCCGAGTTAGTTCTGGCCAACCCGGTACAAAATGACCGTTTTGCCCCTGGTGGGCCGGTCTCCTTTTTCGACCACACCGGCTCTGGGTATCAAACCAATAACCTCCTGAGATTACTTTTTATAGTATTCTCAACCTTCCTTTATCTTTCTGGATCATTCCGAGTCAGTTCTGGCCAACCCAGTACAAAATGACCGTTTTGCCCCTGGTGGGCCGGTCCCATTTTCCAACCACGCCGGCTTTGGAAATCAAACCGAACCCCTTTTCAAAATCTTTTTCAAATCCAAGCTTTCAAATCTTTCCTAAACTCAAACCTTTCCTAATCTCAAGATTTTCTAAAGCTCTAAAACTCTCTAAATCTTAAACTTTCTAAATTTCAAATCTTTCCAAATTCAAAACTTTCTAAATTTGAAACCTTCTTAAGTTAAATCTTTCTAAACCTAAAAACTTTCTAAATTCTAAACTTTCCAAAACTTCAACATCTTTCCAAATCTAAGACTTTTCTAAACTCAAAACTTTCTTAATTCAAACATTTCCTAAATTGAAAACTTTCCTTTTTCAAACCTTTCCCAAAACGAAACTTTCTTATTTTCAAAACTTCCTTATTTTCAAAACTTTCCAAATTCAAAACTTCCCTTTTTCAAAACTTTCTTAATTTGAAACTTTCCAAATTCTATACCTTTCTCAAACTAAACTTTTCTTAATTCAAAACATTTCTAAATTCAATACTTTCCCATTTCAAAACTTTCCTAAAGTGAAAACTTTCCTAAACCTCAATACTTTCCTATTTCAAAACCTTTCTTAAAATGAAACTTTCCAATTTTCAAAACTTTCCTATTTCAAAACATTCCAATTTTTAAAACTTTCCTAAGTTGAAACTTTCTTAAGTTCCGAACTTTCCTAATTCAAAACTTTCCTAATTTCAAAACTTTCTAAAAATGACACTTTCCTAATTCGAAACTTTCCTAATCCAAATCTTTCCTAAATTCCAAGTTTCCAAATCTTCCAAGATCTTTCCAAATCCAACATTCCAATCCAATCTTTCTTAATCTCAAGTCTTTCCTAAGTCTCATCTTTCTTAAGTCTAGGTTTCTTAAACTTTCTCTTTCCAAAACAAGTCCAAATCTATTTTTTCAAAGCAAGTCCAGTCTTCTCAATTTCAATTTCCAATCTCCTCTTCTAATCTCAAATTAAATCCAATTTTCAATTCAACCTCTTTCTTCCAATCCAATCTCTCTCTTTAAATCAATCTCTTTTCAATCGGACTCTGGTCCGAACTACGACTGACCTGATTCCTTTAAAGGGATACGTAGGCAACCTTCATAGCTGTGGTCACAATGCTTTTCAAACTTTCAATTCCACCCTCATGGGTGCGGTTTCCAAAATCTTTCCAAATCTCAAATTCCAATCTATTTTCAAAATTCCAATTTTAAAATTTCTATTTTCAAATTTTCAAACTTTCCGATTTCAATTCCATCTCTTCAAATCTATTTTCAAAACAAATCAATTTCAAATCAATCTCTTTCCAAATCCATTTTTTCAATTCTCTTCTATTGCACTTGCATATCACGCATCATGTTAGTTTTCAAACATTGTTTTTCTAAAGTGAATAGGGTTGAACATTCGTTGGTTAAAGACTCTCATAGGTGAATCTAGGGTAGATTGACATTAGGTACCGAAACGGCGGGGTAGGGTGATAGCTTAGTGCGTCTTCCCTACACGTAACCAACCTCCGAACTTAGATCACTGTTTTCAAAGACCAAAAAGGAGTTATTTTTCAAAAAGGGCTAAATGTTTTCCAAAGGTTGCCAAACAACCTGTTTTCCTTAAAAACCCTCTCTTGAGGAGATATTTTCAAATCGTTTTCCAAAAACCCTAAGTGTAGTCTTCGGATTATTCTTAGTTTTTAGGTGACCTAACTCACCTTAATCAAGTTAGGTGGTGACTCCAAATCTTTTTCAAAAGCCCTTTATTCAAATCAATTTTTCAATTCAAACCTAGTCGCACTCATTCTTCTAGGAGGGTGGGTTCTAACGAGAGAGTACAGCATTTTTCCCGCTTGTGTGAGTATTCCTCGAGTGCGAAAAATCTAGGCGCGACAGAAGGCACCTAAGATAATCCTGGAAGGGTGGACTTACCGTTCTGAAGACTTAGGTACTTTCTCAAAAAAAGTGCCGAAAATGGCCCAAGGGGCATTTTTGCCATTGTTCATTGAAGTAGGCTAGCAGGCACTGGTATTAACTTGGGTTTTGAGTGTTTTCGTCCCTCTGATAGCGGTCCCGTGACATAGGGATTTGTTAGAAATTTCCTATATTGACCTGTTTACGAGTGTTTCCGTCACTCTGATGGTTGCGATGTTTACGAGTATTTCCGTTACTCTAATGAGTCGTGATCATTGCAAAAACTGCCTGATCTCAAGAAGCTGCTAGGTGGACTTATCACCTTAGGAATCAACTTTCTCGGAAGACATGCCGAAACGGACATTTCTTCATTGGTGGGCTAGCAAGCGCCAAAGGTAGACTATTCTACCATCTTGGGAACTTGGGGCTCATCCCGGTCGAAGGGTTTGGAGGGATTTATTGTTCCAAAGAGTTCTCGAAAAACGTACCAAACTGGATGGACTTACCACCTTGAGGAATCAACTATCTCGAAAGGCGTGCCAGATTTAATTGGAATTGAAATTGGACTTCAAATCTGAAAAATGAGGACTTACTGTCTTCAAAAAGACATCTCACTAGAATTGGACTGAACAATGCCCCAAGGGGCACTTTGGTCATTTTGCCTTTATTGCGCCATATGGGCCCACAAAGTGATCGATTGACTGGATTATATTTGGAAAACTGTTTTAAATTGGAATATATCCATATTAACTTGAATACAAGTCTAGATGGACTGGAGACTGCCGAGCGGGCAAAAATGGGATGCTTACAGCTGCCCCTCTTTTTCTGTCTTTGCTGGTCAAAGACAGAAAACGATAGTGTAAGAGTCCTATGTTGACCATGAGGCAGTCGGAGGGACGAACTTTGGAAAGTTTTGAAAACGGGAGTTTGGAAATGGTTATTGAGCCCAAAAGGCCTTTGAAATGTAGTTTTAACGGGAAAAAGGGCAAAACTTCTCGAAATTGGAAACTGGCGCCACTACCTTGTTAAAATGGGCTTGGTGCCACTACTAGTGGTGCCAAGCCTGGGATCTAAACCTGTAAACTGCTAGTTCGACGCTGTTACGGGATTTGAAGAATTTTCGAAAAATCGAGAGGCTTTGTGAGAAAATCGACTTGGATGTTGAAAGAGTGCTTCAGAGGGACCACGAGGGGTTGCCGGAAGTAGACACCGTCGCCAGAAAAGTTGCTGGAAGAGAAGATTTTACCGCAGAACTCCAAGAGGTGAGTTTTCAATTCTATGTCGATTTTGATGTGTAGAATTCTGTTTGAGCCATGTGAATAGTGAAAATTGATATTTCGATATGTTTTGAACACTGTGGTTAACTTATTTTTACATTTTGGTGCTTGTTTGGTTGAATTTGAGTATTTTACGTGTTTATGTGAATGGGATTTTTGCAAGAATTGGGGGTTTATCCCTACAGATTTGGGCATTGAGTTTTTCGGCAAGATTTTTATCTTGTGTGCCTTATAAAAATGTGCTTAACAGCCGTGTAAAGTTTCATGATTTTTTTAAAAACTCGGTGAATTTTTAATTTTTAGAAAAATAGGAAAAATTAAGAAAATTTAAGAAATTAATGAAATTATTAGAGTTTAAAATTTAGAAACATTTGAGAATATTTTAGAAAACATTTGAAATTACTTTGAGAAATTTTAGGACAACTTTGAAAACCATTAATTTATTAAAAAATAAAACAAGTCTTTTGAAAAGCTTAGAAATTTGAAAAAGTGTGCACGGGTATTGATGTTATGTGACTGTGACATTGTGCGGTGCATGGTTTGTGTTTTGTGTTGATGTTATGGGTGTTGTAGGGACCATCTTTAAATAGAACTCTGCTAAAATTTTTTGAAATTAGGAAAGAGTTGAAAATGTTTTGGAATAAAATTTTTTTGAAGGAAAAAAGACAGACAACCCTAGAGGTTTAGAAAATCCATTTTGACTTGAAATTAAAAAATCAAAATGTGTAGGAAATTCATTTTGACGTGGAAGCGAGATTTTAAAATTAAAATGTGTACGAAATTCATTTTGACTTAGAAGTGGAATTTTAAAATCAAAATGTATAGGAAATTTATTTTTACTTAGAATTGGAATTTAATATCAAAATGTATAGGAATTTCATTTTGACTTAACGGCTAGATTTTTGAAGATAAACAAAAAGTTTGGTATTTGACAAAAACCTTGAAAACTTTTTAAGGAAGAATTTTTGGAAAATCTAGAATATTGACAAGATTAGAAAAGCTTTGGAATGGAACTTTGAGATTTTGGATTATGACTCCTAGAATGGATTTTTGGGAAAAAAAACATTTTAGGAATTGACTTTTGAGAATGAATTTTGAACTGTAAGAGAATTAGAAAGTCTTTCGAAAAAGAAACTTTGCAGGAAAGAGTTTTTGAAAAATTCAGAGAAAAAGGTTAAGAAACCCTTTGAGAAACTAAATTTAAGAAACTTTTTGAGAGTTGAGTTTTTTAAAAACCTTTTGGATCGGCTAGAGCAAGATCTACTGACAGCTGTGTCATTTTTTTTATCTTTGGTTATCATTATTACTATTTTTTCTTCTATTTTTATTTCTTATCTGCATATACCGTATATTGACACCTCTTACCTCGGCTTACCTTTTTAGGTTGGCAGATGCGGGGGATGACGGTTCTAAGAGGAGACGCCGCTCCGAGAAGGTGGCTCGGACAAATTCTATCAGCAGTTCCAGTCGATCTAGGGGTGGTCGGCGATCTGCAGGACATGCATCTTCTAACCAGAGCGGCTGAGTGAGTAGACCACCCGTCGACCCCTACCCTCCATTTAAGGTAGCTTTCGAGGAGGAGATAGGTGTTAATGATGAGCTTTCATGGGATTACAGGCTAATCGCCTGAACTGACATCTAGTGCTGGCACTTATCGAGAGATAGTTTGGAGAAATGGGGACCTTCCATTTTCTGGCTTCAAGTTGAGACCCACTCCTTTGGATTGGGCTATCATCACAGGGCTTTTCTTCGTTGGTCGGCGTATCACCTTACAGTCAGTTAGTAGAGCCGACGCATGCATTTTACTGGACTTGCCCCCTTCTTAGCGTTCTTCCTTTCCAGTCTCTTGGCTTAGCCGGGATGACAACACCTTTCTTGCTAAGCCACCACCTGCCCGGCGAGACATCATGAGGCGGCGACTTGTTTTGTACATCATCTTCAGCTGCTTCTGCAACAATAACAAGTCACTCATGCCTTTTCGGTTGGTGAGTATAGTAGCTAATCTCGGGGCTTTGTGTGAGCTGGATTGGGGGTCCTTCTCCTTCGGCTACTTCCTTCAATCGATACGGGTCCAGACTTCTTCTTGTTGGGGCAGCATGACTGGTTATTGGTCTTTTCTTGTCTAGTGGAGCTATGAGTACCTGCCTGTTCCTCGCTCTGTAGTTATCGAGGATGACCTTTATCCTCGTGCTTTGAGGTGGGCCCGTGACCGGGTAGCCCAGCGATTAGAGATCACTGACTTTGTGATGCTACGGGCGAACCTGGAGTTAATCGAGGCGAGGGACATGATTTGGCAACCCTTTATTGGGTCAATTCATTATGAGACAATGCGATACTTGGTCTCGTTGTCCCTATTCTGGGGCTTTCTTTCTCAGTGATGATTCTTGGGAGTCCTACCTAAGAGATCGACACTGGAGGCAGTTTCACAAGGAGTTTAGGTTAGCAGGAGATCCACCGAAGTACATGTTTGGAGCCTTGGTGGAGGGAGTTCATATTCCTTATCAAGAGCACTAGTCGGGTGCCGGGTTCTTGCTTCCTCTAGAGACTGACTACACCGTACACTTCGGGGCTCATTCTGTGGGTGCCTTCACTCGGTTTGAGGTAGTAGTCAGGGGATAAGTTGTTGTCTAGGAGGTGGTTGACTTGTGGTGCCGCGCTAGGGGATACGTGCCCCAGGCTGAGTTTACTGCAGTAAGAGACCAGAGGGACCAGTACTAGATGGAGCGGGATCAGTACCAGGCAGAGGTGGCTTCCTTGACAGCCCGGTTAGCCCAGATGGCAGGTGGCAGGTTATGTTGTCCTTTTACTCCTTCTTCTTTTTGCTCTACTGTTGTGTAGTTATTTCTTCACCTTGTTGAATTTGGTTTCGTCTTCTTTACAGGATGTTGGTGCTTCTAGTAGTTATCCTCCTCTTCCTGTGCTGGGTTTCAGAGATTTTGATCCAGAGGATATCGATTTTGACCTTTAACAGATGTCCCTTGTTGGAGACCTGATCTTCTTTTGCTCCTATCCTTGAGATGTATTTATATTAGACAGCTTTATTTTTGTAAATTTTCTACAAAGATGGATGTTTATGATTTAGGTAGTTAAATGCATGAACATGCAGAGATCTTTATAGTTTACGCAGCTAAGTATATGATCAGATGCATGTGCATGGATGATGATGTTGCATATTTATTTCATGAGTTGATATTAAACTATGTTAGTGACTCTTGTTTCTATAAGGAGTTATGTCCCATGTATGCAAAGCTTATGCCAATTTGGTTTTTTTAAACGAAAATGCATGTATATATTAGAAATATACTAGCTAATGGAATGACAAAGGGTGTTGTCAAACTCGATATCTTTGGAATGGTAACTCCTTCATTTTCGGGGGCTTGGCCTCTCCTTTGGTTCAACCTTACATTGACCGGTTGATAGCACTTCGTACCTTTCTCAACCTTTTGACCACCTCCGGTTCTCTACTTTAGGGTTAGTGTATAGGATTATTGGGGCTAAAACTCTTAACTCTCGGGGCTTCGGCAGCAGCTTACCTGACCTTTAGCAGAGCGATAAATAGCTAGTCTTTCAATTTGAGGAGACTTTGCTTTAGGATCGTAATGAAGGCTAGGTTATAGGGTTTTCAAAACAATGGGATATATAGGCTTAAATTTGATGTCGCTTCTAGCAAGGTTTAGATCTATACCATCCTTGACTATTTTTCGTAGCAGGGTTAGGATCCTTCTTTAGCTTTGGCAGCGTGTCTGGCTCATTTAGATCAAGCAATCTATTTTCAATTAGAGTGGACTTCAGTAGGGTTGTAATATAGGCCATGGTTTTGGGTTTTTGCAAGAAAGGGTAAAGGCTCGAACCTATTGTTTCTACTGGGCATCTTTATCACCTGGGATCACTATTAAATCTCCTCCTTGCTTTTACTACATACTTCTCAAGGTGAAAATGACTCTTTTCCTTTGCCCTTTCTATATGCTTTTTGAGATAAACATGACTCTCTTCTCTTTCGGCCTTCTTATTATGCTTTTCAAGATAGCTCAATCATGGTTTTCTTCAAGCCTTTTTTTATATATTTTTTTTAATGGCCTCCTGCCCCTTGACAACTCTTTTCCTTCGCTTTTCTTTTTCCTTTTCATCCCTTTTCTTTCCTTTTATGAAACAAACAATTCTACAACCCTTTTTAGACCTTTTCCTTAGCAGTTTAATCTAACCCAATGTGAGAGGTGATCCCTAAGTTGGGGTTTTCTCGAAAAAGATAAATGGCTCAACGAGTTTGGCAAGGGGTGACTTCTGACAGTATGAAAAATGAAATGAGAGCCTCCCTTCACTTTTAACTAAATTGCTTGATCCATAGAGCCTTCACTGCTGCCCTAGCACGATAGAGGATGGATGCAATTCCTAAAGTTCTTGATTATTGTAAGCACCCCATTTTTGCCTGCCCGGCAATCTCCGGCCCAACTGGGCTCATTTTCACACATCACACGCATATTTGGACTCTAGCACGACTTGTAAACTCCAATTTAGTTCACCGATTGCTTCTTGGACCCGTAGGGCCCATTTAAAGCTAAATGACCATTTTGCCCCTAAGCATCCAAACGCCCTGGGAACCACACCAGCCTTGGGTATCAAATCGGTAACTTTCCAAGAATGCTTCCTACAGTACTCTCAACCTTTCTTTACCTTTCCGGATCATTCCGAGTCAGTTTCGGCAAACCCGATGCAAAATGACCGTTTTGCCCCTGGTGGGCCGGTCACCTTTTCCGACCACACTGGCTTTGGGTATCAAACCGGCAACCTTTGGGAACATTCTGAATAATGTTTCCAAATCTCGAATCTTCTTCCAGGATGTTTCGAGTCCATCTCGGCAGCTTTTCGGCCCGATTGACCGTTTTGCCCCTAATGGCCTAGTTAATTCTTTCGACACATCCTATCCTCATTTTTCAAGTCAAATACATCCGGAACACTGTTCTAAGTGTTCTTGCCCTTTTTCCGGCCTTTCGGGCCATTCCCGGTCCCTTAAATCATTCTTGGACTTTCCGGAGTCACTCCAAGTGAAGCTAGACTAAAAATTACATGGTAGTCACTAGAACAGGCGCCCAAATCTTCCCAAGATACGTTGCTTGCCGACCTTAAACATTTCCTAAATGGCTGGTGCTACTAGTAGTGGCATTAAGCCAAAAAATGGCCTGGCATCACTCCTAGTGGCGCCAGTGTAATTTTTGGCCTGGCGCCACTTTAACAGGCGCTAGTGCATTCCTCTCTCTATAAATACGGAGCCTCTTCCAGCGTAAAGGAGGTCCACAAACTCATTCTAAAACCCTAATATTCGATATACAGAGCTCGTAGCCTCCCTAAGCCCTAGCTTCTCTAGGTTTTCCAAACCCTAGCCACCATACATCAAACCCTAGCCTCCTATACACTCCTACACTCCTATACACTTATACACTAGCCTCCAACCCTCCATTGAAGACTTGGATTGCTGCAACTACAAGCTTTGAAGATCAAAGACAAGCCCTCGAAGACTGAAGTGAAGCGAAGACTGAAGAAAAGCAAGGCACGTAAAGCCAAGCGAAATAAACAAGATATACAGTAGGTTTTCTATTTAAGTTTCTGCACTTTCACCTCTCTCTTCTCCCTCCTAACCCACTAGGGTTTTCTCTATTTTAATCTCCAATCTTCTTTCCCCCTTTCTTTGCATGCTTGAAACAAGGGGATTACCGGTCCATGTGTAAGATTAGACTATTGGAGGGTCACTATGTCGGGGGCTTTCTTTTAGTCTAACCGGAGACCACGTGGGTTCGGTCCTCTTGATTATGTGGTGAATTCTTAACCTTGTATGTTCACGACCCCAATTTGCATTGTGCATGTCATTATCTTGCATTCTTCCAAAAATCGTTTTCAAACTCTTTTTCAAAGTTTGCATTAAACTTGTTTTCAAAATTGCATCAAAATCTCCTTTTTCAAAACTTGTTTTCAAAATCACAATCTTAGGGTGATTCTAGCTTTTCCATGGTTAGGATTGCTTTAGGAAAGTGTTACATTTAAAGTGACTTTCATGGTCCATATTTTGAAAACCACTATCCTAAAGTGGTTCTAGCCCTCTTATGGTTAGAATCGCTTTAGGAAAGTGAGATATTCTATATACATTCCAAAATCTCTTCTTGAAAATCTCCTCCTAAAAATCTCTTTTCCAACATGCTTTCCATAAACTCTCTTTAAATTCTTTTCCAAAATTGTTTTCTAAAAACTCTCTCCAAAAAATCTATTTTTCAAAACTTCTCTTTTCAAACTCCTTCCCAAAACACTCTCCTCAAAATTCGCTTTCCTAAAAACTCTTTCCAAAAAGCTTCTTCCAAAATCTTGTTTTCAAAACTCCCTCAAAGTTTTACTTTTCCAAAAACTTCCTTCCTAACATTCTTTTCAAAACACACTTTCTAAAAATTCCTCTCTAAGATTTCCTTCCAAAAATCTTCCTTTCCAAAAAATGCACTTTCCAAAAAACTCAAACTCTTTCCTTAGAGCCCAAGTCAAGCCCTAGAACTCACGACTAGGAAACCCTAATTTTCCTTCCCAAAAATATGATTTTCAAACTTACCTTAAAACCTAGGTTTCCAAAATCTTCCTTTTCATATCCAAACTATATATTTCCAAAACCTATTTTCTACGTCAAAACTATAGTCTTCCAAATTTAGGATTTTTAAAACTTCCTTTCCCAAATCCATGCCAAATCCAATATTCCCTTTAAGTCACCAAATCCAATCTCCCGTTTAGGAAACTAGATCTAATCCTCCATTTTTGGAAACAAAATCAAACCTTCTCTTTTAGAAACAAAATCCAATCCTTTGTTGTAGGAAATAGGAATCTTAACCCTTCCTAGTCCAAATCTTTCCTAATTCAAATCCTTCTTAATCTTCTACTTTCCTAAATCTTAAGTTTTTGAAACATAAACATAAAAATCTTTCCTAAATTTTAAAACTCAAAATCCAATTCTTTCCTAATTCTACCCTTTTACAAATCTTAACTTTCCAAATCTAAGTTTTCAAATCTTTCCTAAACTCAAGCCTTTCCCAATCTCAAGATCTTCTAAAATTCTAAAACTTTCTAAATCCTAAACTTCCTAAATTTCAAATCTTTTCAAATTCAAAGTTTTCCAAATTCAAAACTTTCTTAGGTTAAAACTTTCTAAACCCAAAATTTTCTAAATTCTAAACTTTCCTAAACTTTAAATCTTTCTAAATCTAAATCTTTCTAAATCTAAAACTTTCTAAACTCAAAACTTTCTTATTTTCAAAACTTCCTTATTTCAAAACTTTCTTAATTCGAAACCTTTCCTAAACCAAAGCTTTCCTGAAATGACACTTTCTTAATTTGAATCCTTCTTAAATCCAATCTTTCCTAATTGTCCAAACCCTTCCAAGTCGAGTCAAATCTTTCTTAAACCTCTAGTCTTTCCTAAGTCTAGGTTTCCTAAACCTCAATCTTTCCAAAACAAGTCCCAATCTTTCTTCCAAGTTCTATCTTTCCAAGTCAAGTCCAATCTTTCTTTCTAAGTTCTTAAGTCTAGGTCTTTCAAAACCAATATTTTCAAATCTTCCAATCAAAGTCCAAATTTCCTATTCTTCCAATTCCAATTTGAATTCCAACTTCAGCTCTTTTCCAATCATACCTTCTATTTCAAATCGGACTCTTGTTCGAACTACGACTGACCTGATTCCTCCAAAATGATACATAGCCAACCCTCCTGGGTGCGGTCACAACATTTTTCAAGTTTCTGTTTCCACAAAATCTTTCCAAATCTCCAATCTATTTTCAAACTTTCAATTCCAAATTTCTATTTCGAAATCTCTATTTTCAATTTCCAAAACCTTCTTTCCTTTTCAAATCAAATCAATTTCTTTCCAAATCTAATTTTCAATTCTCTTTTCTTGCACTTGCATATCATGTATCATGTTAAATTTCTTTTTAAATATTTCCTTTTCAAAGTGGATAGGATTGAACATTGGTTAGTTGAAGACTCTCATAGATGAATCTAGGGTAAATAGACATGTAGGTACTGTATGGGCGGGGTAGGGTGATGGCTTAGTGCGTCTTCCCTACATGTAACCAACCTCCGAATCTAGGATCACTGTTTTCAAAGACCAAAATGAGTTATTTTCAAAAAAGGGCTTAAATGTTTTCCAAAGGTTGCCGAACAGCCTATTTTCTTAGAAACCCTCTCTTGAGGAGGTATTTTCAAAATCGTTTTCAAAAACCCTAAGTGTAGTCTTTGGATTATGCTTAGTTTATAGGTGACTTAACTCATCTTAATCAAGTTAGGTGGCGACTCCAAACTTTTTCCAAAAGCCCTATATTTAATTCTATTTTTAATTCAAACCTCGTCGCACTCATTCTTCTAGGAGGGTGAGTTCTAACGAGAAAGTACAGTGTTTTTTCCGCTTGTGTGTATATTCATCGAGTGCGAAAAATTTGGGCGCGACACCAGTGTGGGGGGATGGTCTTAAATTGGGGTTGACAAGGAACATTTGGCTATTTGTGAGGCACTAGGGGCTAAGCAAAAGGGATAAACCATGCCCCTTGTGTGGGAAGCATTCACCAGTTTCAATTTCGCTAAACACATTTTTTTTCTTTTTAAATGGGAAAATGAAAGATGGCTCATCTTCATTTTGATAATCTGGCCACTCATTGCTTAGCTTTAGTGTCTTGCAAGTGTTGCCTTTGGGTAGTTTCCTCACTCATCATTACACTCTCTTTCTTTGAAAAACTGATCATTTGGTAAGTGGTTAACTCATGCTATCACCACTTCAAGTCAGATTATTCCATAAGATAAACCATGCCGCTTGCGTAGGAAGCATTCGCCATTCATAAGAGAAAAATAAGATGACAGCGATGTAAGATAATAACATAAACTAATACTTCGCTATTAAATGAAAAACATGGAGTTCTCTTAGAATGAAAGTGCAAACATTTTACTTAAGGAAAGAAAGTAAAAGAGATAGAAAGAAAACGAGCGGGAACACCCCTTTGAAAGAGAAACTGTCTAGTTGGGTTTCGGGATGATGCTCATATCCTTGATGCTCCATTCATGGTTGGGATCCTTGGCTGTGGCAAGAAAGGTAGAGGTTTCTCCCGGAGTTCTAAGTGAATTAGCAGTGATAATGCAATTGTCAACTTCCTTGACCCTTTGCCTTCTTCTGCTAGCTCCTTAGTTTCTTCAATAAACCAGTCGAGTAGCTTGTCTTCTTCCAGTTTAATAGACTTGACCCAAGCTCGGGGTTTTTTGCTCTAGCGCCGGGCCGTGCCCCAGTGTTTCTCAGGCGTGCATAATGGCGGCTTCCTTTCACTGGGTTTGAATGGCTCCTGGTCAACCTTCTTCGGCATATTCATCCACGCGTCATCTTTGGGGACCGACACTTTATCGGGGTTGCATTACGACCAGGCCTAACACTGTTCTTCATCTCCCCATTCTGTTTCCTCCCTATTCTTGTAATATATCTCTTGGCATATGGTGAGCGAAACCTTGTCGTTACCAAACTCTATGATGACGTTGACAGTGTGGTCTGGTAGAGGGTCTGTAGTGGCATTCGGAGGAGGATTCATTGGTAATAAGCCGATGATCCTGTTATCTGTTTGGTCTTGAATTTTATGCTTGAAGGTCCAGCAGTCTTCTGTATCATGTCCTTAGCTGCCTGAATGGTATTCACAGTATGCTTTTGGGTTAAAGTGAGGTGGTGGAGGATTAGGCCGAGGTCGAGGGGGTATAGGTTTCAAATATCCCATGGCTAGGAGAGCAAAGTAAGTCGTGGTTTGCATGCAAGCGAGTTTAGTGAAAACTCAATCTTTTCCACTCATTTGTCTAGGTGTCCTAGATGTCCTTGGAGGTTAGGGATCACGTTCTAGCGTAATAACTATTGGGTCTGTGGTTTGGGAATTGAAAGGGATTTGGGTTTCATGTTTCAACGTGGGATAATTTTTGGGGTTAGAGCTAAACGAATGGGACTGGTACTCATAGGATGGATTATAGGATTCAGGGGTTTGGTTAAAGGTCGGCTTGAGAGGTGCTAGAATGCGGCAGTCGGCTTGGGGAGGTTGTTGGTAGGCAATGGTTGGGGCATAGTCTTGGTCTTCCTTCTTCATCCTTTTTTGTCCCTCATGGGTTTGGGCTTGCGAGGACTCTGCTTGCTCATGGGTTGGAGTTCCTACATGCGACAATAGTGAAGAGAGCATGCCCTCCATTTTAGTTATCCCATGTCTAAGTCCTCTTGCTTCTGCTAGTATTAGAGTTAAGGCATCGAGTGTGAGGGATTCCATGAGTGCTCCTTAGCTTTCGACCTGTAACGATGGGGACGATGAAAGGAACCTGCGACCGGAAAAAGGAAAAAGTCAGTGTCTTATTTTGATAAATTTTTATGCAATGCATGCTTTAAGGATGTCCCTACTTGAGAGGGAAACTCAATATGATGTATCAGCTCACTTTCGAAGATAGGGGACTTGCTCATGTATGCAGATACCTTACCGTTTGAGTGGGAACATGAATTCATTAAAAAATGAGGAAATACATTGGACTTTCAGAGCCTAAATACAATAGAATCAAAATACATTTTAATAGGGGGGAAAGGGAACAATTTTCTTGGGACTTCCGCCTATCTAGTCTTACATATGAAATCCTAAACTACTCTTGAGTCTTCGGATTCGCCTTCTTTGGATTTGATGTTGAGGAGGTCGCTGAGAGACCTTGTTGATTCATTACCACTTCTCTCCTTGGCAACCTTATCTCCGTGAGCATAGAGAGATTTGGGCCCTTCTTATGGGATGACTTGAAATGCATGCAATGATTCCTTAGAGTTACATGGGAACCCTTAGGGTTTGGGTAGGTTTAATGCAAGGGAGAGTAACCTTAGTGTCACTCTCTATGGGTTGATCATATGCATGAGGATGCAATGACTTAAGTTACTCTGGAACTCTCATCTTGACATGGAATATTGAATGCATGAATGTGAATGCAAAGAGCATAAGGAGAGAGAATGCAATGGTAAAGTAAACGTGCATGGTGAGTAGTTAGATAAGCATTATAGCAGCAATAATACAGTCATTATAATAACAGGAATAAACAAATATAGAGAAAAGTAAAAGCAGTCACCCTTTCCTCTATGGTTTTGAAAAACGGTGTGTGTATCCTAAATTCGGTAGAGATTCGGCTATGAATGGTGTCTATAAGAGCATGAGATTGAGGGTTTACTAATGCGTCCTAAAAGGCTCGGTTCTCGGATCTTCAAACCTAGGCCCACTCCCCGAGGTGGTGCCATGATCAGTTGGTGATCCGAGTGAGGGAACCATCAAGAGGCCGTAGGCGAAGAAACTGACATAGCATCTTGCCCACAACCAATATACCATTTCCCCTTCTAACTAGAAGAGACAGATCAGGGTCAAGAATGCAAGTGCACATGCAGTGTGTATGTGATTTTTGAAAGCGAATGAAAGAGTCCAACAACTCCCATTCATCCTGTTCATCACATTCATTCATGTATAGTAGTTAGTATGACATAAAACAATAATGCAAACAAAAGCCCACCTACAAAACAAAGATGCAAGAGTTAGTATGTAGATGGCAAACTTAACGCAAGATAATATGAATGGAGTTAAATACATATTTTTGAAAATAACTTTAAAAATTTGATTTTGAAAATTTTAAGTAGATAGACTTGGACAAGTTAATTGAAGACTCTACATGGGTGAAGGATGAAAAGACATGACTATGGCCTAACCTTCTAAGTGTCTCCAGTGGAGATGCCAACTGTCGCGCCTAGATTTTTCGCACTCGAGGAATACACACACAAGCGGAAAAAATACTATACTCTCTCGTTAGAACTCATCCTCCTAGAAGAATGAGTGCGACTAGGTTTGAATTGAAAATTGATTTGATTAAGGGCTTTTGAAAAACGATTTGGAGTCGCTACCAAACTTGATTAAGGTGAGTTAGGTCACATAAAATTAAGCAAAATCCAAAGACTACACTTAAGGTTTTTGAAAACCATTTTTGAAAATACTTCCTCAAGAGAGGGTTTTTAAGAAAATAGGTTTTTTGGCTATCTTTAGAAATATTTAAGCACGTTTTTAAAATAACTCCATTTTGGTATTAGAAAACAGTGATCTAGACTCAAAGGTTGGTTACGTGTAGGGAAGACGCACTAAGCCATCACCCTACCCCACCCTTGCGGTACCTACATGTCTATTCACTCTAGATTCACCCATTCGAGTCTTCAATTAATAAATGTCCAAAACTATCCACTTTTAGAAAAGAATCTTTAGAAAGAAATTTACATGATGCATGATATGCAAGTGCAAGAAAAGAGTTTAACTTTAAAAATAGATTTGGAAAAGAAATTTGTGATTTGAAAAGACTTGATTTGAAATTGGATTTGAAAAAAAGAGTTGAGTTTTGAAAGAAGAGTTTTAGAAATTGAAAATAGATTCTTAGAATTAGGTATTTGAAATAGATTATGAAATTGGAAGTTTGAAAATAGTTATGGAATTGGAAACTTGAAAAAGGTTGTGGAATTGGAGATTGAAAAAAAGTTATGACCGCACCCATGAGGGTTGCCTATGTATCCGTTTTGAGGAATCAAGTCAGTCGTAGTTCGGATAAGAGTCCAATAGAAAACAGAAGGTTTGACTTGAAAAAGAGATTTTAATATGAAAAAGGGTTTGATTTGAACTTAGAATAGAAGATTTGAAATTGGAATTTGGAATTGAAAAGATTGGACTTTGATTTGAAAAGATAGAACTAGGAAGAAGGATTTGGACTTGTTTTGAAAAGATTGAGATTTAGAAAACCTATACTTAAGGAAGATAGGATTTAGGAGGGACTTGAGATTAAGAAAAATTTGACTCAAATGTTAGACTTGGAAGATTAAGGAAAGATTGGATTTAAGAAAGGTTCAACATAGGAAAGTTTCAAAATAGGAAAGTTTCGTTTTAGAAAAGTTTCATTTAAGGAAGTATTTCGAATTAGGAAAGAATTAAAATTGGAATGTTTTGAATTTAGAAAGTTTTAACTTAAGAAAGTTTCAAATTTAGAAAGTTTTGACTTAAGAAACTTTTGAATTAGAAAGTTTAGGATTTGGAAAGATTTGAAATTTAGAAAGTTTAGAATTTTAGAAGGACTCAAAATTTGAGTTTTAGAAATACTTGAAATTAGGAAAGGTTTGAGTTTAAGAAAAATTTAAAACTTTAGACTTTAGATATTTAAGATTTGGAAAGGTATGAAAATTAGGAAATGTTGGTGTAAGCACCCCATTTTTGCCCGCTCGGCGACCTTCGGCCCAACCGGATTCGGTTTCCAACACCATACCACGTGCAAGCTCAAGATGAGCCTTTCAATCTCCAATTCAGTCAACTGGTCACTTCTTAGGCCCACAAGGACCCACTGGAGCCATAACCACCACTATTTTAGGCAGCTTTCTAAACCGGGCGGTCCCAGAAACCAACACCATCCAAGTAACTTCCCGGGATCGGGCGATCTCAGGGACTAACACCTCATCAAATTCCAGACGGTTCACTTCTGGTGCCTGCTAGCCTGCCAACGTAGAATGTCCGTCATTTGGTAGTTCTCCGAGACCGGGCGTTCTCGGAGACCAACACCACCCTTCCAAGTAGCTTTCTGCGACCAAGCATTCTCAGGAACCAACACCACCCTTATAGGTAGTTCTCTAAGACCGGGCGTTGTTAGAGACCAACACAACACAGGTAGTTTTTCGAGACCGAGCGGTCTCAGGAACCAACACCTAGGTCGACACCGGCGCATGTTAGCCCGACTCGGTGAAAAATGACCAAACCTGCCCCTTGGGCCTCCAGGCACGTTTTGGAAAAGTTCAAAATCCCTCAAAACGATAAGTCCATCCTTCCAAAATGTTGTTAAACCATTAGGCATTCCCCACATGCCATTTGGTCCAAATTCGGTCTTATTTTGGCTCGCTCTAGTCAAAATGACTATTTTGCCCCTAAACGCCTCAGCATGGCACAAACCCCGCTGAATGGTAAAAGACTCTCTCAAAACCATCCCTGAACAGCCCTACACACTTACATAACATACCAAACCATTCTTGACCATTTCCAGCCAACCCCGGTCGAAATGACCGTTTTGCCCCTAGAAGCCCAAAAATGTCTCGAAACAGCACTGGCCTTGGGATCTCGAGCAAAGGCTTTCACCACACACCTTTTTTTAACCCAAGGAGCACCCCACGACACTAAGCTCACACGACGCGGTAAAAGTTCCCTAGAGCGTCTCGCAGACGCTCCGCCTAAATTGTCTTTTCTCCTAATTCCCTGGTTATAACGCACAGTCAACTGACTTGAGAAATGCGTAAATCAGGGAATTCTCAAAAACTCGTCCATAGATCTTTCCATCGATACGGCTCGATCGAATGGATCGCTTCCTGAAGCCCTCCATCGTACGGTGTGAAAAATATAACTTTCAGCAATCCCTTGAGTGTCTCACAGACACTTCGCCAAGGTTAACTTTTTCTCTGATTCCCTAATCAAAACGCACCATCAAACGACTTGAGAAATGCGTAAATTTGAGAATTTCTGAAACTATTTCCAGAGTACTTTCCATCGGTACGATCCGATCGAATAGATCGCTTCTTGAAGGCCTCAATCACACGAAACGAAAACAGCCACTTTCAAACACCCCCGGAGCATATCACAGATGCTCCACAAAAGTGACCCTTTTGGCACACTTCCCAAGACGATATCACTCACCTCCAAACATAATTCAAACTTTTTGAAATCATGAAAGCTCACCGGAAGCACTAGAAGAACATCCCGAGTGCGACCGATTCCCTCGAAACCTTCCTAATTGACTCAATTATCAAGGCAAAGTTTGGACGAACCTTCCCAATGATGGAGCATATGCTACATGCGCTCAAATTTTGATCAGATCTACCAAATTTCGATCAATAGTTGAGATTTAACCAGTACATAGGGTGCCACGTGTCATTCTGGCAATGGAACAGTACCTGCGCATATCCTACATGCGCAAGGCCAAATTTTGGCCATGCGCATGTAGTACATGCGCCAGGCCTGTGCTAGATTGCCAATAAATAGAGGCCTCCCCTTTTATATATTCCAAGTCCGAAATTGATGCGAAGTTCTGCTGAAATCACTCCAGAAACTCGAATCTCTACATATATTCCACCCCTCCAACACTTAGGCTAGATTCTACCCCTCCTAAGCCTATACACTCCACATACAAGGCCTCCTACACACTTACACACTCCACTCTTGCCTCTCAAGCCTTCTTGAAGTCACTCAACCTCTAATCAAGACATCCATTGAAGACTACAAGTGTGTTGAAGGCAAAAGGTGGTATCCCTTTTACATTTGTGCTCTCCCCCACTTTTCTCTTCTCTCCCCTAGCCTACTTGGGCTATTCTCTATTTTAATCCCCATTTTTAACCCCCTTTTCTTGCATGTTTGAGCCAAGAGGGCTCTTAGATCATGCTTAGAGGAAAGCAAGTGAGAGCCAGTGTATAGGGGAACTTCTCACTAGCCTACTTTAAGATGGTATGGCCTAGGAGGCCCTTGTTTATGTGGTGTTGCCTAAAAGCCTTGTATGTGAATCATGACCCCTTGCATATTACCATTTTGATCATATCTTACATTCTTGACTTCATTTTATGCTTATTGCCATATTCCACAATGCTTGCATTACTCTTAATTTTATATCATTTCAAAGTTCTACATTTCTTTCAAAAAATTGCTTCAAGAGTTGGCTCCTTGAAGCTTAGGATGGGACCTTAGAAATTATGCCTTAGAAGACCTCCTACTAATCCCCTAACTTTCATTTTGGTATCATGACATTTTAATTTGCACAAGGGTTGCTTTCCAATTCTCTAAGTTTCAAGATTTCCATTCTTTTAAGTGTAATGGTTGGAATGTCCCCATGGAACCCTCTCTTGAGTGGTCTCCCTTTTGTTTGGCCATATGAATCCTTTCTGGATGGAATGGTCCCCTTGAAAAGTGATTTTCAAAATCCTTCTCAAAAAGATGGTTTTCAAAAATGCATTCTCTCCATCTTTGCATCAAAAATGATTTTTCAAAAATTGACATCCTTATGTTGATTTTTGAAACCTCCACTCTTGTCAAGATAAATGTTATAATGGCCATGAGGAAACCTTCCTTGGAATGGTCTCCAATCACCAACCATATAAACCATACTCTTGGCTAGAGTCAAAATTTTCATGGAAATGATCTTCAAAAAGTTTGCCAACCAAAGTCCATGGCATAACATGTTTTGTTTTCCAAAACTCTTTCCAAGAGTGCATCAAACCAATTTTCAAAGCCATCCTCCAATCTAACTAGGTTAACTTGACCCTAGTTGTCTAACCCTAGGTTAACTTGACCCTAGTGACCTGACCCTAGGTTAACTTGACCCTAGTTATCCAACCCTAGGTTAACTTGACCCTAGTTGTCCAACCCTAGGTTAACTAGACCCTAGTTCACTCACCTAAGGTTAACCCATAAGTGTATGGGGTGTGTATGAGTGTATAGAAGGCTAGGGTTTAGTGTATGGTGGCTAGGGTTTGGAAAACCTAGGGAGGCTAGGGTTTAGGGATTGTTCGAGCTCTGTATATCAAATATTGGTGATTTTAGACTGAGTTTGCGGACCTCTTTCATGCTGGAAGAGGCTCTGTATTTATGGAGAGGGCAATGCACTGGCGCCTGTTGAAGTGGCGCCAGGCTAAAACTTACACTAGCGCCACTAGGGGGGCGCCAGGCCATTTTTTGGCTTGGCACCACTACCAGTGGCGCCAGCCATTTAGGAAATGTTTAAGGTCGGCAAACAACGTATTTTTGACTAGATTTGGGCGCCTGTACTAGTGACTACCATATAATTTTAAGCTGGGTTTCACTAAGAGTGACTCCGGAAAGTCCGGGAATGATTTAAGGGACCAGAATTGGCTCGGAAGGCCGGAAAAGAGTAGGAACACTTAGAACAGCGTCCTGGAGGTATTTGACTTGAAAAGTGAGGATAGGATGTGTCGGAAGGGTTGACCGGGCCTTTAGGGGCAAAACGGTCAATCGGGTCGGAAGGCGACCGGGACGAACTCGGACTGTCCCAAAAGAGGACTCGAGATTTGGAAACATTATTCAGAATATTCCCAAAGGTTGCTGGTTTGATTCCCAGAGCCGGTGTGGTCAGAAAAGGTGACCGGCCCACCACGGACAAAACGGTCATTTCGCACTGGGTTCGCCGGAACTGACTCGGAATGATCCGAAAAGATAAAGAAGGGTTGAGAATACTATAAGAAGCAATCTCAGGAGGTTACTGGTTTGATACCCAGAGCCGGTGTGGTCGGAAAAGGAGACCAGCTCACCAAGGGCAAAATGGTCATTTTGTACCGGGTTTGCCAGATACAACTCGGAATAATCCGAAAGGTAGAAAAAGGTTTGGAATACTATAGGAAGTATTCCCAGGAGGTTACCGGCTTGATACCCAGAGCCAGTGTGGTTCCCGGGGCGTTCGGATGCCTAGGGGCAAAATGGTCATCTTGACCGGAAAGTCTCGGAAAAGGCCTAAGCGGCAGTTTGGTCATTTTTCACCAAAGTGGACTAGCAGGCACTGGTG
Source organism: Euryodendron excelsum (assembly GCA_033060915.1). NCBI lineage: Eukaryota > Viridiplantae > Streptophyta > Magnoliopsida > Ericales > Pentaphylacaceae > Euryodendron > Euryodendron excelsum. Next base: position 35,527,942 of record CM065397.1, read on the forward strand.
TTGACCTGCGTTTTGAGTATTTTCACCACTCTGACAGCGGTCGTCTTGACACAGGGGTTTGTTGGCAATTCCTTACATCGACTTGTTTACTAGTATTTCCGCTACTCTGACGGTTGTGATGTTTGCGAGTATTTCTGCTACTCTAACGGTTCACGATCATTCCCAAGACTGCCTGATCTTGGGAAGCTGCTAAAGGGGACTTAGCACTTGAGAAGTCAATTTTCTCAAAAGGCGTGCCTAAACGGACATTTTTGCATTGGCGGGCTAGCGGGCGCCAAAGGTGAATCGTTCTACCATCTAAGGGACTTAGGGTCTCGTCCCCGTCGACAGGTTTAAAGGGACTTACCATTTCGAAGAGGTTTTCTTCGAAAAACATGCCGGACCGTCTCGAGGAATAAACTATCTCGAGAGAGGGATTGGAATTGGAACGGGGTCTTATCATCTTCGGAAAGACGTGCCTGATTTGAAACCGTCTCGAGGGATAAACTGTCTCGAGAGAGGGATTGGAATTAGAAAGGGGTCTTATCGTCTTCGGAAAGACGTGCCTGATTTAGAACTGTCTCGAGGAATAAATTGTCTTGAGAGAGGGATTGGAAAGGGGTCTTATTGCCTTTGGAAAGACGTGCTTGATTTGGAACCGTCTCGAGGGATAAACTGTCTCGAGAGAGGGATTGGAATTGGAAAGGGGTCTTATCGTCTTTGGAAAGACGTGCCTAATTTGGAACCATCTCGAGGGATAAACTGTCTCGAGAGAGGGATTGGAATTGAAAAGGACAATGCCCCTAAGGGCATTTTGGTCATTTTGCCTCTATTTGGGCCTAGTGGGCCCGCGAAGCGATAGACAAATGGGATTTGGACTAAGAGAGTTGGTTTCGATTGGAATACGTCCATATTGACTTAAGTACAAGTCTGGACGGAGCATAGACTGCCGGGCGATCAAAAATGGGGTGCTTACACCCCCAGAAAACCTGAATTGTCATCCATAGGAGAATGGGGCACTGAATCACCCTCGACCTCCCCAATCAACCACGAATAGCCTAATCCAACCTTTTTTGAAACCATAGAGAATAGGATAACAACCCACCCTCGACCACTCCAATTAATGTCATCTTGACTCGACCTCTTCAAATCGTAAAAACTGGGACAACGACCCACCCTACACCTCCCATTCAATTACAAACCAGTTGATCCACTCAAGGAAAACTGACCTATAGATGTTCAACCTTCTGAATACCTCAAACCTTTCAAAAGGAGGCCTCACCCACTCCAAAACCAAATTGAAGAACCCAAGGAAGCACCTTACCCAAAATTCTACCATGCCAGTCAGAGGCAAAAGTCAATAATCCACACATCAAAGAAACATTACTCTCCCAAAATCTCAATCCAAGAGCCTACAAATGTCATCTTCTCTAACATTCAAGACAAAAGAACTATAAGCAAATCCCTTATATCAACAAAGATTAGGTTTCAGAGCTTCCCCCGAAAAAGCAGATTGAGTTATAGAGCTTCCCCCAAAAAAGTAGATTGGGTTTCAGAGCTTCCTCCAAAAAAAAGTAGATTTGGTTTCAGAGCTTCCTTCGAAAAATCAGATTTGGGTTTCAGAGCTTCCTCCGAAAAAGAAGATTTGGGTTTCAGAGCTTCCTCCAAAAAAGCAGATTGGGTTTCAGAGCTTCCTCTAAAAAAGCAGATTGGGTTTCAGAGTTTCTCCCAAAAAAAGCAGATTGGGTTTTTGAGCCTCCCTTCGAAAAAGCAGATTGGGTTTAAGAGCTTCCTCCAAAAAAAGCAAATTGGGTCTCAGAGCTTCCTCCAAAAAAGCAAATTGGGTTTTAGAGTTTCCTCCAAAAAAGCAGATTAGGTTTCAAAGCTTCCTCCGAAAAAGCAGATTATGTTTTCGAGCTTTCCTCTGTAAACGCAGATATCAACCTTGAACCTCCCCAAAGAAGCAGCATTCCATCAGATGGAGCGTCTGTTCAAGAAGACTTAGTTTCAGGATATCAACCTTGAACCACATCTCAGATCTGCGTCAGTAAGAATCCTATTTTACCCCCAAAAGCAAAACTCGATAGTCAAGCAAACACCGAGTATTCCAGTCTTAAGAAATCTCAATCCAGGAGGGCACAAATGTCCCCCTTTCAAGCCTCGAGACATAAGAATTACAAGCACGGAACAGTCTCTGATGATTCCACAGGCTCGACCATCTCCAAATCTTCGAGGTAAAGCCCAGGTATAATTCTAACCAAATTGTCTTAAAATCAAGTTTAAAAAACAAAACCCTTGCTTTCTTTCAAATCCAAAAATTCAGTTTTCAAATATCTAAAAACTTCCAAGGTTTCGTCTACAAAAACTTTCAAATTTCAAAGTCAGTTTCAAAAGCTTTCAAAACTATTTCTACGAAAGGATTCAAATTCAAAAGATCAAAACTATTGCTTTCTTTCAAAAGTCAAATTCAATTTTCACATTCAAAAAAAAATTTTCCCCAAAAAGTTTCAACTTCGAAATTCAATTCAATTTCAAAGAGAAAAATTCCCGATTAAAAACTTTCAAAGGTTCAAGCTTCAAGTCAAAATGAATTTCCTAAACATTTTGTCTTCAAAAATTCAGGTTTCAAGGCAAAACGAATTTCCTATATGTTTTGCTTTCCAAAAAAAAAATCAAAAGTTTATAGTCAAAATGAATTTTCTATACATTTTGTCTTCAAAAGTTCCTAAGTTTCGAGTGAAAACAAGTTTTCTAACCCTCATAAAAAAAAATATAGTAGTTTCTGAATTTCAAGTTCAAATGAATCCCCATCAAATGGTTTTCACCTTTTTAGGTTTTCTAACTTTTCCTTTCAAAAAGTTTGATTTCAAAAGTACCCTCTAGATTTTCTAACTTTTTCCTTTAAAAGGTTTGACTTCGAATCTTTTCTCTGGGTTTTTAAAAAAATTTTCCTTCAAAAAGTTCAATCTCAAAAAAATTTTATCGGGTTTCTCGGGCTTTTTCCTTCAAAAGCTCCGATTTTCAAAAGAATTCTGGGTTTTCAGGCTTTCACCTCAAAAAGCCTAACTTTTCAAAATTTACGGGTTTCCCGAGCTTTCTCCTTCAAAAGCTCCATTTTCAAAACATCTTTTTAGCTTTCTCGAGCTTTCTCCTTCAAAAGCTTTGCTTTCCAAAAATCCTAGGTTTTTTAACTTTCGCCTCAAAAAGCTTAACTTTCTAAATTTCGGGTTTCTAGCTTTCGCCTCAAAAAGTTTAACTTTCAAAATTTTGGGTTTCTAGCTTTCGCCTCGAAAAGCTTAACTTTCAAAATTTTGGGTTTTTTACCTTTCACCTCAAAAAGCTCAATTTTCAAAAGTCTGGGTTTTCTAGCTTTCGCCTCAAAAAGCTTAACTTTCAAAATTTCAGGTTTTCTAGCTTTCACCTCAAAAAGCAAAACTTCCAAAATCTCGAGTTTTCAAGCTTTTGCCTTAAAAAGCGTACTATCAAAAAAGTTTCCAGGTTTTCAAAACTTTCTCCACAAAAAGTTTAATTCCAAAATCAAATTCTAGGTCTTCAAACCTTTCTCCTCAAAAGTTTCATTCCAAGTTTTTAAAGTTTTTCAAACCCTTCCAATTCAAATCCAAATCCCTCCATTTTAGAAGGCCATTTCAAAATCATTTTAAAAAAAAAAAATCCTGAATCTCCCTAAAGGAGTGTCATTCCATTGGTCGGAATGTCAGTTCAAGAAAAATTTCAAAATCGAATTTTTAAAATTCCAAAATTCAAACAATCCAGTTTTCAAAACTTAAAATGCCAAATTCCAACCACTCTGGTCCCTCCGATTGCCTCGCAGTCAACATGGGATCCTTCCTTATTATTTTTCTACCTTCAACAAGCAAAGCCAGAAAAAGAGGGGCAGCTGTAAGCACCCCATTTTTGCCCGCTTGGCGATCTCCGGCCCAACCGGCTTCAGTTTCCAACACCACACCATGTGCAAGCTCAAGATGAGCCTTTCAATCTCCAATTCAGTCAACTAGTCGCTTCTCAGGCCCACAAGGACCCGCTGGAGCTATAAGCACTATCATTCCAGGCAGCTTTTCGAACCAAGCGGTCCCGGAAACCAACGCCATCTAGGTTGCTTCTCGGGATCGGGCGATCTTAGGGACCAACACCTCATCAAATTCCAGACAGTTCACTTCTGTCGCCTGCTAGCCCGCCAACATAGAATGTCTGTCATTTGGTAGTTCTCCGAGACCGGGTGTTCTCGGAGACCAACACCACCCTTCCAGGTAGCTTTTTGGGACCAGGCGTTCTCAGGAACCAGCGCCACCTTTACAGGTACTTCTCTAAGACCGAGCGTTCTTAGAGACCAACACCACACAGGTAGTTTTCTGAGACTGGGCGGTCTCGGGAACCAACACCTAGGTCGACACCGGAGCCTGTTAGCCTGACTCGGTGAAAAATGACCAAACCTACCCCTTGGGCCTCCAGACAAGTTTTGGGAAAGTTCCAAATCCCTCAAAATGATGATTCCATCCTTCCAAAATGTTGTTAAACCGTTAGGCATCCCCTACACACCATTTGGTCCAAAAATGCCCCGAAATGCCCCGAAACAGCACCGGCCTTGGGATCTCGAGCAGAGGGTTTCACCACGCGCCCTTGTTTAACCCAAGGAGCACCCTACGACACTAAGCTCACACGACGCAATAAAAGTTCCCTAGAGCATCTCGCAGACGCTCTGCCTAAATTGTCTTTTCTCCTAATTCCCTAGTTATAACGCACAATCAACTGACTTGAGAAATGCGTAAATTAGGGAATTATCGAAAGCTCATCCATAGATCTTTCCATCGATATGGTTCGATCGAATGGATCGCTTCCCAAAGCCCTCCATTGTACGGTGTGAAAAAGATAACTTTCAACAACCCCTGGAGCGTCTCACAAACGCTCCGCCAACGTTGACTTTTTCTCCGATTCCCTAATCAAAACACACCGTCAAACAACTTGAGAAATGCGTAAATTTGAAAATTCCTGAAAGTATTTCCAAAGTACTTTCCATCGGTACGGTCCGATCGAATAGATCGCTTCTCGAAGGTCTCGATCACACGAAACGAAAATAGCCACTTTCAAACACCCCCGGAGCATATCACAGACGCTCTGCAAAAGTGACCTCTTTGGCACACTTCCCAAGATGATATCACTCACCTCCAAACATAATTCAAACTTTTTGAAAACATGAAAGCTCACCGGAAGCACTAGGAGAACATCTTGAGTGCAACCGATTCCCCCGAAACCTTCCCGATTGACTTAATTATCGAGGCAAAGTTTGGATGAACCTTCCCGACGATGGAGGGTATGTACATGCGCTCAAATTTTGATCAAATCAACTGAATTTCGATCAATGGTTGAGATTTAACCAGTACATAAGTTGGCACGTGTCATTCTGGCAATGGAACAGTACTTTCGCATGTCCTACATGCGCAAGGCCAAATTTTGGCCATGCGCATGTAGCACATGCGCCAGGCCTGTGCTAGATTGCCTATAAATAGAGGCCTCCCCCTTTGTATATTCTAGGTCTGAAATTGATGCGAAGCTTTACTGAAATCACTCCAGAAACTCGAATCACTACATATATTCTACCACTCCAATACTTAGGCTAGATTCTACTGTCGCGCCCAGATTTTTCGCACTCGAGAAATACTCACCCAAGCGGGAAAAATGTTGTACTCTCTCGTTAGAACTCACCCTCCTAAAAGAATGAGTGCGACTAGGTTTGAATTGAAAATTGGTTTGAATAAAGGGCTTTAGAAAAAGATTCGGAGTCGCCACCTAACTTGATTAAGGTGAGTTAGGTCACCTAAAAACTAAGAATAATCCGAAGACTACACTTAGGGTTTTTGGAAAACAATTTTGAAAATATCTCCTCAAGAGAGGGTTTTTAAGAAAAACAGGTTGTTTGGCAACCTTTGGAAAACATTTAGCCCTTTTTTTAAAAATAACTCCTTTTGGTCTTTGAAATCAGTGATCCTAGGTTCGGAGGTTGGTTACGTGTAGGGAAGACGCACTAAGCTATCACCCTACCCCGCCCTTTCGGTACCTACATGTCAATCTACCCTAGATTCACCTATGAGAGTCTTTAATTAACCCATGTCCAATCCTATCCACTTTAGAAAAACAATATTTGAAAAATATAATGCATGATACGCAGGTGCAAGATAAGAGAATTCAAAAATAGATTTGGAGATAAATTTGAAAAGAATTTGATTTGAAAATAAATTTGAAGAGATGGAATTTGAAATTGGAAAGTTTGAAAACTTGGAAATAGGGATTTGAAAATAGAAAAATTTTGAAATTGGAACTTTGAAAATAGATTGGAATTTGAAACTCGAAAATATGGAGACCACACCCATGAGGGAGGAATTAAAAGTTTGAAAAGTGTTGTGACCGCACCTATGAAGGTTGCCTACGTATCCTTTTGGGGGAATCAGGTCAGTCGTAGTTCGGACCGGAGTCCGATTGAAAATAGAAGGTTGGATTGGAAGAAAAAGATTTGAATTGGGAATTGAATTTGATTTGAAATTAGAAGAGGAGATTGAAAATTGAAGTTGAGAAGATTGGACTTTGATTTGAAAAGATTGATTTTGGAAAGACTTGGTTTTGGAAAAGAGAAGGTTTAAGAAAACCTAGACTTAGGGAAAGCTTGACTCGACGTGGAAGGTTTAGGAGATTAGGAAATATTTGAATTAGGAAATGTTCGATTTAGGAAAGTTTCGAATTAGAAAAGTTTCATTTTTGGAAAGTTTTGAAATTAGGAAAGTTTTAGGTTTAGGAAAGTTTTCGAAAAAGGAAAGGTTTTCAGATTAGGAAAGTTCCCAAATTAGGAAAGTTTTGAAAATCGGAAAGTTTTGAATTTAGAAATGTTTTGAAAAAGGGAAGTTTTGAATTTGGAAAGCTTTGAAAACAAGGAAGTTTTGAAAATAAGAAAAGTTTCGTTTTGGGAAAGGTTTGAAAGAGGAAAGTTTTCAATTTAGGAAATGTTTGAAAAAAGGAAAGTTTCAACTTAAGAAAGTCTTGAATTTAGGAAGTTTGGAATTTAGAAAAGTCTTAAATTTGGAAAGATTTGAAGTTTAAGAGAGTTTAGAATTTAGAAAGTTCTAGGTTCAGAAAGATTCAACTTAAGAAAGTTTTAAATTTAGTAAGTTTTGAATTTAGGAAGCTTAAAATTTTAGAAAGATTTGAAATTTAGAAAGTTTAGGATTTAGAAAGTTTTAGAGTTTGAATTTTAGAAAGTCTTGAAATTAGGAAAGGTTTGAATTTAGGAAAGGTTTGAAAGCTTATATTTGAAAAGTTAAGATTTGAAAAGAGGGTAGAATTAGGAAAGGGTTGAATTAGGAAAGATTTGAAGGTTGAGTTTTAAAGTTTAGGAAATATTTATATGTTCAAGTTTTTAGAAACTTAAGGTTTAAGAAAGTGGAAGTTTAGGAAGAATTCGAATTAAGAAAGAGTTGGATTTTGAAACTTAAGGAAAGATTTGAAGTTTAGGTTTAGGAAACATATGGTTTAGGAAGGTAGGAAATTAGGAAGGGATTGGATTTGGTTTCTAAAAGAGAAAGGTTTGATTTATTTTCAAAAACGGAGGATAGGATCTAGTTTCCTAAACGGGGAGATTGGATTTGGTTTCTTAAAGGGAAGATTTGATTTGACAAGGATTTGGAAAGGGAGATTCTAGAAACCTTATATTTGGAAAATTGTTGTTTTGACGTAGAAAAGAGGTTTTGAAAACATGTATAGTTTGGATGTGAAAACGAGAGGTTTTGGAAACCTAGGTTTAGGGCAAAGGTTGAAAATCGTGTTTTTGGAAAGAAAACTAGGGTTTCCTAATTGTGGGTTCTAGGGTTTGGTTTGGGCTCTAAGGAAAGAGTTTCTTTTTTTTGGAAAACGCGTTTTTGGAAATGAAGGTTTTCTAGAAGGGAATCCTAGGGAGGAGTTTTTTTGGAAAGCATGTTTATGGAAACGTAGAGTTTAGAAAGAAAATCCTATAGGGGAATTTCTAGAAGGAATATTCTGGGAGGAGAGTTTTTAGAAAGATTTTTAGGGAGTGTTTTTAGAAAGTGAATTTTGAGGAAAGAAAGCTTTCGAAAGGAGTTGAAAAAGGGAGTTTTGAAAAAGAGATTGTCAAAGGGAGTTTTTGAAACCAATTTTGAAGAGGGGAGTTTTAGGGAAGTATGTTGAAAAAGAGATTTTTAAGAAGAGATTTTTAAAGAGAATTTTTGGAAAGTATAAAAACATCTCACTTTCCTAAAACAATTCTAGCCATAAGAGGACTAGAATCACTTTAAGAAAGTGGTTTTGAAAACAAGGTTTGAAAATATAGACCAAAAGGCCACTTTTAATATAACACTTTCCTAAAGCAACCCTAGCCATGGAAAGGCTAGAATCACCCTAGAATTGTGATTTTGAAAACAAGTTTTTGAAAGAGAGATTTGGATGCAATTTTGAAAACAAGTTTAAAAACGTTTTGAAAAACAACTTTGAAAACAGTTTTTGGAAGATGCAAGACTATGATATGCACAATGCAATTTGGGGGTCGTGAACATACAAGGCTAAGGCTTCACCACATAATCAAGGGGGTCGGACCCACGTGGTCTTTGGTTAGACTAGAAGAAAGCCCTCGACACGGTGACTCTCCCATAGCCCAATCCTACACATGGACCGGGAATCCCCTTGTTTCAAGCATGCAAAGAAAGGGGGGGAAAGAGATGGGGGATTAAAATAGAGAAAACCCAAGTGGGTTGGAGAGAGAAGAGAGAGGGGGGGAGTGCGGAAATTTAAAGAGAAAACCTACCTTGTATCTTCTTTAATTTGCGCGTCGCGCTGTCTTCAATCTTCGGTCTTCGTCTTGATCTTCTTCTTCAACCTTCAAGGGTTGTCTTCAAATTTTGGATGGCAGCTCTTCAAGTCTTCCAAAGATGGTTGAAGGATAGTGTATGAGTGTATGGGGGTGTGTATGAGTGTATAGGAGGCTAGGGTTTGTGTATAGTGGCTAGGGTTTGGGAAAACCTAGGGAGGCTAGGCTTTTGGAGGTCCTTAAGCTCTGTATATCGAATTGTGTGATTCCTAGGTTAAGTTTGCAGACCCCTTTCATGTTGATCAAGGCTCTGTATTTATAGAAGTTGGACAAGCCTGGCGCCTGTTGCAGTGGCGCCAGGGCAAAATTTATACTGGCGCCACTAGGAGTGGCGCCAGACCATTTTTTGGCTTGGCACCACTGCTAGTGGCGCCAGCCATTTAGGAAACAATTAAGGTCGGCAAGCAACGTATCTTTGACTAGATTTGGGCGCCTGTACTAGTGACTACCATGTAAACTTTAGCCTGGCTTCACTAGGAGTGACTCCGTAAAGTCCGGGAATGATTTGAAGGAGCCGGGAGTGACCCGGAAGGCCGGAAAGGAGCAGGAACACTTAAAATAGTGTCCTGGAGGTATTTGAGTTGAAAAGTGAGGATTGGATGTATCGGAAAGGTTGACCGAGCCTTTAGGGGCAAAACGGTCAATCGGACCGGAAAACTGCCGGGACAGACTCAAACTGTCCCGGAAGAAGACTTGGGATCTGGAAACATTATTTAGAATGTTCCCAGAGGTTGCCGGTTTGATACCCAGAGCCGGCGTGGTCGAAAATGGAGACCGGCCCACCAGGGGCAAAACGGTCATTTTGTACCGGGTTTGCCGGAACTGACTCAGAATGGTCCGGAAAGGTAAAGGAAGGTTGAGAACACTATAGAAAGTGTTCCCGAGTTATTACCGGTTTGATACCCAGAGCCGGTGTGGTTGAAGAAGGAGACCGGCCTCTAGGGGCAAAACGGTCATTTTGTACCGGGTTGGCTGGAACTGACTCGGAATAGTCCGAAAAGGTAAAGGAAGGTTGAGAATACTATAAAAAGTATTCTCGGGACATTACCGGTTTCGTACTCAAAGCCGGTATGGTCGAAGAAGGAGACCGGCCCTCTAGGGGCAAAACGGTCATTTTGTACCGAGTTGGCCGGAACTGACTCGGAATGATCCGGAAAGGTAAAGGAAGGTTGAGAATACTATAAAAAGTATTCTCGGGACATTACTGGTTTGATACTCAAAGCCGGTATGGTCGAAGAAGGAGACCGGCCCTCTATAGGCAAAACGGTCATTTTGTACCGGGTTCGCCGGAACTGACTCGGAATGGTCCGGAAAGGTAAAGGAAGGTTGAGAATACTATAAAAAGTATTCTCAGGGGGTTACCGGTTTGATACCCAGAGCCGGTGTGGTTCCTGAGGCGTTCGGATGCCTAGGGGCAAAATGGTCATCTTGACCGAAAAGTCTCGGAAAAGGTCCTAAGGGTAGTCTGGTCCTTTTTCACTGAAGTGAGCTAACAAACACGGGTATTGACCTAGGTTTTGAGTGTTTCCGCCACTCTAACGGTGTGAGTATTTCCGCTACTCGGACGGGGTTAAAGATTTGTGAGTATTTCCGCTAGTCGGACGAGGTTGATGATTTGAGAGTATTTCCGCTACTCGAACGGGGTTGATGATTTGGGAGTATTTCCGTTACCCTAACGGTTTTGTGAGTATTTCTGCTACTCTAACGGGTCTATGAGTATTTCCGCTACTCTAATGGGTTTGTGAGTATTTCCGCTACTCTAATGGGTTTATGAGTATTTTAGCTACTCTAACGGTTGAGTATTTCCGCTACCTAACGGTTGAGTATTTCCGCTACTCGGTCGGCTCTGTGCGTATTTCTGCTACTCTAACGGTTGTGTGAGTAGTTTTGCTACTCGGACCATCTCGAGGAATAAACTGTCTCGAGAGAGGGATTGGAAAGGGGTCTTATCGTCTCCGAAGAGACGTGCCTGGATTGGAACCGTCTCGAGGAATAAACTGTCTCGAGAGACGGATTGGAAAGGGGTCTTATCGTCTCCGAAGAGACGTGCCTGGATTGCAACCGTCTCGAGGAATAAACTGTCTCGAGAGAGGGATTGGAAAGGGGTCTTACCGACTCCGAAGAGACGTGCCTGGGTTTTGAGTATTTTCGCCACTCTAACGGTGTTGTGAGTGTTTCCGCCACCCTAACGGTTTTGTGAGTGTTTCCGCCACTCTGACGGTTTTGTGAGTAGTTTTACTACTTGGACCGTCTCGAGGAATAAACTGTCTCGAGAGGGGGATTGGAATTGGAATAAGAAAGGATAATGCCCCCAAGGGCATTTTGGTCATTTTGCCTCTATTTGGGCCTGACAGGCCCGCGAAGCGATGGAAAGACGAAATTTGGACTAGAGGATTGGATTCGATTGGAATATGTCCATAATGACTTGGAAACAAATCTGGACGGAGTGTAGATTGCGGAGCGGTCAAAAATGGGGTGCTGACAGCTGCCCCTCTTTTTCTGTCTTTGCTTGTCAAAGACAGAAAACGATAAGAGTAAGAGTCCCATGTTGACCGCGAGGCAGTCGGAGGGACGGACACTGGAAATCTTTCGACAACGGGGGTAAAAAACGGATAACGGGCCAAAAAGGCCTTCGAAAATAAGTTTTGGCGGAAAAAAGGGCAAAACTGCCCAGAATTTATACCTGGCGCCACTAGCAGCGGCGCCTTTGGTAAAAATCAACTGGCACCTCTGCTAGTGGCGCCAGGCCTAAGGCTAAAAACCAGAAAATTTATGGTTCGAACACCCACAGGATTTGAAGAGTTTTTGAAGAATCTGAGAGTTTTCAAGCGGAAACCGACTTGAACCGTGAAGAAGCATTCCTTGGGGACCACGGGTGATTGCCGGAGGGAGTCCACGTCGCCGGAAAAGTCGCCGGAAGTGAAGATTTCGTCGGAGAACTTCCAAAGGTGAGTTTTCAAATTTTGTTGATTTTGATGTGTAGAACTTCATTTGAATCATGTGAATAGTGGAAATTGATGTTTTGATATGCTTTGAACACTTTGATGATGTTGTTTTTGCATTTTGATGGTTGTTTGATTGAATTTGAGTGATTATATGTGAATGTGCAAAGGGGGTTTTCTGCAGGAATGAGAAATTTGTTCCTACAGGCATGGGTAATGGGTTTTCTGGCCATGTTTTTGTGCAATGTGACTTAGAAAAATGTGTTTGACAACCGTATGAAGTTTCGTGATTTTTTGAAAACTCGGTGAATTTTTGATTTTTTGAAAAATAGAAAAATATTTAGAAAATTAGGAAAAATTAGAAAATTCAAGAAATTGATGAAATTTTTGAAGTTTGAAATTTGGAAAAATGTAGGAATATTTTGAAAACATTTGAGGTGATTTTGAAAAATTTTTGGGAGCTTTTTGAAAACCATTGATTTATTTGAAAAATAAAACATGAGTTTTGAAAATTTTAAAAAATTGGAAATTGTGCACGGGTGCCATTGTTATGTGATTGTGACGTTGGAAGGTGCATATTTCGTGTTTTGTGTTGATGTCATGGGCGTTGTAAGGGCCACTTTTAAACGGGACTCTGCCGAAATTTTTAGAAATTATGAAAAGAGTTGGTTAAAATTTTAGAAACAAAATCTTTTTGAAGGGAAAAGGCAGAGAACCCTTGAGACGTGATTTGGAGTTGGAAAGTCAAGATATGTGAAAATTTTGTTTTTGATTTGTTATTCAAAATCTTTTATTTGTTTTGTGTTATTTGTTTGTTTTATTTTATTGTTATTTAAACTGCATGGATGGTATATTTACATCACTTACCTTGGCTTACCTTTTCAGGATGGCAGACGCAGGTGATGACGGTTCCGAGAGGAGACGCCGTTCGGGGAAGGCGGCCAGGACCGATTCTGCTGGCGGTTCTAGTCGATCCAGAGGTAGTCGCCAATCCACCGGACGATCCTCATCCAGCCAGAGCGGGCAGGGGAGTAGACTACCCGTCGACCCTTTTCCTCCGGTTGAGCAGGCTTTTGCTGATGAGGTTGACGCCGAGGAGAAGGTACCGGGCCTTGGGGACCAGGTGACCGGCTATGGGAGAGCTTCTTCCAGGCATAGGCAGACAGATGCCGACTTGGGAGATTTGCAGATACCAGATGTCCCACCTCTCGGGGATCTGGCCTACCACCCTAGTGTATATTCCAGACAGCATTTGCCACCTCCGCCGGTACATACAGCTTTTCGAGGGGCTGTTCATCAGGTCTTTGTGACCATGCAGCAGGCTGCCCCATCATACTGCGCCTTTTTGGCAGAGATCGGGTTTGGCGCCTTTATGGGATTACAGGCTAACCGCCTGAACCGGCACTTGGTACTGGCATTGGTTGAGCGGTGGTTCGGGGAGACTGGGACCTTCCATTTCCTCGGCTTCGAGTTAGGCCCTACTCCTTTAGATTGGGCGATTATTACAGGACTCTCTTTTGTCGGCCGGCGGATCACCCTGCACCCGGTCAGCAACGACGAGGCCTGTTTGCTGTTGGACTTGCCCCAGCCTGAGCGTTCTGCATTCCCAGTCTCTTGGATTAGTCAGGGTGAGCGTACTTTTGCTACCGAGCCATCTCCTACCCGGCGGGACATCATGAGACGGCGACTTGTGTTGTACATCATCTTTAGCTGCTTTTGCAACAACAACAAGTCACTCGTGCCGCGCCGTCTGGTGAGTATAGTAGCCGATTTGGGAGCTTTGTCCGAGTTGGACTGGGGGTCCTTTTCTTTTGGCTGCTTTCTTCGATCGATGCGGGTTCGGACTTCTTCTCGTTAGGGGTGCATGACTAGCTTTTGGCCCTTCCTTGTCTGGTGGAGTTACGAGTACCTGCCAGTGCGTCGCCCCGCAGTTGTTGAGGATGATCTCTATCCTCGTGCTTTGAGGTGGGCTCGTGACCGGGTAGCTCAGCGATCGAAGATTACTGACTTCGTGACGCTCCGGGCTAACCTGGAGCTGATTGAGGCGAGGGATGTGACCTGGCGGCCCTTCAATGGATCAGTCCATTATGAGACAGTCCGGTACCTGGTCCCGTTGTCCTTATCGAGAGCTGTATTTCTCAGTGATGACACCTGGGAGTCCTATCTTGGAGAGCGGCATTGGCGGCAGTTTCACGATGAGTTTCGATCAGCAGGGGCTCCGCCAGAGTATATGTTTGGAGCCCTGGTGGCTGGAGTGCCCATCCCCTACCAGGAGCGCCAGCCAGGTGCCGAGTTCTTGCTTCCTCCGGGTACGGATTACGCTGCGCACTTTGGAGCCCATTCGATTGGTGCCTTCACCCGATTTGAGGTAGTAGTCGGCGGGTATGCTGTTGGCTAGGAGGTGGTTGACTTGTGGCGCCGTGCTGGAGGATATGTGCCCCAGGCCGAGTTTACTGCTGTGAGAGACTAGAGGGATCGATACCAGATGGAGCGGGACCAGTACCAGGCCGAGGTAGCTTCTTTGACGGCTCGGTTGTCTCAGATGGGTGGTGGGGGGGTAAGTTATTCTCTCCTTGCTCCTTATTGCTCTGCTGTTGCTTAGTTCCTTTTGTATGCAGCTGATTTCGGCCCTATCTTCCCTGCAGGATGGTGGTGCTTTGAGTAGTTATCCTCCTCCTCCGATGCCGGGTTTCGGGGATTTTGATCCAGATGATATTGATTTTGATCTGTGATACATGAGACTTTGATCTTCTTTTGCCCCTTGTCCTTGAGATGTACTGATGTTAGACAGTTTTATTTTGCATGACTTTGTATAAGGATGGATGTTTATGGTACAGATATATATGATCAGAGGCATGTGATATTTATTCCATGAGTTGATGCTGATGACTTCTATTCCGATAGGGAGTTATATCCTATGTGTGCAAAGCTCATGCTGATTTTTTTTTTTTTTGGCCTCTTGCCCCTTGGCAACTCCTTTCTTTTGCTTTTCCTTTCTATTTCTTTTCTTTTCTTTTCTTTTATGAAACGAAACAATTCTTTAACCCTTTCCCCTTAAATCTTTTCCTTGGAAGTTCAATATACCTAGTGTGGGCGGTGATCCCTAGGTTGGGGTTTTGTTAAGAAAGGATAAGTGGCTCAACGGGTTTGGCAAGGGGTTGCTTTTGACTGTATGGGAAATGAAATGAGGGCCTCTCTTCACTTTGAATTAAATTGCTTGATCTATAGAGCTTTCAACACTATCCTAGCATGATAGAGGTGGACACCACTCCTAGATTTCTCAACTATTGTCTGCCCCAGTGTGGGGAGAACAGTCTTGGATCAGGGTTGACAAAGAAAATTTTCACTTTTCGCGAGGCACTAGGGGTTAAGCAAAGGGAATATAAGCAAATTCGTTCATTTATTTGGTTATTTATTCTCTATATGTGGGGGAATGAAAGATGGCTTCTTTTCATTTTGATAAACTGGCCACACATCGCTTAGCCTCAGAGTCCTGCAAGTGTCGCCTTTGGGTAGCATCCTCACTCATCCTTAGTCCCTCTCTGGAAAGCTGATCATTTGGCGAGTGGTTAACTCATGCTAACATCCCCTCAAGTTGGACCATTCCATAAGACAAACCATGCCCCTTGCGTAGAGAGTAGTCACTATTCCCAGGGGAAACAAGACAACAACAATGGAATAAAAGACTGTCATTTGATTATTATTATTATTTTTATGAAAAGCATAAGGTTCTTCAGCAAAAAAAAAAAATGTAAGCATTAATTAAAAACAAAAAGTAAAAGCGATAGAAAGAAAGTGGGTGAAACCACCCCTCTCTTATACGCTTGTGCAAGAAACCCATTTTTAGTACGGCTTTGGGCCTGTGCCCTCGTCTGCATTCCATCCACGGTTGAGATTTTCAGCTAAGGTAGGATAGGTAGATGCTTCTCTTGGAGTTCCAAGTGAGTTGGTGGTGATGATGTAATTATCAGTTTTCTTGATTGTCTGGCCTTCATTTGTTTGCTCCGGAGTTTCTCTAACAAACCACTCAGGCGATTCGTATTCGTCCAGCTCGATAGGTCGTGCCCGGGGCTTTCTGCTCTGGCCTCCAATTGGGGCTCGCCGCTCCTCAGGTATACACAATGGGGAATTCTTATTACGGAGTTTGGACAGCTCCTCATCAATTTTCTTCACAGACTCGTATACAAGTTTGTCTTCGGGGGTCGGCATCTCATCAGGGTTATATCGTGACCAGGCATCTTCGCATTCCATTTCCTTTCCGTCCTTGTAATATATCTCTTGGCATGCAGCAAAACAAACCTTGTTGTTACCAAACTTTGTAATGATGTTGACAGCATGGTCTAGTGGAGGGTTTGCAGAGCCGTTCGGAGAAGGATTTGCCGGTCGTATCCCAATGATCTTATTATCTATCAGGTCTTGAATCTTATGCTTGAGGGCCAAACAATCTTCAGTATCGTGTCCTTGGCTATCCGAATGATACTTACAGCTTGCTGCAGATTTGAAGTAATGAGACGGAGGATTG
Organism: Euryodendron excelsum; assembly: GCA_033060915.1. Taxonomy (NCBI): domain Eukaryota; kingdom Viridiplantae; phylum Streptophyta; class Magnoliopsida; order Ericales; family Pentaphylacaceae; genus Euryodendron; species Euryodendron excelsum. The sequence goes on from CM065397.1 coordinate 35,544,269, forward strand.
GGCTGGGGTCGAGCAGGTATAGGTTTCAGGTACCCAGCTGCTAAGAGGCCAAAATAGACCATGATTTGTGAGCACGCGAGTTTTGTAAATGTCCGCTTCTTCCCACTTGTTCGCCTAGTCCGAGGAGGTATTGCAGATGTTTTCGATGATTGGGGACCACGTTTTGGTGAGGTCGCAGCTGGGTTGATGGTTCGGGAATTGAAAGGGCTTCGGGTTCTATGTTTCAGAACGGGACCATTCTCGGTGGCAGGGCAAAAAGGGTCGGGATGATATTCGAAGGGAAGGTCATATAATCCTTGTGTTTGGTTAGGGGTTGGTTTGGACGGCATTCGAGCAAGGCCCTCGGCCCGGGGAGGTCGTTGGGAAGCAATGGTGGCGGCATAGTCATGATCTTCCTTCTTCGTCCTTTTTCGTCCATCATGGGTTTGGGCCCGCAAGGACTCTGCTTGCTCTCGGGTTGTGTGAGATAAGAGTGAGGAAAGCATGCCTTCCATTTCGGTCATCTTATGCTTGACTCCTCTTGTCTCTGCTAGTAACTGAGTTAACGTATCAAGAGTAAGCAATTCCATGCTTGTAAGATCGGGGAACGAGGGAAGGTACCTAAAACAAGTTTTCCTTTGGACTTCCACCTATCTATGTTTACAAAGGGAAACCCTAAACTACTCTTGAGTCTTCGGATTCGCCTTCCTTGGATTTAATGTTGAGGAGGTCGCTGAGAGACCTTGTTGATTGATTGCCCCTTGTCTTCTTGGCAACCCTATCTCCGTGAGCATAGAGGGATTGGGGCCCCTCTTATGGAATGAATTGAGATGCATGCAATGAGTCCTTAGGGTTACATGGGAACCCTTAGGGTTTGGGTAGGTTTAATGCAAGGGAGAGTGACGTTGGTGTCACTCTCAATGGGTTGATCATATGCATGAGAATGCAGTGACCTGAGTTACTCGGAACTCTTGTCTGGACATGGGGATATTGAATGCATGAACATGAATATGCACAAAGTATAAAGAGAGAAGGTACAGTTAAAGTAAACATGCATGCATGAAGAGTTAGACAGACATTATAACAGTATGAATGCAGGCATTATTACAGCAGGTATAAATGAAAGTAAGAGCAATCGCCCTTTCCTCCGTGATTTCGAAAACGGTGCTCGTGTCCTAAATCCGGCAGAGGTTCGGCTATGCATGGTGTCTATATGAGTATGAGGTTGAAGGTTGACTAATGCGTCCTAAAAAGTCTCGATCCCCGGATCTTTAAACCTAGGCCCACTCCCCGAGGTGGTGCCATGATCGGTTGGTGAACCGAGCGGGGGAACCATCAAGAGGCCGTAGGCGAAGAAATTGACACAGCATCTTGCCCACAACCAATATACCGTTCCCCCTTTCTAACTAGAAAGGACATATCAGGGTATGCAAGTATGCAGAATGCAAGTGCACATGCAGTGTGTGTGTGATTTTTAAAAGTGGAGGAAAGGGCCCAACAACTCCCATTCATCCTGTACATCACATTCATGCAAAGCCGTTAATAAAATTTAAACATAAAACGCACCTACAAAACAAAGATGCAAGTGTCAGTATGTGGATGACAAACATAATACAAGATAATATGAATAAATGCATGTTTTTTGAAAACAATTTTTGAAAATTTAGTTTTGAAAATTTAAAGTGAATAGGATTGAACCAAGTTAATTGAAGACTCTACATGGGTGAAGGGTAAAGAGACATGACTAACGGCCTAACCCTCTAAGTGTCCCCAGCGGGGTCGCCAACTGTCGCGCCCAGATTTTTCGCACTCGAGAAATACTCACCCAAGCGGGAAAAATGCTGTACTCTCTCGTTAGAACTCACCCTCCTAAAAGAATGAGTGCGACTAGATTTGAATAAAGGGCTTTAGAAAAGGATTCGGAGTCGCCACCTAACTTGATTAAGGTGAGTTAGGTCACCTAAAAACTAAGAATAATCCGAAGACTACACTTAGGGTTTTTGGAAAACAATTTTGAAAATATCTCCTCAAGAGAGGGTTTTTAAGAAAAACAGGTTGTTTGGCAACCTTTGGAAAACATTTAGCCCTTTTTGAAAAATAACTCCTTTTGGTCTTTGAAATCAGTGATCCTAGGTTCGGAGGTTGGTTACGTGTAGGGAAGACGCACTAAGCTATCACCCTACCCCGCCCTTTCGGTACCTACATGTCAATCTACCCTAGATTCACCTATGAGAGTCTTTAATTAACCCATGTCCAATTCTATCCACTTTAGAAAAACAATATTTGAAAAATATAATGCATGATACGCAGGTGCAAGATAAGAGAATTCAAAAATAGATTTGGAGATAAATTTGAAAAGAATTTGATTTGAAAATAAATTTGAAGAGATGGAATTTGAAATTGAAAAGTTTGAAAACTTGGAAATAGGGATTTGAAAATAGAAAAATTTTGCAATTGGAACTTTGAAAATAGATTGGAATTTGAAACTTGAAAATATGGAGACCACACCCATGAGGGAGGAATTAAAAGTTTGAAAAGTTTTGTGACCGCACCTATGAAGGTTGCCTACATATCCCTTTGGGGGAATCAGGTCAGTCGTAGTTCGGACCGGAGTCCGATTGAAAATAGAAGGTTGGATTGGAAGAAAAAGATTTGAATTGGGAATTGAATTTGATTTGAAATTAGAAGAGGAGATTGAAAATTGAAGTTGAGAAGATTGGACTTTGATTTGAAAAGATTGATTTTGGAAAGACTTGGTTTTGGAAAAGAGAAGGTTTAAGAAAACCTAGACTTAGGGAAAGCTTGACTCGACTTGGAAGGTTTAGGAGATTAGGAAAGGTTGGATTTAGGAAATGTTTGAATTAGGAAATGTTCGATTTAGGAAAGTTTCGAATTAGAAAAGTTTCATTTTTGGAAAGTTTTGAAATTAGGAAAGTTTTAGGTTTAGGAAAGTTTTCGAAAAAGGAAAGGTTTTCAGATTAGGAAAGTTTCCAAATTAGGAAAGTTTTGAAAATCGGAAAGTTTTGAATTTAGAAATGTTTTGAAAAAGAGAAGTTTTGAATTTGGAAAGCTTTGAAAACAAGGAAGTTTTGAAAATAAGAAAAGTTTCGTTTTGGGAAAGGTTTGAAAGAGGAAAGTTTTCAATTTAGGAAATGTTTGAAAAAAAGGAAGTTTCAACTTAAGAAAGTCTTGAATTTAGAAAAGTCTTAAATTTGGAAAGATTTGAAGTTTAAGAGAGTTTAGAATTTAGAAAGTTCTAGGTTCAGAAAGATTCAACTTAAGAAAGTTTTAAATTTAGTAAGTTTTGAATTTAGGAAGCTTAGAATTTTAGAAAGATTTGAAATTTAGAAAGTTTAGGATTTAGAAAGTTTTAGAGTTTGAATTTTAGAAAGTCTTGAAATTAGGAAAGGTTTGAATTTAGGAAAGGTTTGAAAGCTTATATTTGAAAAGTTAAGATTTGAAAAGAGGGTAGAATTAGGAAAGGGTTGAATTAGGAAAGATTTGAAGGTTGAGTTTTAAAGTTTAGGAAAGATTTATATGTTCAAGTTTTTAGAAACTTAAGGTTTAAGAAAGTGGAAGTTTAGGAAGAATTCAAATTAGGAAAGAGTTGGATTTTAAAACTTAAGGAAAGATTTGAAGTTTAGGTTTAGGAAACATATGGTTTAGGAAGGTAGGGAATTAGGAAGGTTTGGATTAGGAAGGGATTGGATTTGGTTTCTAAAAGAGAAAGGTTTGATTTATTTCCAAAAACGGAGGATAGGATCTAGTTTCCTAAATGGGGAGATTGGATTTGGTTTCTTAAAGGGAAGATTTGATTTGACAAGGATTTGGAAAGGGAGATTCTAGAAACCTTATATTTGGAAAATTGTTGTTTTGACGTAGAAAAGAGGTTTTGGAAACATGTATAGTTTGGATGTGAAAACGAGAGGTTTTGGAAACTTAGGTTTAGGGCAAAGGTTGAAAATCGTGTTTTTGGAAAGAAAACTAGGGTTTCCTAATTGTGGGTTCTAGGGTTTGGTTTGGGCTCTAAGGAAAGAGTTTCTTTTTTTTGGAAAACGCGTTTTTGGAAACGAAGGTTTTCTAGAAGGGAATCCTAGGGAGGAGTTTTTTTGGAAAGCATGTTTTTGGAAACGTAGAGTTTAGAAAGAAAATCCTATAGGGGAATTTCTTGAAGGAAGATTCCGGGAGGAGAGTTTTTAGAAAGATTTTTAGGGAGTGTTTTTAGAAAGTGAATTTTGAGGAAAGAAAGCTTTGGAAAGGAGTTGAAAAAGGGAGTTTTGAAAAAGAGATTGTCAAAGGGAGTTTTTGAAACCAATTTTGAAGAGGGGAGTTTTAGGGAAGTATGTTGAAAAAGAGATTTTTAGGAAGAGATTTTTAAAGAGAATTTTTGGAAAGTATAAAAACATCTCACTTTCCTAAAACAATTCTAGCCATAAGAGGACTAGAATCACTTTAAGAAAGTAGTTTTGAAAACAAGGTTTGAAAATATAGACCAAAAGGCCACTTTTAATATAACACTTTCCTAAAGCAACCCTAGCCATGGAAAGACTAGAATCACCTTAGAATTGTGATTTTGAAAACAAGTTTTTGAAAGAGAGATTTGGATGCAATTTTGAAAACAAGTTTAAAAACGTTTTGAAAAACAACTTTGAAAACAGTTTTTGGAAGATGCAAGACTATGATGTGCACAATACAATTTGGGGGTCGTGAACGTACAAGGCTAAGGCTTCACCACATAATCAAGGGGGCCGGACCCACGTGATCTTTGGTTAGACTAGAAGAAAGCCCCCGACACGGTGACTCTCCCATAGCCCAATCCTACACATGGACCGGGAATCCCCTTGTTTCAAGCATGCAAAGAAAGGGGGGGAAAGAGATGGGGGATTAAAATAGAGAAAACCCAAGTGGGTTGGAGAGAGAAGAGAGAGGGGGGGAGTGCAGAAATTTAAAGAGAAAACCTACCTTGTATCTTCTTTAATTTGCGCGCCGCGCTGTCTTCAATCTTCGGTCTTCGTCTTGATCTTCTTCTTCAACCTTCAAGGGTTGTCTTCAAATTTTGGATGGCAGCTCTTCAAGTCTTCCAAAGATGGTTGAAGGATAGTGTATGAGTGTATGGGGGCGTGTATGAGTGTATGGAGGCTAGGGTTTGTGTATAGTGCCTAGGGTTTGGGAAAACCTAGGGAGGCTAGGGTTTTGGAGGTGCTTGAGCTCTGTATATCGAATTGTGTGATTCCTAGGTTAAGTTTGCAGACCCCTTTCACGTTGATCGAGGCTCTGTATTTATAGAAGTTGGACAAGCCAGGCGCCTGTTGCAGTGGCGCCAGGGCAAAATTTATACTGGCGCCACTAGGAGTGGCGCCAGGCCATTTTTTGGCTTGGCGCCACTGCTAGTGGCACCAGCCATTTAGGAAACAATTAAGGTCGGCAAGCAACGTATCTTTGACTAGATTTGGGCGCCTGTACTAGTGACTACCATGTAAACTTTAGCCTAGCTTCACTAGGAGTGACTCCGGAAAGTCCGGGAATGATTTGAAGGAGCCGGGAGTGACCCAGAAGGCCGGAAAGGAGCAGGAACACTTAAAATAGTGTCCTTGAGGTATTTGACTTGAAAAGTGAGGATTGGATGTATCGGAAAGGTTGACCGAGTCTTTAGGGGCAAAACGGTCAATCGGACCGGAAAACTGCCGGGACAGACTCAAACTGTCCCGAAAGAAGACTTGGGATCTGGAAACATTATTTAGAATGTTTCCAAAGGTTGCCGGTTTGATACCCAGAGCCGGCGTGGTCAGAAATGGAGACCGGCCCACCAGGGGCAAAACGGTCATTTTGTACCGGGTTGGCCGGAACTGACTCGGAATGGTCTGGAAAGGTAAAGGAAGGTTGAGAATACTATAAAAAGTATTCTCGGGACATTACCGGTTTGATACTCAAAGCCGGTATGGTCGAAGAAGGAGACCGGCCCTCTAGGGGCAAAACAGTCATTTTGTACCGGGTTGGCCGGAACTGACTCAGAATGGTCCAGAAAGGTAAAGGAAGGTTGAGAATACTATAAAAAGTATTCTCGGGACATTACCGGTTTGATACTCAAAGCCGGTGTGGTCAAAGAAGGAGACCGGCCCTCTAGGGGCAAAACGGTCATTTTGTACTGGGTTCACCGGAACTGACTCGGAATGGTCCGGAAAGGTAAAGGAAGGTTGAGAATACTATAAAAATTATTCTCAGGGGGTTACCGGTTTGATACCCAGAGCCGGTGTGGTTCCCGAGGCGTTCGGATGCCTAGGGGCAAAATGGTCATCTTGACCGAAAAGTCTCGGAAAAGGTCCTAAGGGTAGTCTGGTCCTTTTTCACCAAAGTGAGCTAACAAACACGGGTATTGACCTAGGTTTTGAGTGTTTCCGCCACTCTAATGGTGTGAGTATTTCCGCTACTCGGATGGGGTTGAAGATTTGTGAGTATTTCTGCTACTCGAACGAGGTTGATGATTTGAGAGTATTTTCGCTACTCGGACGGGGTTGATGATTTGGGAGTATTTCCGTTACCCTAACGGTTTTGTGAGTATTTCCGCTACTCTAACAGGTCTATGAGTATTTCCGCTACTCTAACGGTTGAGTATTTCCGCTACTCTAACGGTTCTGTGAGTATTTCCGCTACTCTAACGGTTGAGTATTTCCGCTACTCGGACGGCTCTGTGAGTATTTCCGCTACTCTAACGGTTGTGTGAGTAGTTTTGTTACTCAGACCGTCTCGAGGAATAAACTGTCTCGAGAGAGGGATTGGAAAGGGGTCTTATCGTCTCCGAAGAGACGTGCCTGGATTGGAACCGTCTCAAGGAATAAACTGTCTCGAGAGAGGGATTGGAAAGGGGTCTTATCGTCTCCGAAGAGACGTGCCTAGATTGGAACCGTCTCGAGGAATAAACTGTCTCGAGAGAGGGATTGGAAAGGGGTCTTACCGACTCCGAAGAGATGTGCCTGGGTTTTGAGTGTTTCCGCCACTCTGACAGTTTTGTGAGTGTTTCCGCCACCCTAACGGTTTTGTGAGTGTTTCTGCCACTCTGATGGTTTTGTGAGTGTTTCTACCACTCTGATGGTTTTGTGAGTAGTTTTACTACTTGGACCGTCTCGAGAAATAAACTGTCTCGAGAGGGGGATTGGAATTGGAATAAGAAAGGATAATGCCCCTAAGGGCATTTTGGTCATTTGGCCTCTATTTGGGCCTGACAGGCTCACGAAGCGATGGAAAGACGGAATTTGGACTAGAGGATTGGATTCGATTGGAATATATCCATAATGACTTGAAAACAAGTCTGGACGGAGTGTAGACTGCCGAGCGGTCAAAAATGGGGTGCTTACATCTACCCCTCCACATACAAGGCTTCCTACACACTTACACACTCCACTCTAGCCTCTCAAGCCTTCTTGATGTCACTTAAGCTCCAATCAAGACATCCATTGAAGACTACAAATATGTTGAAGGCAAAAGGTGGTACCCCTTTTACATTTGTGCTCTCCCCCACTTTTCTCTTCTCTCCCCTAGCCTACTTGGGCTATTCTCTATTTTAATCCCTATCTTCAACCCCCCTTTCTTGCATGCTTGAGCCAAGAGGGCTCTTAGATCATGCTTAGAGGAAAGCAAGTGTGAGCCACCGTGTAGGAGACCTCTCACTAGCCTACTTTAAGATGGTATGGCCTAGGAGCCCCTTGTTTATGTGGTGTTGCCTAAAAGCCTTGTATGTGAATCATGACCCCTTGCATATTACCATTTTGATCATGTCTTGTATGTTTGGCTTCATTTTATGCTTATTGCCATATTCCACAATGCTTGCATTGCTCTTAATTTTATGTCATTTCCAAGTTCTACATTTCTTTCAAAAAATTGTTCCAAGAGTTGGCTCCTTGAAGCTTAGGATGGGACCTTAGAAATTATGCCTTACAAGACCTCCTACTAATCCCCTAACTTTCATTTTGGTATCATGACATTTTAATTTGCACAAGGGTTGCTTTCCAATTCTCTAATTTTTAAGATTTCAATTCCTTTAAGTGTAATGGTTGGAATGGCCCCATGGAACCCTCTCTTGAGTGGTCTCCCTTTTGTTTGGCCATATGAACCCTTTCTTGATGGAATGGTTCCCTTGAAAAGTGATTTTCAAAATCCTTCTCAAAAAATAGTTTTCAAAAATGCATTCTCTCCATCTTTGCATCAAAAATGATTTTTCAAAAATTGCCATCCTTATGTTGATTTTTGAAACCTCCACTGTTATCAAGATAAAGGTTATAATGGCCATGAGGAAACCTTCCTTAGAATGGTCTCCAATCACCAACCATATAAACCGTACTCTTGGCTGGAGTCAAAATTTTTATGGAAATGATCTTCAAAAAGTTTGCCAACCAAGGTCCATGGCATAACATGTTTTGTTTTTCAAAACTCTTTCCAAGAGTGCATCAAACCAATTTTCAAAGCCATCCTCCAATCTAACTAGGTTAACTTGCCCCTAGTTGTCTAACCCTAGGTTAATTTGACCCTAGTTGTCTAACCCTAGGTTAACTTGACCCTAGTTATTTAACCCTAGTTTAACTTGACCCTAGTTACCCAACCCTAGGTTAACTTGACCTTAGTTATCCGCCCCTAGGTTAACTTGACCCTAGTTGTCCAACCCTAGGTTAACTAGACCCTAGTTCACTCACCTAAGGTTAACCCTACCCTAGTTACCTAGCCCAAGTTAGTTAAAATTAGCTTACCCCTAACCCTAGGCCAACCCAACCTAGGTTAGTATACTCCAAGGTTCCAACTCTTGAACCATTTTCCAAAAGATCATTCAATTTTCAAACTACTCTCGTAACCTATTTCTCCAATACCTCCTATTCTCTTGATTTCCAAGAAACTAACTCAATAAACCCTTCAAATGTTCCAACACTCCTTCTTCAAGACATTTCCAAAAATGTTTTCAAAAGATCACAAATCTAAGGTGTCTCTAGCCTTCTCATGGTTAGGGATCCCAAGGACAAGTGATAATTTAAGAACAACCTCTAAGGTTGTCCATATTAGGATTCCAAACCCTTAGCCCTTTCCAAAAACTACTTTCAAAAATTAATTCATCAAAACATGCCTCCAAGGTTTTCAAAACAAGACTTCAAAAACACTTTCAAGTTCTCTTAAGTCATGCCAAAGCATTTTTTCAAAACTTCCTTGAGTTGATCCAAAAATATTTTTAAAATACTCCACCATCCAATGTCAAGTCAAAACTTCCAAGACCACAAAGAGTCTTCAACTTCCAAGACCACAAAGTGTCTTAAACTTTTTCAAAGACCCTAAAGTATCCTCAAACCTTCCAAAGGCCCTAATGCACCTATTTTCCATCGGGCTCTTGCCCAAACTACGATTGACCTAATTCTCGCCAAATGAGATACGTAGGCAACCTAAAATGGTGCGGTCATAACTTTTATTCTAACTCCAATCCCGTTTTCAAGAATCCTAATCAATTCAAAGTTTCTATTCCAAACTCTTTCAAAACCCTCATTATTTTCAAACTTCTTCCAAAAACTTACATCATGCATTATCCATCTAAAAAGTGATGACTAAACCCCGTTTTTCAAAATCCTAAAGTGGATATTAAGTGGACAATGGTAACCGGTTATTCTAGTGAATGAACAAAGGGAGATTAGACATGTAGTTACCGAAAGGGCGGGGTAGGGTGATGATCTTAGGATATCTTTCATACACGTAACCAACCCCCAGACCATGGATTTCTGTTTTCAAAAGACCAAAATGGAGTTATTTCCAAAACAGGGCTTAAATCTTTCCAAAGGTTGCCAAACAACCTATTTTCTTAAAAACCCTCTCTTGGGGGAGTTTTCAAAAACCTTTTCTAAAAACCCTAAGTTTAATCTTCGGATTAGCACTTAGTTTTAGGTGCCCTAACTCACCTTAATCAAGTTAGGTGGCGACTCCTATTTTTCTAAAAAGCCCTTAGTCAAATCAATCTTCAAACCTAGTCACACTTGTCCTTCTAGGAGGATGAGGTCTAGTGACAGAGTTCCGTGCTTTAGGGTCTCCGAGCCGAAAGGACCTTGGACACCCCAAAAAACTGGGGCGCGGCAATTGGAATTAGGGAAGATTTAGATTGGGAAAGATTTGAAAGTTTAAGTTTTGGAAACCTAAGGTTTAGGAAGGTATGAGATTTGGAAGGATTGGATTAGGAAAGATTTAGATTCCGATTTCCCAAAGCAAAAGATTGCATTTTGTTTCTAAAAGGAGTTGATTTGATTCTATTTCAAAAAATGGAGGATTGGATCTAGTTTCCTAAATGGGAGATTGGATTTGGGTTTCCTAAAACGTAGGATTTGATTTGATATGAAATCGGAAAGAAGAAGTTTTGGAAAATAGATTTTGAGGTAGAAAAATAGGATTTGGAAATATATGATTTTGATGTAAAAAATAGGATTTGGAAATATATGATTTTGATGTAAAAAATAGGATTTGGAAACCTAAAGTTTGAGGTCAAAATAGGAAATTGAAAATTGTGTTTTTGAAAAGAAAATTAGGGTTTCCTAACCATAGCTCTAGGGCTTGACTTGGATTCCAAGAAATGAGATTTTGAAAAGTAGAACTTTTGGAAAGAAAGATTTATGGAAGGAGATCCTAGAAAGGTGTTTTTTTAAGGAAGTAAACTTGAAAAAAGAGAGTTTTTGGAAAGGGATTTTTGGAAAAATTTTTTAGGAAAGAGATTTTTGGAAAGAGTTGTTAGGAAAGAAACTTAGGGAGTGTTTTTTAGAAAGTGAATTTTGAAAAGAGCTTTTTGGAAAGGAGTTTGTAAAGGATTTTTTAGGAAAGTAAGTTTTGTGAAGGGAATTTTTAGAAAGCAATTTTGGAAAGGAGATTGGAGAGAGTTTTTAGAAGGTATATTGGAGAAAAGATTTTAGAGAATAGACGTGAAAAGAGATTTTGAAGAGGATTTAAAAAGGGATTTTGGAAAGTAAGTTTGAAAAGCAATTCAAAAAGGGATTTGAATGGAAACTTTTGCAAGCCTCTAAAAAAAATATCTCACTTTCCTAAAACAACTTTAACCATAAGAAGATTAGAACCCTTCTAGGATGGTGGTTTTGAAAATAACAAGGGTTTGAAAATATGGACCATAATGGTCACTTTAAATGTAACACTTTCCTAAATCAACCCTAACCATGGAAAGGCTAGAATCACCTTAGGATTGTAATTTTGAAAATAAGTTTTCAAGAAGAAGATGTTAACACAAGTTTTGAAAACGGTTTTGATGCAAGTTTTGAAAACAAGTTTTAAAACGGATTTTGGAGAGATGCATGATCATGATATACGCAATGCAAGTTAAGGTCGTGAACATACAAGGTTAAATGCTTCACCACATAATCAAGGTGGCCAAACCTACGTGGTCGTCAGTTAGACTAAGAGAAAGCCTCTGATACGGTGACTTTCAATAGCCTAATCCTACACATGAACCGGGGAGTCTCTTATTTCAAGCATGCAAGAAAGAGGGGGTAGAAGACGGAGGATTAAAATAGAAAAAAACCCAAGTGGGTTAGGAGAGAGAAGAAAGAGCAAAAAATTACGTAAACATAAATAGGAAGCCTACCTTGTGTCTTCTTTTATCTGCTTGGTTTTGCTTGCTTTCTTTACTTCGATCTTTGCTTAGCTTTGCGTTGGTCTTCGAGAGCTTGCTTGGATCTTTGGAAGCTTCGGAGTTGCAGCACTTCAAGTCTTCAATGGAGGCTTTGGAGGCTAGTATATAAGTGTATGTGAGTGTATGGGGACTAGGGTTTGGTGTATAGAGGTTAGGGTTTGGAAAACCTAGAGAGAACTAGGGTTTGGAGAGGCTTCGAGTTTTGTGTATTGAAGAGGAGAGTTTTTCGACTGAGTTTTCAGACCTTTTTCACGCTAGAGGAGGCTCTGTATTTATAGATAGAGGATTGACTAGGCGCTTGTTGCAGTGGCGCCAAGAAAAATTTTCTTCTAGTGCCACTAAGGAAAGTTTTAAGGTTGGCAAGCAACATATCTTCAGAAGATTTGGGTGCCTGTACTACTGACTACCATGTAATATTTAGCCTGGCTTCACTCGGAGTGACTCCGAAAGGTCCACGAATGATTTAAGGGGCCGGGAATGGCCCGGAGGGCCGAAAAGGGATAGGAACCCTTAAAATAGTGTCTCGGGGTAGTAGACTTGAAGAATAATGACAGGATGTGTTGGAAGGGTTGACCAGGCCATTAAGGGTAAAACGATCATTAAGGGTTGACTAGGCCATTAAGCTGTCGGGATAGACTCAAAATATCCTAGAAGAAGACTCAAGGCTTGGAAATATTACCTAAAATGTTCCAGGAGGCTACCGGTTTGATACCCAGAGCTGGTGTGGTTAGAAAAGGCAACCAGCCTGCTAGGGGCAAAACGGTCATTTTGTATCAAGTTTGTCAGAACTAACTCAGAATGATTTAGAAATGTATCGAAAGGCCGGGTATACTATCAAAAGCATTCCTAGGAGGTTACCGGTTTGATACCCAGAGCCGGTGTGGTTCCCGGGTCGCTCAGATGCCTAGGGGCAAAATAGTTATTTTGACCAAAAGGTCTTAGAATTGGCCCGAAATTGACTGGAAGGCACCTAATCAGACCGGATGGTCTTTAAGACAATCCTAGAAGGGTGGACTTACCATTCTGAGGACTTAGGTACTTTCTCAAGAAACATGTCGGAAATGGCCCTAAGGGTAGTTTGGCCATTTTTCACCGAAGTGGGCTAGCAGGCACTGGTGTTGACCTGGGTTTCAACGGTGGTCCCACGACATAGGGGTTTGTTGGCAATTCCCTATATCAACTTGTTTACAGGTGTTTCCGTCACTTTGACGGTTGTGATGTTTATGAGTATTCCCATTACTCAAACGTGTCGCAATCATTCTAGAGACTGCCTAATCTCGGGAAGCTGCTAGGTGAACTTATTGCCTGAGGAATCAATTTTCTCGGAAGACGTTCTGAAATGGACATTTCTTCATTAGCAGGCTAGTAGGCGCCAAAGGTAGACCGTTCTACTATCTCAAGGACTTAGGGTCTCGTCCCAGTCAAAGGGTTTGAAGGGACTTATCGTTCCGAAAAGTTCTCGAAAAACTTGCCAGACAGGATAGACTTACTGCCTTGAGGAATTAACTATCTCGAAAGGCATGCCAAATTTAATTGGAATTGGAATTGGAATTGGACTTGAAATCGGAAAAACGGGGACTTAATATTTTCGGAAAGACAGGCCCACTGGAATTGGACCGAACAATGCGCCAAGGGGCACTTTGATCATTTTTCCTCTATTGGGCCCTACGAGCCAGCGAAGCGATCGATTGACTGGATTATATTTGAAAAACTGATATAAATTGAAATATGTCCATATTGACTTGAATACAAGTCTAGACGAACTGGAGACTGCTTAGTGGGAAAAAATGGGGTGCTTACAGTTATCTTTTGTTTCTTGTCTTCTATCCTTCCTCCTCATCTCCAAGTGCTAAGAAAACGAAAGCAAAAGCAAGACGAAAAAGGGGTCTTCTAAACTATTCATTTACTATTATCGTGCTGCTCACATATTCATTTCCATTATGCTCATGCATCCATATCTATTCCAAGACGAGAGTTCCAAGAAACTCAATTCATTGCATTCTCATGCATTTAATCAACCGTAAAGAGAAATAAGCAATCTAATCTCATATTAATCGAACCTACCAAAACTCCTAACGGTTCTTTAACCCTAAGGATTCATGGCATGCGTAGAACCATGTCTCGAGAGGGGCCCAAATCCCTTTTTATTCGTGGAGGCGGGATTGCCCAAATAAAGAAACATCAACCTACCCATGCCCAAAGAGTTGTTGTATTGCATATAGGGGCAAAACCCCATCTTCAAAATGGACCTAGCATCATGCCTAGTTTCCCTGAAAGAAGGCTTACGTATCAAGGGTTGAAAGATATGTTTCTCGCCACCTTAAAACTTTCTTAAGTTGCTGGCGCCACTCCTAGTGGTGCCAGTGTATTTTTTCCCCTTGAGCCACTGTAACAGGCGCTAAGGCTATTTCGATTGTCTATATATATAGACCCTCCCCCTGCGTAAAAGAGGTCCTTAATCTCAGTTCAAAAACATTGTTTCTCTAAAAACAAATCTCGAAGTCTCTCCAAACCCTAGCCTCCTTAAGCCCTAGCCTTCGTACACTCAAACCCTAACATCTATACATCTCATACACTCAAACACAAGCCTCAAAAGCATCCATTGAAGACTCAAGGTGCTACAACTTCAAGGTTCTCAAAGTCAAGTAAAGTGAAGCAAACAAAGCAAGCAAAGCAAGAAGAAGAAAAGGTAGGCTTTCGGTTTATTTTTATGTAATTCCCCTTCTCTCTTCTCCCTCCTAACCCATTTGGGTTTTCTTCTATTTTAATCCCCATCTTCTATCTCTCTTTCCTTCATGCTTGAAACAAGGGATTCCCCAATTCATGCCGAGGAAGAATTGTTGAAAGGCACCGTGCTGGGGGCTCTCTTCAAATCCAACCCTTGATGGTGTAGGTTCGGCCCCATTGATTATGTGGTGAACCCTAACCTTGTATGTTCACAACCCTATTACATTGTGCATATCATATTCATACATTCATTCAAAATTGTTGTTAAAGTTGTTTTCCAAACTTGCATCAAAGTTGTTTTTAAACATTCAAAATCCCTTTTTTTCAAATTTGTCTTCAAAATCACAATTCTAAAGTCATTCAAGTCATTCCATGGTTAGGGTTGTTTTAAGAAAGTGTTATATTCTTTGTGACAACCAAGGTCCAAATTTTTGGGTGTAAACCCGAAATTGTTTTTATCAAAACCACAATCTTAAGATGATTCTAGCCATTTCATGGTTAGGGTTGTTTTAGGAAAGTGTGATATTCAAAGTGATCATTATGGTCCAAATTTCAAATCCATGTTATTTTTAAAATCACAACCTTAGAATGGTTCTAATCTTTTCATGGTTAGAATCATTTTAGGAAAGTGAGATATTCAAAAGATTTTAAAAGTCCATATTCAAACCGCCTTTCAAATTGTTTTGCAAATCTCTTTCTTAAAAACTCTTCTCAAAAATCTCTCTCTAAAAACTCTCTTCAAAAATCTACTTTCTAAAAACTCTTTTCAAACTTCTTTCCAAAGATCTCCTTTCCAAAAACTCTTTGCCCCGGTGTCCAAGTCAAGCCCTAGAACCTATGGTTAGGAAACCATAACTTCTTTCTTAAAATTGTGACTTCCTATATTGCTTCAAATCTTAGATCTCCAAAATCTCTTTTTCTACACCAAATCATAGATTTCCAAATCCAAGATCCTCAAAATTCAACCCTTCCAATTTCATGTCAAATCCAATCTTCTAATTTGGGAAACTAGATCAAATCCTCCAATTAGGAAATTAAATCAAATCTTCTAATTTTGAAAACAAAACCAAATCATCTATTTTTTAAAATAAAATCTAATCTTCAACTTTAGAAAATAGGAATCAAATCTTTCCTAATTCTAATATTTCATGATTCAAACCTTTCCATTGAACTTTCTTAATTTCAAACTTCCAAATCATTTCAAAGTTCAAAACTTTCTAAATTCAAAACTTTCTAAAATTCAAACCTTTTCTATTTTAAAACTGTTGTAATTCAAAACTTTCTAGAATTCAATCTTTCTTAAATTCTAGCTTTCTAAACTCATTCAAATCAAATAATCAAGTCAAAATTTTGGCAAGTCTTTCCAAGTTGAGTGTTTCTAAAATAAAATTCAGTCTCTTCAAATCTACATTAAACATCATCTTTCCTAATTCTAAGTTTTCTGAAATAAAAACTTTCTAAAATCAAACTTTTCAAATCTAAATCAAATCTTTTTAATTTAATTACATGCTCCAACCTTAGGTTACTCAAACCCTAGGACGTCTAAACCCTAGTTCAACCCTAATCCTAAGTTAGGAAGCTTCAACTCTTTTCTAAAACTCCTTTCTAAACTAAAATGACTTTTCAACTTCAATCTAAGTCAAAATGTTTTCAAAAACTCAACTCCTTTTCCAAATCAACTCCAAGTTCTTTTTCTGAGTTCAATCTTTTCAAGTCAAAACCAATTTCTAAATCTCCAAGTTTGATTTCAAATCAAGGGCCAATTTTAAATATTTTATTCCAAGTTCAAATCAAACCCTTTTTCAAATCAAACTCTTTTCAAATCAAATATTTTCAAGTTAAACTTTTCAAAAAACTCAAAGTGTCTATTTTTAATCGAACTCTTGTCTGAACTACGACTGATCTGATTTTCAATAAAGGGATACGTAGGCAATCCTAATGGGTGTGGTCATAACCTTTTTTAAATTTCTAATTCTATCATCTATTTTCAATTTTCAATTTCCATAACCTCTTTCAAGTCTTAAATCCTCTTTTCAAATCTATTTTCAAACTCAAATATTTTTCTTGCACTTGCATGTCATGCATCATGTCAAACTTCTTTCTAAAACTCTTTTCAAAGTGGATAGTATTGGATATTGAATAATCGAAGATCCTAAATGGGTGAACCTAGGGTAAATAAACATGTAGGCACCAAAAGGGCAAGGTAGGGTGATAATTTTAGGATATCTTCCTTACACGTAACCAATCTCCGAACTTAGAATCACTGCTTTCGAAGACCAAAAACAAAGTTATTTTAAAAAAGGGCTTAAATCTTTTCAAAGGTTGCCAAGCAACCTGTTTTCTTTAAAAACCCTCTCTTGAGGAAGTTTTTCAAAATCTTTTCAAAAACCCTAAGTTTAATCTTCGGATTGCACTGAGTTTTAGGTGACCTAACTCACCTTAACAAAGTTAGGTGGCAACTCCAAACCTTTTTTCGAAAAGTCCTTATTCAAGTCAAATTTCAATTCAAATCTAGTCGCACTTATCGTTCTAGGACAATGAGTTCTAATGAGAGAGTACCATATTTTTCTCACTTGTGCGTATTTTCCTCAAGTGCAAACAATCGAGGTGCGACACTAGGGTTTGGAGGGTAGCTTAGAAAAGTGGATTAGGTAGGGTTTGGCCCTAATGCTTTTGGAAAGTGGTTTTAGGTTAGGGTTTGGCGCTAGTGGGTTTATGCATCCACTTAAAAAGAAAATTTGAAAAATCTATGATTTTATGTGAGAAAAGGAAATATATGATTTTATGCGAAAAATGAAAAGATTTGATTCGAAGTTAAGAAAAGGAAAGATTCGATTTTATTTTCGAAATTGAAAGATTTGATTTCGTTTAAAAATAGAAGATTTGATTTTGTTTTCGAAATGGAAAGAGTTGATTTGTTTCTAAAATGAAAAGATTTGATGTTGTTTCCAAAATAAAAAGATTTGATTTGATTTGATTTAAAATTGAAAATGCTAAGATTGGATTTGAAAATCTTATGAGTTCATGTGAAAATTTTTATGATTTTCATGTAGGAAAACTTGTGGTTTGCTGTGACACCTTTTGAAAATAACTCAAGAGAGTTATGCAATTTTTTAAAACATAATGCAAGAAGGATTGCGAAAACTATTTTGATGCAATGAATGCAAGGATGCAAGAAAGAAGGTTAGGGGACAAAGCTAGGGTTTCGTAAGACATGAACTTCTTGGGCTTCAAGAAAACAACTCTTGGACCAGTTTTTTGAAAAACCTTTGACCACAAAATTTAAAGAAGTTTAAAAACTAGATTTTAAAAGAGGTGTTCAGGGTTCAAAACCTCAATGTGGCCTTTGGAGGCCTTTTTTATATATTACTTTTCTAAAGCAATCCTAACCATGAAAAGACTATAATCACTTTTAGGGTTATGATTTTGAAAACAAGTTAGGACTTGAAACACTAATATGGATCTTGGTGGCCACTTTGAATATGTCACTTTCCTAGGAAAACTCTACCCATGAAAAGGTTAGCATGACCCTAGGATTGTGAGTTTAAAGGCAAAGAAATTGTAACCAATGAATAAACATGACAATTATAACAATGCAAAGGGTCATGAACATATAAGGTTTAAAGTTTCACCACATAATCAAGAGGGCTCAAGACCACACCATCACAAGCTAGAATACAGGAAGGCCCCTAACCGGTGACCTCCCCAAGGGTTTCCTTAAGCACGGACCCAAGGTCCTTGTAAGCACCCTATTTTTGCCCGCTTGGCAATCTCTAACCCGACCGAACCTACTTTCAAATACCACGACACATTCAAATCCAAACCAACCTTCCAAACTCTAGTGCAGTCAACCAGTCGCTTCTTGGGCCTGTCAGATCCACTTGAAGCCGAATAACCAAAATACTCCAAGGCATCTAAATCTACCCTTCTAAGATTGTCCCAGACAATCGGGCTTGCTCAAAATGCCATCCAAACCAATTCTAGAACTATT
Source organism: Euryodendron excelsum (assembly GCA_033060915.1). Classification (NCBI taxonomy): domain Eukaryota; kingdom Viridiplantae; phylum Streptophyta; class Magnoliopsida; order Ericales; family Pentaphylacaceae; genus Euryodendron; species Euryodendron excelsum. The sequence goes on from CM065397.1 coordinate 35,562,616, forward strand.
TCAATGATTCCTAGTTAAAATGACCATTTTACCCCTAGACGCCCAGTCACCCTCATCAACCACACACGCTCTGGGTATCAAACTGGTAAACCCTTGAGGAACTCCCACATATATCCCCAACCTCTAAATGCTACCCCAGTCCATTTTGGGACCATTTCAGTTTTTTTTAGGTTTGAATGACCGTTTTGCCCTTGGTGGGCTAGTTGTTCTTTCCAACCACACTAGCTCTAGGTACCAAATTAGTAATCCTCTAGGGCACTCCTAGAAGTATCCCTAATCTCAAAATCCCATCCCGGTCTATTTTGGGCCAATTTTAGTGTTTCTTGATTCAAATGATCGTTTTGCCCCTAGTAGGCCGGTCATCCTTTTCAACCATACCGGCTCTGGGTATCAAACCAGCAACTCTCGAAACACTCTCGAGTGCCCCTATTTTTTTTCCAATTGAGCCCCACAGCCTAATAGTTTTTCAAATCGAACTAGAGGCACTTGTAGTGGAGCCAGACCAAAATATGGTTTGGAGCCACTCCTAGTGGAGCCTAGATCTTTGCCTTGCAGCCCAAGGCCGAATCAAATCTTCAAGATCATTGCCATACCAAGGTGGCACTACTGGGAGTGGCGCCCAGCCAAAAAAAGGCAAAGTGACCCTTCTAGTGGTGCCACCTCCTCTAAATATTGGCCAATAAATACAAAGCACCCCCAGCGTATTCCAAGTCCAAAAAATCGCAAGCAAAGCTCTGCCAAACTCTCTGCAGCCCTCGAGAATACCTAAAACCCTAGTTCTCTCAAAGGATCTAGCCCCTATAGCTCCTTACACTCCATCCCTAGCCCATACATCTCTAACCTTAGCCTTCAAGCTCTATCGAAAGCTAACTCTAGCCTCTTCAAAGCTTTTGAAGGCCTTTCAAGTCCAAGGCAAAGCCTCCATTTGTAAGCACTCTATTTTTGCCTGCTCGACAATCTTCAACCCTACCGAACTCACATTCAAATAGATAGAAACTTTCAAACCCAAACCAACTTTTCAAACTCAATCCAATCAATCAACCACTTAGCACGCCCGCCAGGCCCAATAGAGCAAACTAACCCAAATGCCCTTAGGGCATTACTCTGTCAAATTCTAGTTGCCACGTCTTCTTAAAGACGATAAGTCCCTATTTCAACCTCAATTCTAGTTCCAATTCTAGTCTAGACCAGTTAAACTCAATCCGGCATGTCTTTTGAGAAGGTTGATCCCTTAGATGGTAAGTCCATCCAACACGGCGCACGTATTGAGAAGCATAAAATCCCTCAGAACGATAAGTCCCTTCACACCCGTCGCCCTGGACGGAACCCAAGTCCTCAAGATGGCAGAACGGTTCACTTCTGACACCTGCTAGCCCACCAATGTAGAATGTCTAATATCCGGCACGTCAATCAGGAAAGTACCTAAGGCCAGGTAATAAGTCCATCCAGAAGCTTCCCGAGATTAGCCAGTCTTAGGAATAAACGCACACCGTCAGATTGACAGAAACACTCACAAACATCAAAACCATCAGAGTAACGGAAACACTCGTAAACAGGTTAACATTAGGAATGCTAACAAACCCCCTACGTCACTAGATCGAACACGCCTCTTGGCCATGACACGTTTACTGGAGGATGGGATACCTCTGTAAACCAACTCATCACACTCCGTTAGAGTGACAGAAATACTCAAAACCTAGGTTAACACCAATGCCTGCTAGCCCATTCTGGTAAAAAATGACCAAACTACCTATTAGGCCCCACCTGCACACTTTTTAAGAAAGTAAATAAGACCTTATAGTGGTAATTCCATCCTTCCAAGATTGTCACAAGGACAATCTAGCACATTCTAGTGCCTTCTAGACACTTCTAGATAAATTCCGAGAGCATTCGGTCAAAATGATCATTTTGCCTCTAGGCATCCAATCACCTTCGAGAACCACACCAGCTCTGGGTATCAAACTGGTTACCTTCCAAGGATAATTCTAATAGTATTCCTAACTTTTCAGTACCTTTCCAGATCATTCTGAGTTCATTCTAGTAAACTCGATACAAAATGATCGTTTTGCCCCTAGTGGGCCAGTCACCTTTTCTAACTACACTGGCTCTGGGTATCAAACCGGCAATCCCTTATAACAATTTCAATAATGTTTCTAACCTTTAAACCTCATAACGGATCACTCTAGGTCGATCCCTATGTTCCCTCAGATTTAAATAACCGTTTTCCCCATGGTGAGCCAGTAGCTCCTTTTAACTATTCCAACTCTGCTCACCAAGTCAGTTACCTCTGGGACACTCTTTTAGGATTCCCATCCATTCTTGGCCAAGTATGGCTACTTGAAACTTTTTAGATCATTCTTAGACTTTTCGAAATCACTCTTAGTGAAGCCAGACCAAAAATTGCATGGTAGTCATTAGGACAGACGCTTAAATCTTCTACCTTGTGTCCCAAGGATCAAAGATCTGTTTTGTGCCACCTTAAAAATTTTCTAAGTGGCTGGTGCCACTACAATAGGCGGCAAGGTCAATTCAATTGCCTATAAATACAGACCACCCCCTGCGTATTCTGGGTCCACAAAATCACTCCAAAAACTCTGTCTCTCTAAAAACAGAGCTTGAATTCCCTCAAAACCCTAATTCTCTCAAGCCCCCTCAAGCTCTAGCCTCTATACACTCAAATTCTTGCCTCTGAGCATCCATTAAACGTCAAGTCCAGCCCTTGGAAGCTCTTGAAGATCAACTCAAAGTCCAAGCAAAGTCCTTCATCAAAGCATCAAAGCAAATAGAAGACAAGGCAGGGATTCTAGTTAAATTATGTATTCTCCCTCTCTCTCTCTTCTCTCTCCTAACCAACTTGGGTTTTTCTCTATTTTAAACTGCCTCTTCTGGCTCCTTTTCTTGCACGCCTGAAATAGGGAACCTTCCAGTTCATGCCTAGGAAGGTCTTGGAGAGAATCACCGTGTCGGGGATTCTCTCTGAGTTTCACCTAAGACGGTGTGGATCCGGCCCCCCTAATTATGTGGTGAAGCCTAACCTTGTATGTTCACGTCCCTATTGCATTGTTGTTATCATAATCATGCATTCAAAGGTGTTTTCAAAGTTACTTTCAAAACTTGCAATCAAAACCTTGCCCTTAAAAGTTGTTTTCAAAATCACAACTCCAAGATGATTCTAACTATTCCATGGTTAAGGTTGTTTTAGAAAAGTGTTATATTCAATAAAACCATCAAGGTCTAAATTTGAGTTCAAGTCTTAAATTGTGAGATCACAACTCTGAGATGATTCTAGCCATTCGAGGGTTAGAGTTGTTTTAGGAAAGTGTTACATTCAAAGAGACTATCAAAGTTCATATTAGGATTTCAAACCCTAGTTGTTGTAAAAAATCACAACTCTAGAATGGTTCTAGTCTTCTCATGATTAGAATTGTTTTAGAAAAGTGAAATAGTTACAAGACTTTCAAAAGTCTATATTCAAACCTTTCTAAAATTATTTTGGAAATCGACTTCTTAAAAATTCTTCTCAAAGATTTACTTTCCAAAAACTCTTTGTCTTAAAATCCAAGTCAAAACCCTAGAGTCCATATTTAGGAAACCCTAGTTTTGTCACATACAATCACGGTTTTCTATTTACATTAAATCATAGGTTTCTAAAACTATTTTCTACACAAAATCATGGATTTCCAAAATCATTTTCTACATAAAATCATAGATTTCCTAATTCAAAAGTCACATAAAATAATAGATTTCTAAAACTCAAGCTTTCTAATTTCAAGTCATATCAAATCCTTTTCAAGTAGGAAAACAAATCACATCATCTATTTATGGAAATAAAATCTAATCTTCTACTTTAGGAAATAGAGATCAAATCTTTCCTAATTTCAAAACCTTCCTTTTTCGTAAACTTTCCAAAAACAAAACTTTCCTTTTGTAATTGAAATTCAATCTTTCCAAATTCAAATGCATTGCATAAGCCCTAGGTCCTAGGATTGCTTAAATCCTAAGTTACCTTAAACCTATGTCAAAACCTTTTCAAACTCAGATTTAATTCTTCTCAACTCAAATCTTTTCAAATCCCGATTTTCCAAATTTCTTAAATCAAATCTCTCCTAAAATGGAACCTTTCTTAATTCAAACTCTTTCCAAAAGTTAAACTTTTCCAAATCTCAAATTCAGATCTTTCTTAAGTTCAAAACTTTCCAGAATGAAATCTTTCCTAAAATGGAACTTTCCTAAAATGAAACATTCCTAATTTGGAACTTTCCTAATTCAAAACTTTCTAAAATCAAGCTTTTCCAAAATCAAACGTTTCAAGTGCATGTTTAAACCCTAGGTTATCTAAGTCTTAGGAGGCCAAAACCCTAGTTCAACCCTAACCCTAAGTTAGGAAACTTCAACTCTTTTCCAAAACAAGATGGTTTTCAAACCCCAATTCAAGTCAATATGATTTCCAAGCTCAATTTTAACTTTCCAAAACAAGTCCAAGTTCCATTTTAAGGTTCAATTTCAAATTCAAGTTTTATTGTAAAGTCAATCCCAATTTCGATTTCAAATCAAAGTCAATTTCAAATTAAATTCCAATTTCAAATCTTCAAATCCAAGTTCAAATTCAAGTCAAACTTTTCAAAGACCCCAAAGTGTCTATTTTCAATCGGACCCAGAGTTTGAACTACGACTGACTCGATTCCCAACAAAGGAATACATAGGCAACCTTCATGGGTGCGGTTATAACCTCTTTCAAAATTTCAATTCTCTTTCTGAAAACCAATCTCTCTTCAAATTCTTGTCATGCATTTGCATATCGTGCATCATATCATCCCTAAAGTGATGACTTAAGCCTTTTTCTAAAATTTTCAAATTGGATATAATTGAACGTTGAATAATCAAATATTCTAAATGAGTGAACCTAGGGTAAAAAGATATATAAGTACCATAAGGCCGAGATGGGGTGATAGCCTACTGCATCTTCTTTATACGTAACCAACCTCCGAATCTAGAATCAATCTTTTCCAAAACCAAAACAGAGTTATTTTCTAAAAGGGTTTAAATCTTTCCAAAGGTTGTCAAACAATTTGTTTTCTCCAAAAAGCTCTCACTTAAGGAAGTTTTTCCAAAATCTTTTCAAAAACCCTAAGTTTAATCTTTTGATCGCACTCAGTTTTAGGTAGCCTAACTCACCTTAACAAAGTTATGTGGCAACTTCAAGTCTTTCTCCAAAAGCCCTTAATCACATTAATTTCCAATTTAAACCTAGTCGCACTCGTCCTTTTAGGAGGATGAGTTCTAACAAGAGACTATCAGGTGTTTCCCAAATATCATCTTGATGGTGCAAAAAACCAAGGCGTGACACCATTGAAGCTCCATTAAAGGTTAAAGACAAGGCAGGGTTTCTATTTTACTTTTATGCTCTCCCACTCCTTCTCTTCTTCCTTCTAGTCCACTTCGACTATTCTTCCTTTTAATCCCTATCTTCTACCCCCTCTTTTTGCATGCTTGAAACAAGAGGACCTTAGGTGTATGCCTAGGGTAAGCTTTGGGGAGTTCACAGTGTCAAGGGTCTTCCTTTAGCCTAACTAATCATGGTGTCGTCTTAAGGCCCCTTGCAATGTGGTGAAACCTTCAACTTGGTATGTTCACGACTATTGTGTATTATACTTGTCATGTTCATGCATTGTTCTTAGTTTCAAACTCACAACCCTTGGGCGATTCTAACATCCTTATGGTTAGGGTTTTCTTAGGAAAGTGACATATTCAAAGTGAACACCAATGTCCACATTAGGCTTTCAAGCCCTAACTTGTTTTCAAAATCACAACCCTAAAGTGATTTTAGCCTTTTCATGGTTACAATCGCTTTAGGAAAGTAGTACATTCAAAAAGGCCTCCAGAACCCACATTAGGGTTTTAAGCCTTAAAACATCCCTTTCAAAATTTAGTTTTTTTAAACCTTTTTAAATTCATGTTCAAAGGTTTTTTCTAAAAGTTAGTCCAAGAGTTATTTTACTTGAAGCCCTAGAAGTTCATACCCTAGTGTAAGCACTCCATTTTTGCCCGCTCGGCAGTCTCCAGTCTGTCCAGACTTATATTCAAGTCAATATGGACATATTCCAATCTAAATCAATTTTCCAAGTCTAAATCCTGTCAATCAATCGCTTCGCATGCCCTTTGGGCCCAAATAGAGGCAAAATGATCAAAATGCCTTTGGAGGCATTGTTCGGTCCAATTCTAGTGGGCATGTCTTTTCGAAGACAGTAAGTCCCCATTTTTCCAAGTCCAATTTCAATTCCAATTAAATTTGGCACACCTTTTAAGAAAGTTGATTTCTCAAGGTGGTAAGACCATCCAATTCGGCACGCTTCCGAGATAGCTCCTCAGAACGATAAGTCCCTTCAAACTCGTCGACCGGGACGAGACCTCAAGTCCCCTAGATGGTAGAACGGTCCACCTTTGGCGCCTGCTAGCCCACCAATGAAGAAATGTTCATTTTAGCACACCTTTCGAGAAAGTTGATTCTTTAGGTGCTAAGTTCACCTAGCAACTTCCCGAGATTAGGCAGTCTTTGGAATGATCGCGACCCGTTAGAGCGACCCGTTAGAGTAACGAAAATACTCGTAAACATCGCAACCATCAGAGTGACGAAAACACTTATAAACAGGTCAATATAGGGAATTTCCAACAAACCCCTATGTCACGGGACCTCTATCAGAGTGACGGAAACACTCAAAACCCAAGTCAACACTAGTGTCTACTAGCCCACTCTGGTGAAAAATGACCAAACTGCCCTTAGGGCCATTTTTCAGCACGTTTTTGAGAAAGTACCTAAGTCCTCAGAATGGTAAATCCACCTTTCCAAGATTATCATAAAGACAAGCCAGCATGATTAGCTGCCTTCTAGTCAGTTTCGGGCCAATTCTGAGACATTCCGATCAACATGACCATTTTGCCCCTAGGCATCCGAGCGCCCCGGAAACCACACCGGCTCTAGGTATCAAACTGGTAACCTCCCGAGAATGCTTTTTATAGTATTCTCAAGTTTTCATTAGCTTTTCGAATCATTCTGAGTCAGTTCCGGCAAGCCCGGTACGAAATGACCCTTTTGCCCCTAGTAGGCCGGTCGCCTCTTCCAACCACACCGGCTCTGGATATCAAACCAGTAACCTCTGGGAACATTCTAAGTAATGTTTCCAAATCTCGAGTCTTCTTCCGGGACATTCCGAGTCCATCCCGGCAGCTTTTCGGCCCAATTGACTGTTTTACCCCTAATGGCCCGGTTAACCCTTCCAACAAATCTTGTCATCATTTTTCAAGTCTATGACCCTCGAGGCACTATTCTAAGGGTTTCTATCCCTTTTCAACCTTCCGGGCCATTTTTGGCCCTTCAAATCATTCTTGGACCTTCCGGAGTTACTCCTAGTGAAGCCAGGCTAAAAATTGCATGGTAGCCACTAGTACAAGTGCCCAAATCTTCTGAAGATACGTTACTTACCGACCTTAAAACTTTTCTAAGTGGGTGGCACCACTAGTAGTGGTGCCAAGCCAAATTTTGGCCTGCCGGCACTCCTAGTAGTGCTAGAAGGAATTTTTGCCTGGCACCACTACAACAGGCGCCAGGTCATTCCTCTGTCTATAAATACAGAGCCTCTTCCAGCATGAAAAGGGTCCGCAAACTCAATTTAAAAACTCTCCTCTTCAATATATAGAGGTCGTAGCCTCCCTAAACCCTAGTTTCCTTTAGGTTTTCCAAAACCTTAGCCCCCATTTACACAAGCCCTAGCTCCCATACACTCACATACACCTCTATACAGTCCTACACAAGCCTCCATTGAAGACTTAAAGTGCTGCAACTTTGAAGTTTCTGAAGATCCAAGGAAGCTCTTGAAGATCAAGGTGAAGACCGACACAAAACAACGCAAAGCAAGAAGAAAGAAAGCAAGCAAAACAATGCGAATAAAAGAAGACACATGGTAAACTTCCTATTTACGTTTACGCTTCTTACCCCTCTCTCTTCTCTCTCTGAACCCACTTGGGTTTTCTTCTATTTTAATCCCCCATCTTCTCCCCCCCCCCCCCCCCCTCTTTCTTGCATGCTTGAAATAAGGGACTTCCCGGTCCATATGTAAGATTAGGCTATTAAAGGTCACCGTGTCAAGGCCTTTTTCTTAATCTAACCGAAGACCACGTGGGTTCAGCCCCCTTGATTATGTGGTGAAGCCTTAACCTTGTATGTTCATGACCCCAATTTGCATTGTGCATATCATGATCTTGCATTTCTCCAAAATTCGTTTTCAAACTTGTTTTCAAAACTTGCATTAAAACCGTTTTCAAACCTTGGATTAAAATTTTCTTCTTCAAAACTTATTTTTAAAATCACAATCTTTAGGTGATTTTAGCCTTTCCATTGTTAGGGTTGCTTTAGGAAAGTGTTACATTTAAAGTGACCAATATGATCCATATTTTCAAATCATTGTTGTTTTCAAACCACAATCTTAGAATGGTTCTAATCTTCTTATGGTTAGAATCGTTTTCGAAAAGTTTGATATTTTTAGAGGCTCTTGTCAAAATCTCTTTTTTTAAAACTTACTTTCCAAAACCTCTTTTTAAATCCTTTCCAAAAACTCTTCTTTTTTTTTTTTCAAATCTCTCATTCTAAAAACCTCTTTTCCAACATACTTTCTAAAATCTCTTTCCAATCTCCTTTCCAAAAATTTTCTCAAAAACTCCCTTCAAAAATCTATTTTCCATAACTCTTTTCAAAACTCTTTTCCAAAACACTCTCTTTAAAATTCACTTTCTAGAAACATTCCCTTCCTAACAATTTTTTCCAAAAATCGCTTTTCTAAAAACTCTTTTCAAAATCTCTTTTCTAAAAGCTCTTTCCAAAAATCTCTTTCCTAAAAACTCTTTCCAAAAACTCTCTTTTCAAAATACACTTTCTAAAAACTCCTTTCTAAAATTTTCTTCCAAAAATCTCTTTTCTTAGAATTCAAGTTAAACCCAAGAACCAATGATTAGGAAACCCTAATTTTCTTTCCTAAAACATGATTTTTAATCTTACCTCAAACTTTAAGTTTTCAAATCCCATTTTCTACATCAAAACCATATATTTCCAAAACCTATTTTCTTCTCCAAAATCTAGGATTTCCAAAACTTCATTTTCCCAATTCCATGTCAAATCCAATCTTCCCTTTAGGAAACCAAATCCAATCTCTCATTTAGAAAATTAGATCCAATCCTCTGTTTTTAGAAACAAAATCAAATCATCTCTTTTTAGAAACGAAATCCAATCTTTTGCATTAGGAAATAAAAATCTCAATCTTTCCTAGTCCACACCTTTCCTAATCCCAATTCTTCCCAATCCAAACCTTTCCTAATCCAATCCTTCCTAATCTCATACCTTCCTAAACCTTAGGTTTCCAAAACATAAACTTTTAAATCTTTCCTTAAACTTTAAGCTTCTCAATCTTTCCTAATTCCAACCTTTCCCAACTCCATACCTTTCCAAATTTCAACTTTCCAAATCTAAATCTTCAAATCTTTTTTAAACTCAAACCTTTCTTAATTTCAAGTATTTCTAAAACTTAATTTTGAATCTTTCTAAAATTCTAAACTTTCTAAATTTCAAAACTTTCCTATTTCAAAACTCTCCAATTTGAAGACTTTCCAATTTTAATTTCTTCCTACTTCAAAACATTCCCAAATTGAAACTTTCCAAATTCCAAATCTTTCCTAAATCGAAACCTTTTCTATTTCAAAATTTTCCTAAATTGAAACTTTTCTAAAATGACATTTTCCGAAATCGAATCCTTTCCTAATTCAAAAACTTTCCTAAAATGGAACTTTCTTAATTCGAACATTTCTTAAATCTAATTTTTCCCTAATCTGCCAAATCTAACATTCGAGTTAAATCTTTCTTAATCTCAAGTCCCTCCTAAATCCTATCTTTCTTAAGTCTAGGTTTTCTAAATCTCAATCTTTCCCAAACAAGTCCAAATCCTTCTTCCAACTTCTATCTTTTCAAATTAAAGTCCAATCTTTTCAATTCCAAATTCCAATTCCAAATCTTCTATTCTAAGTTCAACTCCAACTCTTTTTCAAATCAAATCTTTTATTTTCTATCAAACTCTTGTCCGAACTACGACTGACCTGATTCCTCAAAAAGGATACGTAGACAACCCTCATGGGTGCGATCATAACTTTTTTCAAATCTCCAATTTCATAACCTTTTCAAATCTCCAATTCCATAACCTTTTTCAAGCTTCTATTTTCATAACTCTTTGTTTTAATCTCCAATTCCACAATCTTCTTCAAGTTTTCAATTCCTAAAATCTATTTTCAAATCTCTATTTTCAATCTCTAAAACTTTCTTTCAAAATCAAATCTATCTTTTCAAATCTCTTTTCTAAAATCAAATCAAGTCTTTTCAAATCTGTTTCAAAATGAAATCTTATTCTAGCACTTGCATATCATGCATCATTCTTTTAAAAATTATTTTCTAACGTGGATAGTTTTGGATATATATTAATTAAAGACTCTAATGAGTGAATCTAGGATGAATAGACATGTAAGTATCGCAAGGGAGGGGTAGAGTGATGGCTTAGTACATCTTCCCTATACGTAACCAACCTTCGAACCTAGATCACTGTTTTCGAAAGGCCAAAAGAGAGTTATTTGCAAAAAAATGGCTTAAATATTTTTCTAAAGTTTGCCAAGCAACCTGTTTTCTTAAAAACCCTCTCTTGAGCAGTTATTTTCAAAATCATTTTTAAAAACCCTGAGTGTAGTCTTCGGATTGTGCTTAGTTTTTAGGTGACCTAACTCACCTTAATCAAGTTAGGTGGCGACTCCAAACTTTTTCCAAAAGCCATTTATTTAAATCAATTTTCCATTCAAACCAAGCCGCACTCATTGTTCTAGGAGGATGAGTTCTAACGAGAGAATACAGTATTTTTCCTGCTTGTATGTGTATTCCTCGAGTGCGAAAAATCTGGGCGCGACACCTAGGAAACCCTAGCTTTACCCCCTAACTTTCATTCTAGCATTCATTGTATTCAAGTTACATCTAAATGATTTTCAAATTTCATGTTGCATCATATTTTCAAAAAGTGCATAACTTTCTTGAGTTGTTTTCAAAAAGTGGCACATAAAATCATAGCTTTCAAACCAAAGTTTCACATAAAATCATAAGATTTTCAAATCAAATCTTTTCTTTTTCAAATCAAATCTTTCTTTTTTCAATTTCAAATCAATTTGGAAACAAAATCGAATACTCTATTTTAAACAAAATTAAATCTTTTATTTTTGGAAACAAAATCAAATCTTTCTTTTTTTAATTTCAAATCAAAAATTTCATTTTTCAATATAAAATCATATCTTTTCTCACACAAAATCATAGATTTTCCAAACTTCCTTTTCAACTGCATGTACCTAGCTTCCTCCCCAAGTCATCTCCAAACCCCAACCCTAGGTCAATCTAACTTTAGGTCACCTCAACCCTAGTTAGTCAACTTAACCCTAGCGGGCCTACCCTAGGTTAACCTAACCCTAGGTCAACGTAACCCTAGGTTACATTAACCCTAGTTTGCCGGACCAAGGGTAGGTGGCTTCAAGGCTCCATCTCTAAACCACTTTTCAAAGGATCTTTTCAAAACATGTTTTCAAAAACCTCTTACACTTTTGAATTTCCAAAAAACCCTAATCCAAAATGTAAGCACCTCATTTTTGTCTACTCATCAATCTCCGACCCGACCGGACTCATATTCAAATGCGGCACAGACATTTTCAAGTCCAAACTGTCTTTCCAGACTCAATCTAGTTAATCAAACACTTCGCGACCTCACCTGGCCCAATAGAGACAAAATGACCAAAATGCCCTTAAGGCATTGCTCGGTCTAACTCCAGTTGGCATGTCTTCCTAAAAACAATGAATCCATATTTCAACCTTAATTCCAATTCCAATTCCAATCCAGACCAGTCAAACCTAAATCAACACATCTTCTAAGAAAGTTGATTCCTCATAATGTAAATCCATCCAGCACCGCACATTTACCAAGAAAGCACAAAACCCCTCAGAACAATAAGTCCCTTCATACCCGTCGACTGGGACAGAACCCAAGTTCTTGAGATGGTAGAGCGGTTCACTTCGAGGTTCCCCTTTCTAGTTCAGCCCTTTTCTTGTCAGGATGTGATATCACTTGCACCACTCTAAGAGATTCAACCCATTAACTCGTTTTTCTCTCTCTCTTCTGTTGGAAGAAAAAACTCTCTTTAGTGGACCTCTTAATTTCTTCTAGAACTCTTCTTTGAATTGGTGGGCTCTTTTAAGTGACAGTCGGCATCGCCCTTCATCAAAGCAACAGGTAGCTTCCCTCCTCAATCCAAGAAGACTTTGAAAGCTATTAAAACGTGCAGGAAAGCCTAAATTTTTTTGTAAAACCATTGAACTTTTCAAATTATAAGAGCCCTACAAAGACATGATCAATCAATGTAGGGCAAATGTAGATTCATGAATATCAAGATGCAACCTAGCTTGAAGATATCAATATCAAATATGTATAAAATCACACAAAATGAGCACAATTGGTCATGAGATGATCAAAACCATATCGGTGACAATGTAGCGGTGTAAGCGTGAACTTCATTGAGACTAACTAGAATACGTGTCACGCCCCGTAACCCGACCTATACGGATTTAGAGTGCATGACCGGCTAGTAGCTTGGCTACCCAAGGCCGCATTACATAAACTGGTTGAACACCTGTGCATTTATAATTTGAAAGATACATAACTATCGAATTAACCTTTCATAAATGTAAAGCAGAATGTGCGTCATACAAAACAGAGCTGTGCCTAATCTTCAAAACATGAACATACTATAAAATGGGCCTATCGAAGGCCACCACAATTATAACATTATAATATTACAAACTTAGGTTCTAGCCCTTATATACATTACATATCATAAGGCCTGTGGGCCGCAATCCAAATATCCTAATAATGGGCCTCCCTCTAAGACTTCCTTGTTTGGTCACCTGAAAATATTTTTAGAAAACGTAAACTAATGCTTAGTGAATAACAATGATGCATGAGCATAAAATACTATGGACTAGCAGTTGTAACTACTTATAATTGATAGGAAAACATTTGCGTAGATAGAGCGTGGGCGTTGTATTAAAACGTCATACCGTTGGAAACCATAATATCATAGAGGAGAGATGCGACACACATAACTCATCATAAGCATTTAACATATCTTGATTCTTGTTCTAAAACATGAGTGTGTTACGACCCGTCTAATATTTCTATTTAATGTATATGACAATAACCGAACATTTATGCATATATATCATGTACCTAGAAACATATAAGTGTGAGCTTGAAAATGCATGGCTTAGGCCACCATGTTAACATATTTTGTTACCTCTGAAACATAATGTCAAAAAGGTAAAAGACATGTCATAGCGTGACCTTTGTAAGCACCCCATTTTTGATCGCTTGGCAGTCTACACTCCGTCCAGACTTATTTTCAAGTCATTATGGACATATTCCAATCGAAACCAATCCTCTAGTCCAAATTCCGTCTTTCCATCGCTTCGCGGGCCTATCAGGCCCCAACAGAGGCAAAATAACCAAAATGCCCTTAGGGGCATTGTCCTTTCTTATTCCAATTCCAATCCTTCTCTCGAGACAGTTTATTCCTCGAGACGGTCCGAGTAGCAAAACTACTCACAAAACCGTCAGAGTGGCGGAAACACTCACACCGTTAGAGTGGCGGAAACACTTAAAACCCAGGCACGTCTCTTCGGAGTCGGTAAGACCCCTTTCCAATCCCTCTCTCGAGACAGTTTATTCCTCGAGACGGTTCCAATCCAGGCACTTCTCTTCGGAGACGGTAAGACCCCTTTCCAATCCCTCTCTCGAGACAGTTTATTCCTTGAGACGGTCCGAGTAGCAAAACTACTCACAGAACCTTTAGAGTAGCGGAAATACTCACAGAACCGTTAGAGTAGCGGAAATACTCACAGACCCGTTAGAGTAGCGGAAATACTCATAGATCCGTTAGAGTAGAGGAAATACTCACAGAACTGTTAGAGTAGCGGAAATACTCACAGAACCGTTAAAGTAGCAGAAATACTCAACCGTTAGAGTAGCAGAAATACTCACAAACCCGTTAGAGTAGCGGAAATACTCACAGAAGCGTTAGAGTAGCAGAAATACTCACAGAACCGTTAGAGTAGCGGAAATACTCACAGAGCCGTTAGAGTAGTGGAAATACTCTCAAATACTCAACCCTGTCCGAGTAGCGGAAATACTCAACCCCGTCCGAGTAACGGAAATACTCAACCCCGTCCGAGTGGCGGAAACACTCAAAACCTAGGTCAATACCCATGTTTGTTAGCTCACTTCGGTGAAAAATGACCAGACTACCCTTAGGACCTTTTTCGTGACTTTTTGGTCAAGATAACCATTTTGCCCCTAGGCATCCGGATGCCCCGGGAACCACACCGACTCTGGGTATCAAACCGGTAATGTCCCGAGAATACTTTTTATAGTGTTCTCAACCTCCCTTTACCTTTCCGGACCATTCCAAGTTAGTTCCGGCCAACCCGGTGCAAAATGACCGTTTTGCCCCTAGAGGGCCGATCTCCTTCTTCGATCACACCGGCTCTGGGTATCAAACTGGTAATGTCCCGAGAATACTTTTTATAGTGTTCTCGACCTTCCTTTACCTTTCCAGACTATTCCGAGTCAGTTCCGGCAAACCCGGTACAAAATGACCGTTTTACCCCTGGTGGGCCGGTCTCCATTTCCGACCACGCCAGCCCTGGGAATCAAACCGGAAACCTCTGGGAACATTCTAAATAATGGTTCCAGATCCCAAGTCTTTTTCTGGGACAATCCGGGTTCGCCCCGACAGTTTCCTAGTCTGATTGACCGTTTTGCCCCTAAAGGCCCGGTCAACCTTTCCGACTCACCTTATCTTCATTTTTCAAGTCAAATACCTCCAGGACACTATTTTGAGTGTTCCGGCTCCTTTCCGGCCTTCCGGGTCATTCCCGACTCCTTCAAATCATTCCCGGACTTTCCGGAGTCACTCCTAGTGAAGCCAGGCTAAAGTTTACATGGTAGTCACTAGTACAGCCGCCCAAATCTAGTCAAAGATACGTTGCTTGCTGACCTTAATTGTTTCCTAAATGGCTGGCGCCACTAGTAGTGGCGCCAAGCCAAAAAATGGCCTGGCGCCACTACTAGTGGCGCCAGTGTATAATTTGGCCTGGCGCCACTACAACAGGTGCCAGGTTTGTCTTCCCTCTATAAATACAGAGCCTCGTTCAACGTGAAAGGGGTCTGCAAACTTAACCTAAAAATCCTATATTTCGATATACAGAGCTTGAGCATCTCCAAAACCCTAGCCTCCCTAGGTTTTCCCAAACCCTAGCCACTATACACAAACCCTAGCCTCTTATACACTCATACACTCCCCCATACACTCATACACTAGCCTTCAACCACTCTTCGAAGACTTGAAGAACTGTCATTCAAAGCTTGAAGACAATCCTTGAAGACTGAGGGTGAAGATCAAGACCGAACACCAAAGACCGAAGACTGTACGGCGCGCAAAATAAACAAGATACAAGGTAGGCTCCCTCTTTAATTTTCTGCACTCCCCCCTCTCTCTTCTCTCTCCAACCCACTTGGGTTTTCTCTATTTTAATCCCCCATCTCTTTCCCCCCCTTTCTTTGCATGCTTGAAACAAGGGGATTCCCGATCCATGTGTAGGATTGGACTATTGGAGAGTCACCGTGTAGGGGGTTTTCCTCTAGTCTAACCAAAGACCACATGGGTCCGGCCCCCTTGATTATGTGGTGAAGCCTTAACCTTGTATGTTTACGACCCTGAATTGCATTGTGCATATCATAGTCTTGCATCTTCCAAAATTCGTTTTCAAAAAGTTGTTTTCAAAAATCGTTTCCAAACTTGTTTTCAAAATTGCATTAAAAGCTCTTTTTCAAAAACATGTTTTCAAAATCACAATCCTAGGGTGATTCTAGCCTTTCCATGGCTGGGGTTGCTTTAGGAAAGTGTCATATAAAAAGTGACCTTTTGGTCTATATTTTCAAACCTTGTTTTCAAAACCACTTTCGTAAAGTGGTTCTAGTCCTCTTATGGCTAGGATTGCTTTAGGGAAGTGAGATGTTTTTAATCCTTCTAAACTCTCTCTCTCCTCAAAAATCTCTTCCTAAAAATCTCTTTTTCAACATACTTTCCTAAAACTCTCCTTTTCAAAACTGATTTCAAAAACTCCCTTTCAAAATCTCTTTTTTTTTAAAACTCTCTTTTTTAAAATTCTCTCTCCAAAATCTTTTCCTCAAAATTCACCCTCTAAAAACACTCCCTAGATTCACCTTCCTAAGTGTAAGCACCCCATTTTTGACCGCTCGGCAGTCTACACTCCGTCCAGACTTGTTTTCAAGTCATTATGGACATATTCCAATCGAAACCAATCCTCTAGTCCAAATTCCGTCTTTCCATCGCTTCGCGGGCCTGTCAGGCCCAAACAGAGGCAAAATGACCAAAATGCCCTTAGGGGCATTGTCCTTTCTTATTCCAATTCCAATCTCTCTCTCGAGACAGTATATTCCTCGAGACGGTCCGAGTAGCAAAACTACTCACAAAACCGTCAGAGTAGCGGAAACACTCACAAAACCGTCAGAGTGGCGGAAACACTCACAAAGCCGTTAGAGTGGTGGAAACACTCAAAACCCAAGCACGTCTCTTCGGAGTCGGTAAGACCCCTTTCCAATCCCTCTCTCGAGACAGTTTATTCCTCGAGACGGTTCCAATCCAGGCATGTCTCTTCGAAGACGGTAAGTCCCCTTTCTAATCCCTCTCTCGAGACAGTTTATTCCTCGAGACGGTCCGAGTAGCAAAACTACTCACACAACCGTTAGAGTAGCGGAAATACTCACAGACCCGTTAGAGTAGCGGAAATACTCACAGAACCGTTAGAGTAGCGGAAATACTCAACGGTTAGAGTAGCGGAAATACTCACAGAGCCGTTAGAGTAGCGAAAATACTCAAAGAATCGTTAGAGTAGCGGAAATACTCAACCGTTAGAGTAGTGGAAATACTCACAGAACCGTTAGAGTAGCGGAAATACTCACAGAGCCGTTAGAGTAGCGGAAATACTCTCAAATCGTCAACCCCGTCCGAGTAGCGGAAATACTCAACCCCGTCCGAGTAGCAGAAATACTCAACCCCGTCCGAGTGGCGGAAACACTCAAAACCTAGGTCAATACCCATGTTTGTTAGCTCACTTTGGTGAAAAATGACTAGACTACCCTTAGGACCTTTTTCGAGACTTTTCGGTCAAGATGACCATCTTGCCCCTAGGCATCCGGATGCCCCGGGAACCACACCAGCTCTGGGTATCAAACCGGTAATGTCCCGAGAATACTTTTTATAGTGTTCTCGACCTTTCTTTACCTTTCCGGACCATTCCGAGTTAGTTCCGGCCAACCCGGTACAAAATAACCATTTTGCCCCTGGAGGGCCAGTCTCCTTCTTTGACCATACCGGCATTGAGTATCAAACCGGTAATGTCTCGAGAATACTTTTTATAGTATTCTCAACCTTCCCTTACCTTTGCGGATCATTCTGAGTCAGTTCCGGCCAACCCGATACAAAATGACCGTTTTGCCCCCGGAGGGCCGGTCTCCTTCTTCAACCACACCGGCACTAGGTATCAAACCGGTAATGTCCCGAGAACACTTTTTATAGTATTCTCAACCTTCCTTTACCTTTCCGAATCATTCCGAGTCAGTTCCGGCAAACCTGGTACAAAATGACCATTTTGCCCCTAGTGGGCCGGTTTCCTTTTCCGACCATGCTGGCTCTGGGTATCAAACCGGCAACCTCTGGGAACGTTCTAAATAATGTTTCCAGAACCCAAGTCTTCTTCCAGGACAGTTTGAGTCTATCCTAGCAGTTTTCCGGTCCGGTTGACCGTTTTGCCCCTAAAGGCTCGGTCAACCTTTCCGACACATCTTATCCTCACTTTTCAAGTCAAATACCTCTAGGACACTATTTTAAGTGTTCTTGTTCCTTTCTGGCCTTCCGGGTCACTCCCGGCTCCTTCAAATCATTCCCGGACTTTCCGAAGTCACTCCTAGTGAAGCCAGGCTAAAGTTTACATGGTAGTCACTAGTACAGGCGCCCAAATCTAGTCAAAGATACGTTGCTTGCCGACCTTAATTGTTTCCTAAATGGCTGGCGCCACTAGTAGTGGCGCCAAGCCAAAAAATGGCCTAGCGCCACTACTAGTGGCGCCAGTGTATAATTTGGCCTGGCGCCACTGCAACAGGCGCCAGTTTTGTCTTCCCTCTATAAATACAGAGCCTCGTTCAACATGAAAGGGGTCTGAAAACTTAACCTAAAAATCACAAAATTTGATATACAGAGCTCGAGCACCTCCAAAAACCCTAGTTTCCTTAGGTTCTCCAAATCCTAGCCACCTTACACTAAACCCTAGCCATCATACACAAACCCTAGCCTCCTATACACTCATACACTCCCCCATACACTCATACACTAGCCTTCAACCACTCTTCGAAGACTTGAAGAACTGCCATTCAAAGCTTGAAGACAATCCTTGAAGACTGAGGGTGAAGATCAAGACCGAAGACCGAAGACCGAAGACTGCACGGCGCGCAAAATAAACAAGATACAAGGTAGGCTCCCTCTTTAATTTTCTGCACTTTTCCCCTCTCTCTTCTCTCTCCAACCCACTTGGGTTTTCTCTATTTTAATCCCCCATCTCTTTTCCCCCCCCCCCTTTCTTTGCATGCTTGAAACAAGAGGATTCCCGGTCCATGTGTAGGATTGGACTATTGGAGAGTCACCGTGTCGGGGGCTTTCTTCTAGTCTAACCAAAGACCACGTGGGTCCGGCCCCCCTTGATTATGTGGTGAAGCCTTAGCCTTGTATGTTCACAACCCCAAATTGCATTGTGCATATCATAGTCTTGCATCTTCCAACATTCGTTTTCAAAAAGTTGTTTTCAAAAATCGTTTTCAAACCTGTTTTCAAAATTGCATCAAAAGCTCTTTTTCAAAAACATGTTTTCAAAATCACAATCCTAGGGTGATTCTAGCCTTTCCATGGCTAGGGTTGCTTTAGAAAAGTGTTATATTAAAAAGTGTTTTTTTGGTCTATATTTTCAAACCTTGCTTTGAAAACCACTTTCTTAAAGTGGTTCTAGTCCTCTTATGACTGGAATTGCTTTAGGAAAGTGAGATGTTTTTAATCTTTCTAAAAACTCTCTCTCTTCAAAAATCTCTTCCTAAAAATCTCTTTTTCAACATACTTTCCTAAAACACTCCTTTTCAAAATCGTTTGCAAAAACTCCCTTCCAAAACCTATTTTTTAAAACTCTCTTTTTCAAAATTCTCTCTCCAAAATCCTTTCCTCAAAATTCACCCTCTAAAAACACTCCCTAGATTCACCTTTCTATGAACTCTCTCCAAAAATCTTTCTAAAAACTCTCTTCCCAAAATTTTTCTTCTAAAAACTCTCCTCTAGGATCTTCTTTTCAGAAAACACGTTTCTAAAAACACACTTTCCAAAACTCTCTCTTTCCTAAAATCTTTTTCCAAAAACTCCCTCTCCAAATTCACTTTCCAAAAACTCCTCCCGAGGATTCCCTTCTAGAAAACCTTCGTTTCCAAAAATGCACTTTCCAAAAACTCTTTCCTTAAGAAGCCCAAGTCAAGCCCTAGAACCCACAATTAGGAAACCCTAAATTTTCTTCCCAAAAACATGGTTTTCAAATTTTGCCCTAAACCTAGGTTTCCAAAATCTCTCGTTTTCTACATCAAAACAATACATGTTTTCAAAACCTCTTTTCTACGTCAAAACAACAATTTTTCCAAATCTAGGGTTTCTAGAATCTCCCTTTCCAACTCCTTACCAAATCCTATCTTCCCTTTAGGAAACCCAATCCAATCTCCCCGTTTAGGAACTATATCCAATCCTCCGTTTTTGGAAACAAAATCAAACCTTTCCTTTTAGAAACAAAATTCAATCATTTCCTAATCCAAACCTTTCTTAATTCAACTCCTTCCTAATTTTCTACCTTCCTAAACCATAAGTTTCCTAAAACCCAAACTTTAAACCTTTCCTTAAATTTCAAAATCTAAATCTTTCCTAAATTCGAATCCTTCCTAAACTTTCACTTTCCTAAATCTTAAATTTCCAAAACTTGAAAATAAAAATCTTTCCTAATCCAACCATTTCCTAATTCTACCCTCTTTTCAAATCTTAACTTTTCAAATATAAGTTTTCAAACCTTTCCTAATTTCAAGACTTTCTAAAATTCAAACTCTAAAACTTTCTAAATCTTAAACTTTCTAAATCTTAAACTTTCTAAATTTCAAATCTTTCCAAATTCAAAACTTTCTAAATTTGAAACCTTCTTAAGTTAAATCTTTCTAAACCTAAAACTTTCTAAATTCTAAACTCTCTTAAACTTCAAATCTTTCCAAATCTAAGACTTTTCTAAATTCAAAACTTTCTTAATTTAAGACTTTCTTAAGTTGAAACTTTCTTAATTCAAACATTTCCTAAACTAAAAACTTTCATTTTTCAAACTTTTCCAATTTTCAAAACTTTCCGATTTTCAAAACTTTCCTAATTTGGGAACTTTCCTAATCTGAAAACCTTTCCTTTTTCGAAAACTTTCTAAACTCGAAACTTTCCAATTTCAAAACTTTCCTATACCTAAAACTTTCCTAAATTCCAAACTTTCCTAATTTCAAAACTTTCCAAAAATGAAACTTTTCTAATTCGAAACTTTCCTAAATCGAACATTTCCTAATTCAAACATTTCCTAAATCCAACCTTTCCTAATCTCCTAAACCTTCCAAGTCGAGTCAAGCTTTTCCTAAGTCTAGGTTTCCTAAACCTTCATCTTTCTCTTTTTCAAAACAAGTCCAAATCTATCTTTTCAAATCAAAGTCCAATTTTCTCAATTTCAATTTCCAATCTCCTCTTCCAATTCTAAATCGAATTCAATTTCCAATTCAATCTCCTTCTTCAAATCCACTCTTCTATTTTCAATCGGACTCTTGTCCGAACTACGACTGACCTGATTCCCCCAAAGGGATACGTAGGCAACCTTCATAGGTGCGGTCACAACACTTTCCAAACTTTCAATTCCACCCTCGTGGGTGCGGTTTTCAAAATCTTTCCAAATTTCAAATTCCAATCAATTTTCAAATTCCAATTTCAAAATTTCTATTTTCAAATTCCTATTTCCAAATTTTCAAAATTTCCAATTTCAATTCCATCTTTTCAAATCTATTTTCAAATCAAAGCAATCTCTTTTTAAATCTATTTTTCAATTCTTTTCTATTGCTTGCATATCATGCATCATGCTAAATTAGTTTTCAAACATTGTTTTTCTAAAGTGAATAGGGTTGAACTATAGTTAGTCGAAGACTCTCATAGGTGAATCTAGGGTAGATTGACATGTAGGTACCGAAAGGGCGGGGTAGGGTGATAGCTTAGTGCGTCTTTCCTACACGTAACCAACCTCCGAACCTAGATCACTGATTTCATAGACCAAAAGGAGTTATTTTTCTAAAAAGGGCTAAATGTTTTCCAAAGCTTGCCAAACAACCTGTTTTTCGTAAAAACCCTCTCTTGAGGAGATATTTTCAAATCGTTTTTCAAAAACCCTAAGTGTAGTCTTCGGGTTACTCTTAGTTTTTAGGTGACCTAACTCACCTTAATTAAGTTAGGTAGCGACTCCGAATCTTTTTCAAAAGCCCTTTATTCAAACTTAATTTTCAATTCAAACCTAGTCGCACTCATTCTTTTAGGAGGGTGAGTTCTAACGAGAGAGTACAGTGTTTTTCTCGCTTGGGTGAGTATTCATCGAGTGCGAAAAATCTGGGCGCGACACTAAGAACTCTCTCTAAAAATCTTTCTAAAAACTCTCTTCCCAAAATTTTTCTTCTAGAAACTCTCCTCTAGGATCTTCTTTCCAAAAAACACGTTTCTAAAAACACACTTTCCAAAACTCCCTCTTTCCTAAAATATTTTTCCAAAAACTCCCTCTCCAAATTCACTTTCCAAAAACTCCTCCCTAGGATTCCCTTCTAGAAAACCTTCGTTTCCAAAAATGCACTTTCCAAAAACTCTTTCCTTAAGAAGCCCAAGTCAAGCCCTAGAACCCACAATTAGGAAACCCTAAATTTTCTTTCCAAAAACATGGTTTTCAAACTTTTCCCTAAACCTAGGTTTCCAAAATCTTTTGTTTTCTACATCAAAACTATCTTTGTTTTCAAAAACCTATTTTCTACGTCAAAACTATGATTTTCCAAAACTAGGGTTTCTAGAATCTCCCTTTTCAAACCCTTCCCAAATCCAATCTCCCCGTTTAGGAAACTAGATCCCGTCCTCCGGTTTTTGGAAACAAAATCAAATCTTTTCTTTTAGAAACCAAATCCAATCCCTTCCTAATCCAAACCTTTCTTAATTCAATTCCTTCTTAAACCATAAGTTTCCTAATCCTAAACCTCAAATCTTTCCTTAAGTTTCAAAATCCAAATCTTTCCTAAATTCGAATCCTTCCTAAACTTTCACTTTCCTAAATCTTAAGTTTCCAAAACTTGAACATAAAAATCTTTCCTAATCCAACCCTTTCCTAATTCTACCCTCTTTTCAAATCTTTTTCAAATATAAGCTTTCAAACCTTTCCTAAATTCAAACCTTTCCTAATTTCAGGACTTTCTAAAATTCAAACTCTAAAACTTTCTAAATCTTAAACTTTCTTAATTTCAAATCTTTCCAAATTCAAAACTTTCTAAATTTGAAACCTTCTTAAGTTAAATCTTTCTAAACCTAAAACTTTCTAAATTCTAAACTCTCTTAAACTTCAAATCTTTCTAAATCTAAGACTTTTCTAAACTCAAAACTTTCTTAATTTAAGACTTTCTTAAGTTGAAACTTTCTTAATTCAAACACTGCCTAAGCTGAAAACTTTCCTTTTTCAAACCTTTCCTAAAATGAAACTTTCTTATTTTCAAAACTTCCTTGTTTTCAAAGCTTTCCAAATTCAAAACTTCCCTTTTTCAAAACATTCCAATTTTCAAAACTTTCCTAAGTTGAACCTTTCTTAAACTAAACTTTCTTAATTTAAAACGTTTCTAAATTCAACACTTTCATATTTTAAAACCTTTCTTGAAACAAAACTTTCCAATTTTTTAAAACTTCCCTAAGTCGAAACTTTCCTAATTTCAAAACTTTCCAAAAATGAAACTTTCCTAATTCAAAACTTTCCTAAATCGAACATTTCCTAATTCGAACATTTCCTAAATCCAACCTTTCCTAATCTCCTAAACCTTCCAAGTCGAGTCAAGTCTTTCCTAAGTCTAGGTTTCCTAAGCCTTCATCTTTCTAAAACAAGTCCAAATCTATCTTTTCAAATCAAAATCCAATCTTCTCAATTTCAATTTTCAATCTCCTCTTCCAATCTCAAATCAAATCCAATTTTCAATTCAATCTCTTTCTTCCAATCCAATCTCTCTCTTCGAATCAATCTCTTTTCAATCGGACTCTTGTCCGAACTACGACTGACCTGATTCCCCCAAAGGGATACGTAGGCAACCTTCATAGATGCGGTCACAACACTTTTCGAACTTTCAATTCCACCCTCATGGGTGCGGTTTCCCAAAATCTTTCCAATTCTCAAATTCCAATCTATTTTCAAAATTTCAAAATTTCTACTCTCAATTTTTGAACTTTCCAATTTCAATTCCATTTCTTCAAATCTATTTTCAAATCAAATCAATTTCTTTTCAAATCAATTTCTATTTTCCAATTCTCTTATTTTGCACTTGCATCTCATGCATCATATTTTTCAAACATTGTTTTTCAAAGTGAATAGGGTTGAACTATAGTTAGTTAAAGACTCTCATAGGTAAATCTAGGGTAGATTGACATGTAGGTACCGAAAGGGCGGGGTAGGGTGATAGCTTAGTGCGTCTTCCCTACACGTAACCAACCTCCGAGCCTAGATCACTGTTTTCAAAGACCAAACGGAGTTTTTTTCAAAAAGGGCTAAATGTTTTTCAAAGATTGCCAAACAACCTGTTTTCTTAAAAACCCTCTCTTGAGGAGATATTTTCAAAATCGTTTTTTCAAAAACCCTAAGTGTAGTTTTCGAATTATGCTTAGCTTTTAAGTGACCTAACTCACCTTAATTAAGTTAGGTGGCGACTCCAAATGTTTTTCAAAAGCCCTTTATTCAAATCAATTTCCAATTCAAACCTAGTCGCACTCATTCTTCTAGGAGGGTGAGTTCTAACGAGAGAGTACAGTATTTTTCCCGCTTGGGTGAGTATTCTTCGAGTGCGAAAAATCTGGGCGCGACAACCTTGCAGACTATGACACATCATAAAAGTATATATTAGCTCGTTTGATACTATTAGACACATCTATTGTCATCATTCTTGGAAACGTATAAGGCTTTGATTTGGAAACAGAGGTAGCATAAGAAGCATAAGCATCGTATTGAAACATTATATCGTGAGCTTTCATGATGATATGTAATGACATTTCGAATATAGCCTCATAGGAGTGAGACGTAACACATAACATGACTTCGTAAGGCATAATATAGCTATCATAAGCATACCGTGGCATTATACTGTAAGGCATTTCATAATATCGCAGGAAGGAGACATATATCGTCACACTAGTGTAAGCACCCCATTTTTGACCGCTCGGCAGTCTACACTCCGTACAAACTTGTGTTCAAGTCATTGTAGGCATATTCCAACCGAAACCAACTTTCTAAGTCCAAATCCCGTTATTCCATCGCCTCGCGGGCCCACCAGGCTCAAATAGAGGCAAAATGACCAAAATGCCCTTAGGGGCATTGTCCTTTCCTTTCCGATTCCAATCCCACTCTCGTGACAGTTTATTCCTCGAGACGGTTCCACTCCAGGCACGTCTCTTCGGAGATAATAAGTCCCCTTTCCAATCCCACTCTCGAGACAGTTTATTCCTCGAGACGGTTTCACTCTAGGCACGTCTTTTCGGAGACGATAAGTCCCCTTTCCAATCCCACTCTCGAGACAGTTTATTCCTCGAGACAGTTCCACTCCAGGCACGTCTCATCGGAGACGATAAGTCCCCTTTCCAATCCCACTCTCGAGATAGTTTATTCCTCGAGACGGTTCCACTCCAGGCACGTCTCTTCGGAGACGATAAGTCCCCTTTCCAATCCCTCTCTCAAGACAGTTTATTCCTCGAGACGGTTCCAATCCAGGCGCATCTCTTCGGAGACGGTAAGACCCCTTTCCAATCCCACTCTCGAGACAGTTTATTCCTCAAGACGGTTCCAATCCAAGCGCGTCTCCTCGAAGACGGTAAGACCCCTTTCCAATCCCTCTCGAGAGAGAGTTTATTCCTTGAGATGGTTCCAATCCAGGCGCGTCTCCTTAGAGACGGTATGACCCCTTTCCAATCCCACTCTCGAGACAGTTTATTCCTCGAGACGGTTCCAATCCAGGCACGTCTCCTCGGAGACGGTAAGACCCCTTTCCAATCCCTCTCTCGAGACAATTTATTCCTCGAGACGGTTCCAATCCAAGCGTGTCTCCTCGGAGACGGTAAGACCCCTTTCCAATCCCACTCTCGAGACAATTTATTCCTCGAGACGGTTCCAATCCAGGCACGTCTCCTCGGAGACGGTAAGACCCCTTTCCAATCCCACTCTCGAGATAGTTTATTCTCGAGACGATTCCAATCCAGGCGCGTCTCCTCAGAGACGGTAAGACCCCTTTCCAATCCCACTCTCGAGACAATTTATTCCTCGAGACGATTCCAATCCAGGCGCATCTCTTTGGAGACGGTAAGACCCCTTTCCAATCCCTCTCTCGAAACAGTTTATTCCTCGAGACGGTTCCAATCCAAGCACGTCTCTTTGGAGACGGTAAGACCCCTTTCTAATCCCACTCTCGAGAGAGTTTATTCCTCGAGACGGTTCCATTCCAGGCACGTCTCTTCGGAGACGATAAGTCCCCTTTCCAAACCCTCTCTCGAGACAGTTTATTCCTCGAGACGGTCCGAGTAGCAAGACTACTCACAAAACCGTTAGAGTAGCGGAAATACTCACAAATAGGTCGATATAGGGAATTGGCAACAAACCCCTGTGTCACGACGACCGCTATTAGAGTGGCGGAAACACTCAAAACCTAGGTCAACACCAGTGTCTGTTAGCCCACTTTGGTAAAAAATGACCAAACTGTCCTTTGGACCTTTTCCGAGACTTTCCGGTCAAGATGACCATTTTGCCCCTAAGCATCTGAATGCCCCGGGAACCACACCGGCTTTGAGTATCAAACCGGTAATGTCCCGAGAATACTTTTTATAGTGTTCTCAACCTCCCCTCACCTTTCCGGATCATTCCGAGTCAGTTCCGGCCAATCCGATACAAAATGACCGTTTTGCTTCTGGTGGGCCGGTCTCCTTTTTCAACCACACCGGCCCTGGGTATCAAATCGGTAATGTCCTGAGACTACTTTTTATAGTGTTCTCAACCTCCTTTTACCTTTCCGGATCATTCCGAGTCAGTTCCGGCCAACCCGGTACAAAATAACCGTTTTGCCCCTAGTAAGCCAGTCTTCTTTTCCGACCACGCTGGCTCTGGAAATCAAACCGGCAACCTCTGGAAACATTCTAAATAATGTTTCCAGATCCCAAGTCTTCTTCCGGGACAGTCCGAGTCTGTCCCAACAGTTTCTCGGTCCAATTGACCGTTTTGCCCCTAAGGGCCCGGTCAACCTTTCCGACACATCTTATCCTTACTTTTCAAGTCAAATACCTCTAGGACACTATTTTAAGTGTTCCTGCTCTTTTCCGGCCTTCTGGGTCATTCCCGACTCCTTCAAATCATTCCCGGACTTTCGGAGCCACTCTTAGTGAAGCCAGGCTAAAAAATGCATGGTAGTTACTAGTACAGGCGCCCAAATCTAGTCAAAGATACGTTGCTTGCCGACTTATAAAGTTTCCTAATTGGCTGGCACCACTCCTAGTGGCGCCAAGAGCAATTTTTCCCTAGCGCCACTACAACAGGCGCCAGGTTTGTCCAACCTCTATAAATACAGAGCCTCATTCAACGTGAAAGGGATCCGCAAACTTAACCTAAAAATTTTATATTTTGATATACAGAGCTCGAGCACCTCAAAAACCCTAGCCTCCTTAGGTTTCTCTAAACCCTAGCCACCCTACACAAACCCTAGCCTCCTATACACTCATACACACCCCCCATACACTCATACACTAGCCTTCAACCATCCTTTGAAAACTTGAGGAGCTGCAATCCAAAGCTCGAAGACAACTCTTGAAGACTGAAGGTGAAGATCAAGACAAAGACCGAAGACCGAAGACAGCAAGGCGCGCAAAATAAACAAGACATACGGTAGGCTCCCTATTTAAATTTCTGCAATTCCCCCCTCTCTCTTCTCTCTCCTCACCCACTTGGGTTTTCTCTATTTTAATCCCCCATCTCTTTCCCCCCTTTCTTTGCATGCTTGAAACAAGGAGATTCCCGGTCCATGTGTAGGATTGGGCTATTGGAGAGTCACCGTGTCGGGGGCTTTCTTCTAGTCTAACCAAAGACCACGTGGGTCCGGCCCCCTTGATTATGTGGTGAAGCCTTAGCCTTGTATGTTCACGACCCCAAATTGCATTGTGCATATCATAGTCTTGCATCTTCCAAAATTTGTTTTCAAACTCATTTTCAAAATCATATTCAAACTTGTTTTCAAAACTGCATCAAAATCTCTTTTTCAAAAACTTGTTTTCAAAACCACAATTCTAGGGTGATTCTAGCCTTTCCATGGCTAGGGTTGCTTTAGGAAAGTGTTACATTAAAAGTGACCTTTTTGGTTTATATTTTCAAATCTTATTGTTTTCCAAAACCACTTTCTTAAAGTGGTTCTAGCCTTCTTATGGTTAGAATTGCTTTAGGAAAGTGAGATCTTTTACACCTTCCAAAAAACTCTCTTTTCAAAAAAGTCTTTCTTCCTAAAAATCCCTTTTTCAACATACTTTCCTAAAACTCTCCTCTCCAAAATTGTTTTCAAAAACTCCCTTCCAAAATCTATTTTTCAAAATTCCCTTTTTCAACTCCTTTCTAAAATCCTCTCCCCAAAATCCACTTTTTAAAAACGTTCCCCAGAAATCTTTTCAAAAATTCTCTTCAACAATCTTCTACCAAAAACCTTCCTAGAAAAACTCTCTCCAAAAATCTTTTCAAAAACTCTCTTTCCAAAATCTTCCTTCTAGAAATTCCCCTTTAGGATTTTCCTTCTAAAACCTTCGTTTCCAAAAACACACTTTCCAAAAACTCCTTCTCTTTAAAGTCTCTTTCCAAAAACTCTATCTTCAAACTCACTTTCCAAAAACTCCTCCCTAGGATTCCCTTCTAGAAAACCTTCATTTCCAAAAATGCATTTTCCAAAAACTCTTTACTCAGAAGCCCAAATCAAACCCTAAAACCCACCATTAGGAAACCCTAATTTTCTTTCCAAAAACATGATTTTCAAACTTTGCCCCAAACCTAGGTTTCCAAAACCTTTTGTTTTCACATCAAAACTATACATGTTTTCAAAACCTATTTTCTACGTCGAAACTATAATTTTTCAAATCTAGGGTTTCTAGAATCTCTCTTCCCAAATCCATGCCGAATTTTATCTTCCCTTTAGGAAACCAAATCAAATCCCCCCGTTTAGGAAACTAGATCCCATCCTCCGTTTTTGGAAACAAAATCAAACATTCTCTTTTCGAAACAAAATCCAATCCAATTCCTTCCTAATTCAACTCCTTCCTAATCTTTCACTTTCCTAAACCTTAGGTTTCCAAAACTTAAACATAAAAATCTTTCCTAAGTTTTAAAACTCAACTCTCAAATCTTTCCTAATTCAACCATTTCCTAATTCTACCTTCTTTTCAAATCTTAACTTTTCAAACCTAAGTTTTCAAACTTTTCCTAAATTCAAGCCTTTCCTAATTTCAAGAAAACTTTCTAAACTCTAAACTTTCTAAATCCTAAACTTTCTAAATTTCAAATCTTTCTAAAATCAAAACTTTCTAAATTTGAAACTTTCTCAAGTTAAATCTTTCTAAACCTAAATCTCTCCAAAATTCTAAACTTTCTAAAACTTCAACATCTTTCCAAATCTAAGACTTTTCTAAACTCAAAACTTTCTTAATTCAAACATTTCCTAAACTGAAAACTTTCCTATTTCAAAACCTTTCCCAAAACGAAACTTTCTTATTTTCAAAACTTTCTTAATTTGAAACTTTCCAAATTCTAAACTTTTCTCAAACTAAACTTTTCTTAATTTAAAACATTTCTAAATTCAATACTTTCTCATTTCAAAACTTTCCTAAAGTTGAAAACTTTCTTAAACCCAAAGCTTTCTTAAGTTGAAACTTTCCTAATTTCAAAACTTTCTTAATTTGAAACTCTTCTAAATCGGACCTTTCCTAATTTGAACCTTTCCTAAATCCAATCTTTCTTAAACTCTTGAGTCTTTCCTAAGTCTCATCTTTCTTAAGTCTAGGTTTCTTAAACCTTCATCTTTCTAAAACAAGTCCAAAACTATCTCTTCAAATCAAAGACCAATCTTCTCAATTTCAATTTCCAATCTCCTCTTCTAATCTCAAATCAAATCCAATTTTCAATTCAATTTCTTTCTTCCAATCCAATTTCTCTTTCTTCAAATCAATCCCTTTTTAATCGGACTCCGGTCCGAACTATGACTGACCTGATTCCACCAAAGGGATACGTAGGCAACCTTCATAGGTGCGGTCACAATACTCTTCAAACTTTCAATTCCACCTTCATAGGTGCGGTCACAACTTTCTTCAAATTTCAAATTCCAAAATCTTTCCAAATCTCCAATCTATTTTCAAATTTCTACTTTCAATTTCCAAAATTTCTCAATTTCAAATCTATCCAATTTCAAATCTCTTTCAAATCAAATCAATTTCTTTTCAAATTTATTTCCAAATCTATTTTTCAATTTTCTTAACTTGCACTTGCATATCATGTATCATGATAATTTATAAACATTGTTTTTCAAAGTGGATAGGATTGGCCAGTAGTTAGGTGAAGACTCTCGTAGGTGAATCTAGGGTAGATTGATATGTAGGTACCGAAAGGGTGGGATAGGGTGATAGCTTAGTGCGTCTTCCCTACACGTAACCAACCTCCAAACCTAGAATCACTGTTTTCAAAGACCACATGGAGTTATTTTTCAAAAGGGCTAAATGTTTTCCAAAGGTTGGCAAACAACCTGTTTTCTTAAAAACCCTCTATTGAGGAGATATTTTCAAAATCGTTTTCCAAAAACCCTAAGTGTAGTCTTCGGATTATTCTTAGTTTTTAGGTGACCTAACTCACCTTAATCAAGTTAGGTGGCAACTTCGAATCTTTTTCAAAAGCCCTTTATTCAAACCTATTTTCAATTCAAACCTAGTCGCACTCATTCTTCTAGGAGGGTGAGTTCTAACGAGAGAGTACAGCATTTTTCCTGCTTATGGGAGTATTCCTCAAGTGCGAAAAATCTGGGCGCGACAATTAGTACTTGTGGAAACGTATATAACTTGTCGTGAAGCATTTAAACAAATCATATTACTCATTCTAAAACATAAGTGTGTTATGTTTTTACATTGGGTAACCATATCCTCATTTTACCCCACTTAAGAGGTTTTTTTGGTATTGGGCATCATACTAACCACAAGGGTCACGCGTAAGGCTCTTTAGGCCAACATAGTAACCATAAAGATAACGGATAGGGTCTTCAGGCCAACATAGTGACCATAAAGGTCACGCATAGGCTCTTCAAGCCAACATAGTAACCATGAACGTCACGAATAGGCTCTTCAAGCCAACATAGTAACCATAAAGGTCACGCATAGGCTCTTCAGGCCAACATAGTAACCATGAAGATCACGCATAGGTTATGCTCTTCAGGCCAACATAGTAACCATGAAGGCCACGCATAGGCTCTTCAGGCCAACATAGTAACCATAAAGGTCACGCATAGGCTCTTCAAGCCAATATAGTAACCATAAAGGTCACACATAGGCTCTTCAAATCACGCAAAGGCTCTTCAGGCCAACATAGTAACCATGAAGGTCACGCATAGGCTCTTCAAGCCAACATAGTATCCATAAAGGTCACGCATAGGCTCTTTAAGCCAATATAGTAACCACAAAGGTCACGCATAGGCTCTTCAGGCCAACATTGTAACCATAAAGGTCACACATAGGTTTTTTAAGTCAATCATAAGAGCTATGCTCTGTTATAGTAACCATAAAGGTCACATCTAGACTTTTAAGCCAAGGGACGTCTCCCAACATGGCGATAGATTATTTCGTGTCCCCTATTGTAGGACCATCGTTGCTAGTTTAGGGTCTTGCCACGAAGGACCTTACATGTCGATGGTTTATTTCATGTCCCCCATCCTAGGACTATTAGGCTAGATTAAAGTCTTGCCACAAGAAGACCTTGAGTTAGAGTCATACGTTAGGAACCTTATATCTACTTTATGTGACCGTTCTAGTCCGTAGGTTGTAATTCGCATCATAAGTAGGTTCGTATGTAATTCGAAGCATGACATTTATACTTGAACGTAATCATTAAGGCATTGAAAACATATTCAAAGCACCGTATGATATGGTTTGAACTTAAAACGGTTGGAAAGTAGTAGAATTTACTCATGGCATATCGTTACTCACCTCTCTCTGATGAAACTGGTGCTAAACAAGGTGTTCCTACACAAAATGCACATAGAAGTGTAGAAACATCAATAGAAGACTCTAAGGCAAAGCAATAACACATAAGTCAAGACTAAGCACATAAACCCCTCAACCCTGACTCAACAACAGCTCATTCTCACAATAGGAGAGCGAGACTAAACTCTAGGACAAGGCCCCAATGTAAAATAAGAACATGAAGTTGAGGTTTGAACATGAAAGCCGAAATGTCAGCTCCTTCATCGAGTCCCAACCACCTCTCAATGATGTGTTCACACCCAAGGCTAGTTCCATTTGAAAATAGGCTTAAAGGCCTTGAATTTGATAGTTCATGGGCCAAAAACACATTTCGGGTGAAGAAGTTATGCCTCACAGGATGTGGACTAAAATTTTGGAAAACAATGTTGTTTGCATGGATTTTTGGTCAACTTTAAAATTCCATAAATCTGAATCTGTAAGTAATTAGAGAACAAAATTTATATGGGTACAAATTTCTATGAGTCCACTTTCCAAGGCTTCAAACGGTGCATCAATTCGAGTTTTCTAGAGAAAGTT
>CM065397.1:35600000-35632500 GCA_033060915.1 Euryodendron excelsum
ATATCATAGTCTTACATTTTCCAAAATCCGTTTTCAAAGTTGTCTTCAAAATCGTTTTCAAACTTGTTTTCAAAATTGCATCAAAATCTCTTTTTCAAAAACTTGTTTTCAAAACTACAATCCTAGGGTGATTCTAGCCTTTCCATGGCTAGGGTTGCTTTAGGAAAGTGTTACATTAAAAGTGACCTTTTTGGTCTATATTTTCAAATCTTATTGTTTTCCAAAACCACTTTCTTAAAGTGGTTCTAGCCCTCTTATGGCTAGAATCGCTTTAGGAAAGTGAGATATTTTTATACTTTCCAAAAACTCTCCCTTCAAAAATCTCTTTTTCAATATCCTTTCCTAAACTCTCCTTCCAAAAATCTTTTCAAAAACTCTCTCTACAAAATCTCCCTTATAGAAATTCCCCTCTAGGATTTTCCTTCTAAAATCTTCGTTTCTAAAAACACACTTTCCAAAAACTCCTTCTTTCCAAAAATCTTCCCAAAAACTCTCTTTCCAAATTCACTTTCCAAAAACTCCTCCCTAGGATTTCCCTTCTAGAAAACCTGCATTTCCAAAAACGCACTTTCCAAAAACTCTTTCCTTAGAAGCCTAAATCAAGCCTTAGAACTCACAATTAGGAAACCCTAATCTTTTTCCCAAAAATATGATTTTCAAACTTTGCCCCAAACTTAGGTTTCCAAAATCTCTTGTTTTCACATCAAAACTATACATGTTTTCAAAGCCTCTTTTCTATGTCAAAACTACAATTTCTCAAAACTAGGGTTTCTAGAATCTCCCTTTCCAAAATCCTTGCCAAATCCTATCTCCCCGTTTAGGAAGCTAGATCCTATCCTCCGTTTTTGGAAGCAAAATCAAACCTTCTCTTTTCAAAACAAAATCCAACCCTTTCCTAATCCAACTTTTTCCTAGTTCAACTCCTTCCTAAACTTCTCCTTTCCTAAACCTTAAGTTTCCAAAACTTGAACATAAAAATCTTTCTTAATTCAACCCTTTCCTAATCCTACCCCTTCTCCAAATCTCAACTTTCCAAAACTAATTTTTCCAAACTCTTCCTAAATTCAAACCTTTCCTAATCTCAAGATTTTCTAAAATTCTAAAACTTTCTAAATTTCAAATCTTTCCAAATTCAAAACTTTCTAAATTTGAAACTTTCTCAAGTTAAATCATTCTAAACCTAAATCTCTCCAAAATTCTAAGCTTTCCAAAACTTCAACATCTTTTCAAATCTAAGACTTTTCTAAACTCAAAACTTTCCTAATTCAAACATTTCCTAAGCTGAAAACTTTCCTTTTTCAAACCTTTCCCAAAATGAAGCTTTCTTATTTTCAAAACTTCCTTGTTTTCCAAACTTTCCAATTTTTAAAACTTCCTTATTTCAAGCCTTTCCTAATTTCAAAACTTTCCAATTTTCAAAACTTTCCTATTTTCAAACATTCCAATTTTCAAAACTTTCCTAAGTTGAAACTTTCTTAAGTTCCGAACTTTCCTAATTCAAAACTTTCTTAATTTGAAACTTTCCAAAAGTGAAAACTTTCCTAAACCTAAAACTTTCCTAAATCGGACCTTTCCTAATTCGAACCTTTCCTAAGTTCAATCTTTCTTAATCTCAAG
Source organism: Euryodendron excelsum (assembly GCA_033060915.1). NCBI lineage: Eukaryota > Viridiplantae > Streptophyta > Magnoliopsida > Ericales > Pentaphylacaceae > Euryodendron > Euryodendron excelsum. The sequence continues at coordinate 35,601,618 of CM065397.1, forward strand.
TCTTTCCTAGGTCTCCTATCTTTCCTAAGTCTAGGTTTCCCAAAACCAAGTCTTTCAAAATCAAATCTTTCAATCAAAGTTCAATCTCTCAATCTTCCAATTCAATTTCCAATTCAATCTCCTTCTTCAAATCAATCTATTTTCAATCGGACTCCGGTCCGAACTACGACTGACCTGATTCCCCCAAAGGGATACTTAGGCAACCTTCATAGGTGCGGTCACAACCCTTTTCAAACTTTCAATTCCACCTTCATAGGTGCGGTCACAACACTTTTCAAATTTTCAATTACACCCTCATGGGTGCGGTCTCTACATTTTCAAATCTCAAATTCCAATCTATTTTCAAAATTCCAATTTCAAAATTTCTAATTTCAAATTTCTACTTTCAAGTTTTCAAACTTTCCAATTTCAAATTCCATCTCTTCATATCTATTTTCGAATCAAATTCTTTTCAAATTTATTTCCAAATCTATTTTTTAATTCTCTCTTATTTTGCACTTGCATATCATATATTATGTTAGTTTCTTTTCAAACGTTGTTTTTCAAAGTGGATAGGATTGGACATGGGTTAATTAAAGACTCTCATAGGTGAATCTAGGGTAGATTGACATGTAGGTACCGAAAGGGCGGGGTAGGGTGATAGCTTAGTGCGTCTTCCCTACACGTAACCAACCTCCGAACCTAGATCACTATTTTCGAAAGACCAAAAAGGAGTTATTTTTCTAAAAGGGCTAAATATTTTCCAAAGGTTGCCAAACAACCTGTTTTCCTAAAAACCCTCTCTTAAGGAGATGTTTTTTAAAAATCATTTTCTAAAAACTCTAAGTGTAGTCTTCGGATTATTCTTAGTTTTTAGGTGACCTAACTCACCTTAATCAAGTTAGGTGGCGACTCCGAATCTTTTTCAAAAGCCCTTTATTCAAATCAATTTTCAATTCAAACCTAGTCGCACTCATTCTTCTAGGAGGGTGAGTTCTAACGAGAGAGTACAGCATTTTTCCCGCTTGTGTGTGTATTCCTCGAGTGCAAAAAATCTGGGCGCGACACCATCACATAAGATGAATTTTTCTAGTAGCAAGGATACACACAAGTGTACTTGAGGGGGTACTGAAGACATATGCAAGTGTTGAGCAAAGAGATACGAGGCAATTAAACCACTCCAAAAGCAATAAAGATGTGTGCAGGCCGACGACAACTAGAAAGTATAACTGACACTATAGAGTCGACAGCTGGGGTGTTTCCCAGTGTAAGTGCAAAAGCTCGGCCTTGTCGTGGTTAGTTCTCTCTCCTATTTGCTGTGGATTGCTGAACTAAGGCTGATGCTGACGCCCCAGATCCCTATGCTCAGTTATTCTTTGAACAATTCTTCACTTGGTGACCCAACTTGGGTGCCCCCGAAATGAAACAAACAATCAAGTACATAATATAGTACAATACGTAATACACCTTGGCACGTCATTATACACATACTATACACATACATATACACATAGTACATACTCAAGCCAAACATAGAATCCTATCTAAACATGACTCAATCTTATGGTGTCAACCTATAACTCTGATACCACGCTGTCACGCCCCGAAATCCAGCCTATATGGATTTTATAGTGCATGACCGGCCAGTAGCTTGGCTACCCAATGCCACATTACATAAACTGGTTGAACACCTGTGCATTTATAGTTTAAAAGATACATAACTGTAGAATTAAACTTTTGTAAATGTAAAGTAGAATGTGCGTCATACATAGCAGAGCTATGCCTAATCTCCAAAACATAAACATACCATAAAATGGGTCTATCGAAGGCCACCACAATTATAACATTATAATATTAGAACATTAGGGTCTAGCCCTTATACACGTTACATATCATAAGGCCCGTGGGCCGCAATCAAAATATCCTCGTAATGGTCCTCCCTCTAAGACTTCCTTGTTTGGTCACCTGAAAATATTTTTAGAAAATGTAACCTAATGCTTAGTAAATAACAACGATGCATGAGCATAAAATACCGTGGACTAGCAGTTATAGCTACATATAATCGATAGGTAAATATTTGGGCAGATGGAGCATGGGCATTGTATTAAAATGCCATACCGTTGGAAACCATAATATTGTAGAGGAGAGATGTGACATACATAACTCGTCATAAGCATTTAACATGTCATGATTCTTGTTCTAAAATATGAGTGTGTTACGACCCGGCTAATATTTCTATTTAATGTATATGACAATAACCGAACATTTATGCATATATGTCATGTACCTAGAAACGTATGAGTGTAAGCTTGAAAATGCATGGCTTAGGCCACCGTGTTAACATATTTCGTTACTTCTAAAACATAATGTCGAGAAGGTGAAAGACGTGTCATAGCGTGACCTTGCAGACTATGACACAGCATAAAAGTATATCTTAGCTCATTCAATACTATTAGACACATCAATTGTTATCGTTCTTGGAAACGTATAAGGCGTTAATTTGGAAACAAAGGTAGCATAAGAAGCGTAAGCATCGTATTGAAACATTATATTGTGAGCTTTCATGATGACATGTAATAACATTTCGAACATAGCCTCATAGGAGTGAGATGTAACACATAACATGACTTCGTAAGGCATAATATAGCTATCATAAGCATACCGTGGCATTATACTATAAGGCATTTCATAATATCGTAGAAAGGGGACATATCTCGTCACATTACTACTTGTGGAAACATACATAACTAATCGTAAAGCATTTAAACAAATCATATTACTCATTCTAGAACATAAGTGTGTCATGTTTTTACATTAGACAACCATATCCTCATTTCACCCCACTTTAGAGGTTTTTCTGGTATTAGGTGTCATAGTAACCACAAGGGTCACGCGTAAGGCTCTTTAGGCCAACATAGTAACCATAAAGATCATGCATAGGCTCTTCAGGCCAACATAATAACCATGAAGGTCACGCATAGGCTCTTCAGGCCAACATAGTAACCATAAAGGTCACACATAGGCTCCTCAGGCCAACATAGTAACCATAAAGGTCACGCATAGGCTCTTTAGGCCAACATAGTAACCATAAAGGTCACGCATAGACTCTTCAGGCCAACATAGTAACCATAAAGGTCACGCTTAGGCTTTTCAGGCCAATATAGTAACCGTAAAGGTCACACATAGGCTTTTTAAGTCAATTATAAGAGCTATGCTCAGTTATAGTAACCATAAAGGTCACATCTAAACTTTTAAGCCAAGGGACATCTCCCAACATGGCGATAGATTATTTCGTGTCCCCTACCGTAGGACCATCGTTGCTAGTTTAAGGTCTTGCCACGAAGGACCTTGCATGTCGATGGTTTCTTTCAAGTCCCCCATCCTAGGACTATCGGGCTAGATTAAAGTCTTGCCACAAGAAGACTTTGAGTTAAAGTCATACGTTAGGAACCTTATATCTACCTTATGTGAACGTTCTAGTCCGTAGGTTGTAATTCGCATCATAAGTAGGTTCGTATGTAATTCAAAGTATGACATTTACACTTGAACGTAATCATTAAGGCATTGAAAACATATGTAAAACATATGCAAAACACTGTATGATATGGTTTGAACTTAAAACGGTTGGAAAGTAGTAAAATTTACTCATGGCATATCGTTACTCACCTCTTTCTGATGGAACGGGTGCTAAACATGATGCTCCTACACAAAATGCACATAGAAGTGTAGAAAAATCAATAGAAGACTCTAAGGCAAAGCAATAACACATAAGTCAAGACTAAGCACATAAACCCCTCGACCGTGACTCAACCACACCTTATTCTCACAATGGGAGAGTGAGGCTAAACTCTAGGACAAGACCTCGATGTAAAATACGAACATGAAGTTGAGGTTTGAACATGAAAGCCAAAAGGTCGACTCCTTTATCGATTCCCAACCACCTCTCAACGATGAGTTCACACCCAAGGCTAGTTCCATTGAAAATAGACTTAAAGGCCTTGAATTTGATAGTTCATGGGCCAAAAACACATTTCGGGTGCAGAAGTTATGCCTCACGGAAGGTGGACTAAAATTTTGGAAAACAAAGTTGTTGGCATGGATTTTGGGTCAAATTTTAAATTCTGTAACTCAGAATCTGTAAGGAGTTAGAGAACAAAATTTATATGGGTACAAAGGTCTATGGGTCTACCTTCTAAGCCTTCAAACGGTGCATCAATTCGAGTTTTCTGGAGAAAGTTATGCCCATTTTACTAAACAGTGCCAAAGTTGGTAGACCGTTCGAACGCCCAACCGGGGAGTTCGAACGCCTAGGCAAAATAAACTGGGAGTTCGAACGCCCAAATGGGAGTTTGAACTTCAAGAAGAAAATTGGCAAAACCTGTTCTCTGAGGGTTCAAACTCCCCCCGGGAGAGTTCGGACGCCCAGGCTTATTTCCTACCGTTCGAACTCCATATCGGGAGTTCGAATGCCGTAATCTGGGCATCACCCGAAGTTCAACCAAAACTCCTCCAAACACAACCAAACCTTCCCAATACTATTAGGGCTCAAAGATTAGCCCACAAGGATGATAATAACTCAAAATGGGGGAGAAAGAACAATAAAAAAAAAAAAAGGGATATAAAGAAGAAATCAAAAACCCTAACATTTCACATATTTGGGGATTTTCACCCCCAACTCTCCAATCCTCTAATATTGAGCTTCAAGCTCTCAAATTCAAAGTAATTAGGATTCAAGGAATGCCCCAAGACAAACCCAACTCATATATATGCATATATACAAAGACCCAACAAAATTACATAAGATAGATACATATATATATTTAATTCTAGAGAGAGAAATGAAACCTTACCTTGTTCAAGCTTGGTGAAGTCTTCAATGGTTTCAATCTCTTCCTTCAAGCCCTTCTTCCTTCAATCTCCCCTTCTGTCGCACCCAGATTTTTCGCACTCGAGGAATACACACACAAGCGGGAAAAATGTTGAACTCTCTCGTTAGAACTCATCCTCCTAGAAGAATGAGTGCGACTAAGTTTGAATTGAAAATTGGTTTGAAATAAGGGCTTTTAGAAAACAATTTGCAGTCACCACCTAACTTGATTAAGGTGAGTTAGGTCACCTAAAAACTAAGCATAATCCAAAAATTACACTTAGGATTTTGAAAAATGATTTTAAAAATATCTCCTCAAGAGAGGGTTTTTAAGAAAACAAGTTGTTTGGCAACCTTTAGAAAATACGTAAGCCCTTTTTTGAAAATAACTCCTTTTTGGTCTTTTGAAAACAATGATCTATGTTCGAAGGTTGGTTACATGTAAGGAAGACGCACTAAGCCATCACCCTATCCCGCCCTTTCGGTACCTACATGTCAATCTGCCCTAGATTCACCTATGAGAGTCTTCAACTAATTATTGTTCAATCATATCCACTTTAGAAAGGAATTTTTGAAAAGAAACTAACATGATGTATGATATGCAAGTGCAAGAAAAGAGAGTTGAAAAATAGATTTGGAAAGAAATTGATTTGATTTGAAAACGATGAGATAGAAGTTTGAATTTGGAAAGAAGGTTTTGAAAATTGAATTTGAAGATTGAAAATAAAAATAGATCATGGAATTGGAAACTTGAAGAAAATTGTAGGATTGGAGATTGGAAAGAAGTTGTAGAAATAGAATTTGAAAAATGTTGTGGAATTAGAAATTTTGAAAAAGGTTGTGGAAATAAGAATTCGAAAAATGGGGTGACCGCACCCATGAGGGTTGCCTACGTATCCTTTTGGGGGAATCAGGTCAGTCGTAGTTCGGACAAGAGTCCGATTGAAAGTAGAAGAGTTGATTTGGAAAAGAGTTGAAATTGGAATTTGGATTGGAATTGAAAGAGTAGGGAAATTTGGACTTTGATTGGAAGATTTGAAAAGATTGGTTTTGAAAGACTTGGTTTTAGGAAACCTAGACTTAGGAACTTAGAAAAGAAAGATTGGATTTGACTTGGAAAGATTTTAGAAAAGAATTGACTTGAATATTGGACATGGAAGATTAGGAAACTTGGAATTATGAAAGATTCAAATTAGGAAAAGTTTGAATTAGGAAAGTTTCAATTTAGGAAAATTTTGGGTTTAGGAAAGTTTTCACATTAGGAAAGTTTCAACTTAGGAAAGTTTTGGAATTAGGAAAGCTTCAACTTAGGAAAGTTTTGAATTAAGAAAGTTTTATTTTAAGAAAGGTTTTGACTTAGAAAAGTTTTCGAACTAGGAAAGTTTTGAATTTGGAATGTTTTGAAATAGGGAAGTTTTGAAAGTAAGAAAGCTTTGAGTTTAGAAAATTTTAGATTTGGGAAGATTTGAAGTTTAGGAAAGTTTAGAATTTAAGAAAGATTTGGGTTTAGAAAGTCTTAACTTAAGACAGTTTCGAATTTGGAAAGATTTGGAATTTAGAAAGATTTCAAACTTAGAACGTTTAAGATTTAGAAAGTTTTAGAATTTGAATTTTAGAAAATTTTGAGATTAGAAAATGTTTGAATTTAAGAGAGATTTGAAAAATTAGATTTGGAAAGTTAGGATTTGAAAAGGGGTAGAATTAGGAAAGATTTGAAAATTGAAATTTTGAATTTAGGAAAGATTTTTATGTTCAAGTTTTGGAAACTTAAGATTTAGGAAAGTAGAAGATTTAGAAGGAGTTAAATTAGGAAAGATTTGGATTAGGAAGGGATTGGATTTTGTTTCTAAAAGAGAAAATTTGATTTTGTTTCCAAAAATGGAGAATTGAATCTAGTTTCCTAAACGGGAGATTGGATTTGGTGTCCTAAAGAGAAGATTGGATTTGGCATGGATTTGGGAAGGGAAGTTTTTAGAAACCCTAGATTTGGAAAACTATAGTTTTGACGTAGAAATTAGGTTTTGGAAATATGTATAGTTTTGATATAGAAAACAAGAGGTTTTGGAAACCTAGGTTTTAAGGCAAGATTGAAAATCATGTTTTTGGAAAGAAAATTAGGGTTTCCTAATTGTTGGCTCTAGGATTTGACTTGGATTCTAAGGAAAGAGTTTTTGGAAAGTGAGTTTTTGGAAAGAAGGTTTTGGGAAGGAAATCCTAGGAAGGAATTTCTAGAAGATGAGTTTTGAAGAGAGAGTTTTTGGAAAGATTTTTAAAAGGAGATTATTGGAAAGAATTTTTAGGAAAGAGATTTAGGGAGCGTTTTTAGAAAGTGGATTTTGAGGAGAGTGTTTTGAAAAGGAGTTTAAAAAGGAATTTTGAAAAATAAATTTTTGGAGGGAGTTTTTGGAAAACAATTTTGAGAGGAAAACTTTTTGGAAAGCATGTTGAAAGAGAGATTTTTGAAAATAGAGTTTTTTGGAAAGTATGAAAATGTCTTATTTTCCTAAAGCGATCCTAACCATATGAAGGCTAGAACCACTTTAAGAAAGTGATTTTAAAAACAACAAGAAGTTGAAAATATGGACCATGTTGGTCACTTTAAATATAACACTTTCCTAAAGCAACCCTAGCCATGGAAAGGCTAGAATCATCCTAGGATTGTGATTTTGAAAACAAGCTTCGAAAAAGGAGGTTTTGATGCAATTTTGAAAACAAGTTTGAAAACGATTTTGAAAATGACTTTTGGAAGAATGCAAGAATCATGATATGCACAATGTAAATTTGGGGTCGTGAACATACAAGGTTAAGGCTTCACCACATAATCAAGGGGGCCGAACCCACGTGGTCTCCGGTTGGACTAAAAGAAAACCCCCAACACGGTGACCCTCCAATAGTCCAATCCTACACATGGACCGAGAATCCCCTTATTTCAATCATGCAAAGAAAGAGGGGGAAAGAGATGGGGGATTAAAATAGAGAAAACCCAAGTGGGTTAGGAGAGAGAAGAGAGAGGGGGAAGTGCAGAAACTTAAAGAGAAAGCCTACCTTGTCTTGTTTATTTCACTTTGATTTGCGCGCCTTGCTATTCTTGTTTTTTCTTCGGTCTTTGCTTCAGTCTTCGAGAGTTTTGTCTTGGTCTTTGAGTGCTTCGAGTTGCATCAATCCAAGTCTTCAATGGAGGATTGGAGGCTAGTGTATAAATGTATAGGGGTGTGTATGAGTGTATAGGAGGCTAGGGTTTAGCTAGGGTTTGGAAAACTTAAAGAAGCTAGGGTTTAGGGAGTGTTCGAGCTCTGTATATCGAATATTAGGGTTTTTAGACTGAGTTTGCGGACCTTTTTCACGCTGGAAGAGGCTCTGTATTTATAGAGATGGGATAGACCTGGCGCCCGTTGCAGTGGCGCCAGGCCAAATTTCCTCTTGGTGCCACTAGGAATGGCACCAGGCCATTTCTTGGCTTGGTGCCACTAGTAGTAGTGCCGCCAGCTAATTAGGAAAGTTTGTTAAATCAGCAAGCAACGTATCTTGGGGAGATTTGGGCGCTTATACTAGTGACTACCAAGCAATTTTTAGCCTGGCTTCACTAAAAGTGACTCCGAAAAGTCTGGAAATGATTTAAGGGACCGGGATTGGCCTGGAAGGGCAGGAAAAGGGCAAGAACACTTAGAATAGTGTCCCAGAGGTATTTGACTTGAAAATGAAGATAGGATGTGTCGGAAGGATTGACCTGGCCATTAGGGGCAAAACGGTCAATCAGGCTGGAAAGCTGCCGAGACGGACCCAGAATGTCCTGAAAAAAGACTGAAAATATGGAAACATTATTTAGAATATTCCCAAAGGTTGCCGGTTTGATACCCAGAGCCGGTGTGGTTGGAAAAGGTGACCGGCCCACCAGGGGCAAAACGGTCATTTTACACCGAGTTCGCCGGAACTGACTCAGAATGATCCGAAAAGATAAAGAAAGGTTGAGAATACTATAGGAAGCATTCTCGAGAGGTTACCGGTTTGATACCCAGAACCGGTGTGGTTCCCGGGGCATTCGAATGCCTAGGGACAAAATGGTCATCTTGACCAGAAAGTCATAGAATTGTCCCGAAACTGATTAGAAGGCACCTAATCATGCCGGATTACCTTTAAGACAATCTTGGAAGGTTGGACTTATCATTCTGAGGATTCAAATGTGTTCTCGAGAAACGTGTCAAAAAATGGCCCTATGGGCAGTTTGGTCATTTTTCACCGAAGTGGGCTAGCAGGCACTGGTGTTGACCTGGGTTTTGAGTGTTTTTGCCACTTTGACGGCAGTCACGTGATACAGGAGTTTGTTGGCAATTCCCTATATTGACCTGTTTGCAAGTATTTCCGCTACTTTGACGGTTGTGATGTTTGCGAGTATTTCTGATACTTTGACGATTCGCGATCATTCCTGAGACTGCCTAATCTCAGGAAGCTATTAAAGGGACTTAGCGCCTAAGAATCAACTTCCTCGAAAGTCGTGCCTAAACGGACATTTCTGCATCGGTGGGCTAGCAGGCACCAAAGGCGGACCGTTCTACCATCTAAGGGACTTGGGGTCTCGTCCCGATTGATAGGTTTAAAGGGACTTACCGTTTCGAAGAGATTTTCTTCAAAAAATGTGTCGAACCATCTCGAGGAATCAATTGTCTCGAGAGAGGGATTGGAATTGGACTTGGAAAGGGGACTTACCGTCTTCGAAAAGACGCGCTTGATTTGGAATTTGAAAGGAGACTTACCGTCTTCGAAAAGACGTGCCTAATTTGGAATTTGAAAGGGGACCTACCATCTTCAGAAAGACGTGCCTATTGGAATTGGAAAGGGGTCTTATTGTCTTCGGAAAGATGGGCCGGATTTGGGATTGGAAAAGGGACTTACCGTCTTCAGAAAGACGTGCCTAATTTGGGATTGGAAAGGGGACTTACCGTCTGCAAAAAGACGCACCTGAATGGAATTTGAAAGGGGACTTACCGTCTTCGGAAAGACGTGCCTATTGGAATTGGAACGAACAATGCCCCTAAGGGCAATTCGGTCATTTTGCCTCTATTTGGGCCTGGGGGGCCGCGAAGCAATGGATATACAGGATTAGGCTTGGAAAATTGATTTTGCTTGGAATACGTCCATATTGACTTTACTACAAGTCTGGACAGACCGTAGACTGCCGAGCGGTCAAAAATGGGGTGCTTACATCTTCCTTCTTCCCCTTTCTCTCTTTCTCCCTTTAACAAGCTATGTTATTGATGTTCATCTCACCCTTCTATATTTTCCCTTTCTCTGCAATTCATATTTCGCTCTCCCCTCTTTTCAAAGTCAAAGATTGTTTCTGCTAAAAGTGGTGCTTATGTTATTCCATCCTCCAAGACAGTTGATATAAATGTGAAAACTTTGAACCCTTGAATTTAGATCATATTGTTTTCATGCTCAAATTTGAATTGAATGTTGAAAGATGAGTTTGAGAGAAATCCTCCTTTTCTGGAATAAACCCCTCAGATGGGTTTTGGAATCACACTGGCATGCTCCATACTTCATTTATCGTGTGTTTCATATGATTGCGCAAGGGTGGCTAAGCTTGAGGACTGGGTGGAGTGGCAACATGGTGCCAAGATGATGGCTAAGAGAGAGCATCTTATGAACTGGGTGGGATGCTGGAGGGTGCCATAGGTTTTCTTGTACTCTTTGGCCAGGAAAAAGAAAAACAAAATGCAGTTAGCATGCGGAGTTGAAGGTTTTATGCAATGTATATCCTATGGAGGTCCCTTCTTCAAGGGGATCTAGGCATGATACTGAGTCCATTTTGGAGGCAGGGTTTTACTCCTGTATGCAATACAATACCTCTTCAGCATGGGCCGCTTGATGCTTCTTTGTTTAGGCAATTCTACCTCCACAGACGGAAAGAGATTTGGACCTCTCTTGAGATATAGTTCTATGCATGCTATGAATCATTAGAGTTGGGGAGTCCATTAGGAGTTTAGGTAGATTTGATTAACATGAGATCGGATTGTTTCTTTCTCTCTACGGTTGATTAAATATAAGATAATGCAATTACTTAAGTTTTTTGGAACTCTTATCCTAGAATGGATATCTATGCATGAGCATAATAGCAATGAATAAATGAGTGGCATAATGGCAGTTGATAAGCAATTTAGAAGACCCCCTTTTTCTCTTTGCTTCAGCCTCTAGCTTTCTTGGCTTTGGAGATGAGGGAAAAGACAAGAGAATGTAAAAAGAAAAACAAAAATGAGAAGTTAGTGCCTTTGGATAGGAAATCTTTATGCAATGTATGCCTTAAGGATGCCCATACTTTGAGAGGGGGACTAAGCATGATGTTTTGGATCATTTTTGGAGATAGGGGGTTGCCCCTATATGCATTATCATACCTGTGAGGGAGCTATTCATTCGTTTGTCCATTCAGGGCCCGATGGGCCTGGGAAGCAACCGATTGACTTGATTGGAGTTTGTTAGGGTTGTGATGTTTTACTGGAGAACCGATGTGGACTAGAGATTGCCGAGAGGGCAAAAATGGGGTGCTTACACTTATGATTTTTGAAAACTTTTGAACTTTGAAAAATTTCAAAAATGGATGAAACTGGACCAAGTAACCAGAGATTCTGGGTGAGTAAACAGTGAAGAGACATAACAACGGCTTAACCCTCTAAGTGTCCCTAGTGGAGTCGCCAGTTGTCCCCATTTTTACCTAAGCGCTCTTGACTCGGGGAAAGCACAATAGTCTCTCCATTAGAACTTGCTCTCGTAGAATGACAAGTGCTATGAGAGTTTGAACTTGAAAACTTAATTTGATTAAGGGTTTTTTAGAAAAATTGGGAGTCGCCACCTAACATAGTTAAAGGTGTGCTAGGTCATCTAAAACTAAGTGTAATCCGAATATTAAACTTAGGTTTTTCATAAATGTTTTTAAAACATCCTCAACCTTTTGAAAGTATTTTAAAGCCCTTTTGAAAACATGACTTTGGTTTTGGTCTTTGAAATAGAAATCTATACTTCGGGGGTTGGTTATGTATAGGAAAGATATCCTAATATCATTACCCCACATATCTGATCACTTTTAATTCACTCACTTCAATCACCGGTTACTAAAAGTCCACTTGTATCCACTTTAAAATTTTGAAAACGGAGTTTTTTCATTACGTTTTTTATGAATGATGCATGTTTTTTAAAAGATGTTTGAAAATAGAAAGTTTTGAAGTGATTTAAGTTGGAAATTTTGACTTGATAGAAACTTTTGAAAAGGCAACTTGAATTGAAATAAAAGTTATGACCGTACCATTTTAGATTGCCTACGTATCTCATTTGGCGAGAATCAGGTTATTTGTAGTTCGGGTGATTTGACAGATTTGATAGGTGTTTTGAGATGTGAGTTTTGAAAATTATTTGATTAAAATATTTTTGAAAAGTGTCCATTTAAAGGACGTGATGACCGCACCTAGGTTTCCCTAAATTGCCTACGTATCTCATTTGGCGAGAATCAGATCATTCGTAGTTCCGGCTAGGGCCCAATTGAAAATGAACTCATGGGAGCTTTGGAAGGTTTTTGAAACTTAAACTTAAGAGAGTTTTGACTTGGACTTGGACTTGGACTTGGACTTGGACTTGGACTTGGACTTGGATAATTTTTAAAGTACCTTTGAAATAGGGCTTGAATTATTTTGAAGTGTTTTTGGAAAGCAACTCAAGAGAGTTTTGAAATGTTTTTGAAATAACTCAAGGGAGCTTAGAATGTTTTTTAAACTACTTAAGAGAGTTCTGACAAGTTTTTGAAACAACTGAAGAGAGTTTTGAAATGTTTTCAAATGGAACTTTAAAAGAGTTTTTTAAGTTATTTTGGAAGTAACTCAAGAGAGTTTTGAAAATATTTGAAAGCTTAATTAGAAATTTTGCAGATGAAGTTTGAATTGGAGTAGGGTAAAAGCTCTCGTGAACTTATCTTGGAAAAGTTTTGAAAATTATTTTTTTGTATACCTTACGAAAGGTACTTTAAAATGTTTCATCACCTTTAAGAGGTTAGCTAATGAACAATTAAACTCCTTTAAGGTTATGATTTTTGGAAAACATTTTTAGAAAAGGGGATAGAAACTTCCCTTGGGGTTTTGAAAAAAGCTTTGGGATTATAGAACCCTACTTAATATCTCACTTTTCTTAGGGAACCATAATCATGAGATGACTAAGATCGCCTTATAGATGTAACTTTTGAAAAGCATTTTTTAAAAAGGATTTTGAAACACTTAGGGTTTAGAATCTTAATATGAACCTTGGACGTTTCATTCAATATATCACTTTCCTTTAGAGGCCATAACCATGAGAGGGTTAAGATCACTTCAGGGTTATGAGCTTTTGGAGAACAATTTGAAAAATAGGTTTTGAAAGTGTCAAGGGTCTAGCCAATTTTAATTAAGACAAGTTTAAGAGAGCTCTTACAAATATTTTGAGAGGAGCATGGATCCATTTAAGAAGATTTTGGAGTCAATGATTTTTGAAAACTCAAAAGAGTGAGGTGTTTTGAAAACATGCATTTTGGAAATGGTTTTGAATTGAGTGATGACTTTTAATGTCTTGAAAGTGGAGCCTTGAAGTTTAACCCACCTTGGTTAGGGCAACTAGGGTTAGGTCAATTAGGGTTAACTAACTAGGGGTAGGTTAACCTAGGGTTTGGTTGACTAGGGTTAGGTTGACCAAGAGTTGGACAACTAGGGTTACCTAACTAGAGTTAGGTTAAGCTAGGGTTTGGTTCACTATGGTTATCTAACTAGGGTTAGGTTGACCTAGGGTTGAACAACTAGGGTTACCTAATTAAGTTTAGGTTAATCTAGGGTTTGGAGGTATCCTAAGGTTGGCCAACTAGGGTTAGGTTAACTCAGGGTTTTAGAAGGTGGTTTTGAGCTAGGATTTGGTCCTAGTAGTTTTGGAAGGTGGTTTTATGCATAAATCTTGAAATGGGTTTTGAAGACCATGATTTTATGTAAAGAAAACCTTATCTTTTTTATGTGAAAACTTTTGAAAAATCAACTCAAGAGAGTTGTATGCTTTGAAAATCATCTTATGAAGACCACTCAAGTAAGTAAAGGGTTCATAAGGTGGATTTTTGGAAACCACTCCAAATTTAAGAAAGCAAAACTTTGAAAATCAATATCAGATAGGTAGTTTTTGAAAACCCCTTTTACTGAAAACCAAAGAGGATGAGCTTTTTGAAAACCATTTTTGGCAAAGGGGGTTTTGGAAAACAACTTTTAAGGTGTTGAAAATCACTATAAAGAACAAGGACTCATATAGTTAATTTGAGAGAAATCGCTCAAGAGAAGACTCCATGGAACCATTCCAACCACAATATTCAAGAGAGTAAAACATTGAAAACCTCCCCTAAGGGAGAGTTGTTTTGAAAACTTTGAAAATCAATGAAAACCATTCTTAGAGAGGGGGTTTTGAAAGCCATTTTTACGCAACTCAAGAGAGTAGAAATGCAATGATGCAAAGTGAGGATTAGGGTTTTAGGAGGGTAACCTAAAGGCTCGGAAATCTAGGATTTTTGGTACAAACTTCAAGAAACTCCAATTTAAAGACATTTAGAGGCACTTTTTGAAAATTATTTTCACATGGACTTTAAAAACCATTTGAAAATGGAGCTAATGGTAGTTTTGAAAAAGGGTTTGAAACACTCAAAAACAAACAAGGCAAGCAAAACATGACATTACAACAAGGAAGATGCAAGGGTCATGAAGCACAGAAGGCTCAAGGCTACACCACATTACATGGGGCTCTTGGACCATACTATGGTCAAGTAAGCCTATGCGAGTTCGCCCAACCGATAGTTCTCATAAGCTTTCTTCTAAGCATGGCCAAAGAGCCCTCTTATTTTCAAGCATACAAGAAAAAAGGATAGAAGGTGGGGAATAAAATAGAAGAATAGCTCAAATGAGCTTCAAGGGAGAAGAGAAGAGTGGGATGTCGCGCCCCAGATTTTTGCACCTCGAGATGATATGTGGGAAACACACAATACTCTCTCTTTAGAACTCATCCACCTAGAAGGATGAGTGTGACTTGGTTTGAATTACAAATTGACTTGAATATAGGCTTTTAGAAAATGGTTTGGAATCACCACATAACTTTGTCAAAGTGAGTTAGGTCACCTAAAACTAAGTAAAGTCCGAAGACATAAACTTAAGGTTTGTGAAAGATTTTGAAAAAACTCCTTCAAGAGAGGGTTTTTTCATAAAACAAGTCGTTTGGCAACCTTTGGAAATATTTAAGCCCTTTTTGAAAATAACTTCATTTTGGTCTTTCAAAAATAATGATTCTAGGTTCAGAGGTTGGTTACATATAAGGAAGATACACCAGGCTATCACCTTATCCTACCCTTGTAGTACCTACATGTCTTTCCACCCTAGGTTCACTCATTTAGAATCTCCAACTATCCAATGTCCAATTATATCTACTTTGAAAAGAATTTTGAAAAGAAGTTTTAGCCATCATTTTAGGGCTGATGTGATGCATGACATGCAAGTGCATGAAAAAAATTGGAATTTGGAGAGAGATTTTGAAAAAGGGATTTGGAATTTTGAAAAAAATTGTGACTGCACCCATGAGAGTTGCCTACATATCTCTTTGTTGGGAATCAAGTAAGTCATAGTTCAAACTTGGGGTTTAATTGAAAATAGACACTTTAGGTCTTGTTTGATTTCAAAAGGGCTTAATTTGAACTTTGATTTGAAGATTTAAAATTGAAATTTTACTTAAAATTGACCTTGACGTAGAACTTGAACTTGTTTTGGAAAGTTTGAATTGAATTTTGAAATCAGCTTGACTTGAATTGGGGTTTGAAAACTATCTTGATTTAGAAAAAGAGTTAAAGTTTCCTAACTTAGGATTAGGGGTGGAACTAGGGTTTTGGCCGCCTAAGGTTTAGACAAACTAGGGTTTGAACATGCACTTGAGAAGTTTGATTTTAGAAAGTTTAATTTTAAGAAAGTTTTGAATTAGGAAAGTTTGATTTTAGAAAAGTTTCAAATTAGGAAAGTTTTCATTTTAGGAAAGACTTGATTTTGGAAAGATTTGATTTTGAAAAAGTTTGAATTTAAGAAAGCTTTGATTTTGGAAATATTTGATTTTAGAAAGATTTGAACTTAAGAAAGGTTGAATGAGGAATTTGGAAAGTTGGGATTTGGAAAGATTTGGCTTAAGAAATATTGAATTTGAAAATTTGAGTTTGACCTAGGTTTGAGGTAACTATGGATTTCAGCAATCCTAGGGCTTAGAGTTTATGCAATACATTTGAATTGGGAAGATTGGACCATTGAAAAAGAGAAGTTTTGCTTTTGGAAAGCTTTGAAAAATGAAGATTTTGAAATTAGGAAAGATTGACATTAGGAAAGGTTTGATTTGACTTGAAATTGAAAAACTTTAGTTTTGAAAATCTATCATTTTATAAGACTTTTGAATTTGGAAATCTATAATTTCATGCAGAAAATGGTTTTGAAAATCTATGATTTAATGCAAATAGAAAGCCATGATTTTATGTGAGAAAACTAAGGTTTCCTAAACAGGGACTCCATGGTAGATTTGATTTGGACTTCAAGACAAAGGGGTTTTGGAAAGTAAATCTTTAAGAAGAATTTTTAGGAAATGGATTTGCAAAACGATTTTAGAAAGGTTTGAATATAAACTTTTAAAAGTCTCTTGAATATTTCACTTTCCTAAAACGATTCTAATCATGAAAATACTAGAACCATTTTAGGGTTGTGATTTTGACAGCAACTAGGGTTTGAAACCCTAATATAGACCTTGATGATCTCATTGAATATACACTTTCCAAAAACAACCCTAACCATGGAATAGCTAGAATCACCTTAGAGTTGTGATTTTTTGAAAAACAACTTAAGGTTTGAACCCAAATTTGAACCTTGATGGTCATATTAAATATAACACTTTCCTAAAATAACCCTAACCATAGAATGGTTAGAATCATCTTAGGGTTATGATTTTAAAAACAACTTTGAAGGAAAAGGTTTTGAGTGCAAGTTTTGAAAGCAACTTTTAATGCAAGTTTGAAAAACAGCTTTGAATGGGTGATTATGATAACAACAATGTAATAAGGGCATGAACATTTAAAGTTAGGCTTCACAAGAT
Source organism: Euryodendron excelsum (assembly GCA_033060915.1). NCBI lineage: Eukaryota > Viridiplantae > Streptophyta > Magnoliopsida > Ericales > Pentaphylacaceae > Euryodendron > Euryodendron excelsum. The sequence goes on from CM065397.1 coordinate 35,618,611, forward strand.
AACTAAGGGGGCTAGACCCACACCCTCTTAGGTTGAACTCAAAGAAAATTCTCGACACGATGATTCCCTCCAAGGCCTTCCTAGGCATGAAGCCAGAAATCTCTTGTTTCAAGCATGCAAGAAAAGGGGGTAGAAGATGAGGATTAAAATAAAAAACAGTCCAAATGGACTAGAAGGGAGAAGAGAGAAAGGGGGATTACATAAAACTAAATAGAACCCTAACTTGCCTTCTTGTTAGGTTGAATGCTTACATGGAGGACTTTCTTAAACTTTGAGATGATCTTCAAGAGCTTCCAAGGGCTGAACTTGACCTTCAATTGAGCTTAAAAACTAGGGTTTGAAGTGTATATATTAGGGTTTGAGTGTATCAATTGTATGGAGGCTAGGGTTTGAAAGAGACTTGAGAGAATTAAGGTTTGTGGGGCAACTCGAAGTCTATTTTTTGAGAGGCAAAGTTTCTAGAGCAATTTATTGGATCCAGAATACGTAGGGGTGGCCTGTATTTATAGGCAGCCAAAAACCCACTTGGCGCCAATTGCAGTGCCGCCAAGCCAAAATTTGGCTTGGCGCCACTCCCTTAGGAAACTTGTTAGGGCGATAAGAAATAGATCTTTGACCCTTGGGATGTAAGGAACAAGATTTGGGTGTCTGTCCTAGTGACTACCATTCAATTTTTGGCCTGGCTTCACTAGGAGTGACTTTCGAAAGTTCGAGAATGATCCAGAAGGTTCAAAGTAGCCAGACTCAGCCGAAAATGGACGGGAACCCCTAAAAGAGTGTCTCGGAGGTAATTGACTTGCTGATTAAATCCAGAGTGGTTGAAAAGGGTGACCAGCCCACTAGGGACAAAATGGTCATTTGATCCAGAGGAGCATTGAGATAAACCTAGAGTGGTTTGTGAGAAGACTTGAAGGTTGAAAATACTATTGAGAGTGTTTCAGGGGATTTTTGACTTGATACCCAGGGCCGGTGTGGTTAGAAAAGGCGATCGGCCTACTAGGGGCAAAATGGTCATTTCACACCGAGTTTACCGAATTGGACTTGGAATGGTCCGGAAAGGTATTGGAAGGTTGGGAATACAATTAAAAGCATCCTCAGAAGGTAACCAATTTGATACCCAGAGCCAGTGTGATTCCCGGAGGTGATCGGATGCCTAGAGGCAAAATGGTTATTTTGACCAGATGCTCTCAGAATTGATCCGGAAGCGGCTGGAAGGCATTAGAATGTGCTAGATTATCCTTGGGACAATCTTGTAAGGGTGGACTTACCACTCTAAGGTCTTAGGTACTTTCTTGAGAAAAGTGCTAGTGGGGCCCAATAGGCAGTTTGGTCATTTTTTTATCGAAATGGGCTAGCAAGCACTGGTGTTAAGCCAAGTTTTAAATATTTCCATCACTCTGACGGTGTGTGACGGGTCGATTTCCAAAGGTATCTCATCCTCCAGTAAACATGTCACAGCCAAGAGGCATGTTCGATCCCATGACATAGGGGGTTTGTTGTCATTCCCGATATCGACGGGTGTGAAGGGACTTATCATTCCGAGGGGTTTTGTGCTTTCTCGATAAACATGTTGTACTGGATGGACTTATCATTTGAGGGACCAACTTTCTCGAAAGACATGCCAGATTAAGTTTAACTAGTCTTGACTAGAATTGGAACTGGAATTGAGGTTGAAATACAGACTTACCATCTTTAAGAAGACGTGCCAACTGGAATTGGACCGAGTAATGCACCAAGGGCATTTTGGTTATTTTGTCTCTATTGGGCCTAGTGGGCCCGCGAAGCGGTTGTTTAACTGGATTGAGTTGAAAAGTCGGTCATGACTTGAATGTGTCTATGTCAGTTTGAATGTGAGTTCGGTTAGGCCGGAGATTGCCGATCGAGCAAAAATAGGATGCTTATATGGGGGAGGCATAAATGTAAATAGAGCTTCACCTTTGGCCTTTAGATTTCTTCAATACACTATTGTTTAAAGGGGCTTAAGTTTGAAAAGTCTTAAAGAAGCCTGAATCTTTGAAAGACTTAGGGTTTTCTTGATTTTTGGAGGCTCTAGATTAAATTTGGCAGAGTTTTGCTACTATTTTTTAGTTTGAATTACACTGGGGGGTGGCCAGGTATGTATACACAAAACTCTTTGGAGCTAGCACAAGTGCTACATGCACCATGGTAAATGGCGCATGTAGCACATGCGCTAGTACTCCCCCGCTCACAGGATGCCACATGTCATCCTTGTACTACCCTAACTTAGGGAGCAAGCAAAGTTTTTAGATGATCTGATCATTTTTTTGGGCGCATGTAGCACATGCTCCACCGTTGAGAACTCTTATGCCGACTTTATCTGGATAATCATGCAATCTATGAAAGGTCCAGAAAAATCAATCACTTTTACGTCATCTGTTACGCCCCGATTTTTTAACCGAGTTCCTTTTGGCTTAGGCAAAAGCACCGAACTCTGTTATTAGAACTTATCCTCCTAGAAGGACGAGTACAACTAGGTTTGAATTGAAATTGGTTTGATTAAGGGCTTTTTAGAAAAATAGGAGTCACCACCTAACTTGATTAAGGTGAGTTAGGTCACCTAAAACTAAGTGTTAATCTGAAGATTAAGCTTAGGGTTTTTCAAAAAGGTTTTGATAAACTCCCTCGAGAGAGGGTTTTTGAGAAAATAGATTGTTTGGCAACCTTAGAAAGTTTTAAGCCCTTTTTTAAAGTAACTCCATTTTGGTCCTTTGAAAATAGAAATCTATGGTCCAGGGGTTGGTTACGTGTAGGGAAGATATCCTAAGATCATCACCCTACCCCACCCTTTCGGTACCCACATGTCTAATCACCCTTTGTTCACTCACTAGAATAGCAGGTTATCCTTGTCCACTTAAAATCCACTTTAGGATTTTTGAAATCGGGGTTTAGTCATCACTTTTTGGATGAATGATTCATGATGCAAATCTTGGAAGAAGTTTGAAAACATGAGAGTTTTGAATGAGTTCGAAATAGAAACTTTGAATTGATTGAAATTTTTGAAAAGGGGATTGGAGTTGAAATAGAAGTTATGATCGCACCATTTTAGGTTGCCTACGTATCTGATTTGGCGAGAATCAGGTCATTCGTAGTTCGGGCAAGACCCCAATGGAAAATAGGCGCATTAAGGCCTTTGGAATGTTTTGAAGACATTTTAAGGTCTTTGGAAAAGTTTGAAGACACTTTGTGGTCTTTGGAGAAAGGGAACTTGAGAGTTTTGCTTTGAAATCGGATAGTGGAGTATTTTAAAATAGAACTCTGGAACTCTTGAAAGGGGGTTTTGAAATGTATTTGGAACAACTCAAGGGAGTTTTGGAAGTGCTTTTGAAATAACTCAAGAGAGTTTTGAAAGTGTTTTAAAGTCTTGTTTTGAAAACCTTGGAGGAATGATTTTGGAGTGTTCTAGTAAATTGGTTTTTGAAAAGTTTTTAAAATGGTTTTTGAAAACACCTACTCCTTTGGAACTCTAATATGGACAACCTGGAAGGTTGTTCTCGATATATCACCTTCTTTTGGAATCCCTAACCATAGAAGGAATAGGGACAACTTAGGGTTGTGAATTCTTGAAAACATTTTTAGAAATGATTTAAAGATACAGTATAGGAATATTTGAAAAGGTTATGGAGTAGGTTTTCAAAATCTTAAGAGAGTAGGAGGTTTTAGAAAAACGGGTTATAAGAATAGTTTTAAATAGAAAGATCATTTAAAAGGGATCCATGAGTTGCAACCTTGAAGTATACTACCCTAGGTTGGGTTGGCCAAAGGTTAAGGGTGACCTAAGGTTAACTAACTTAGGTTAGGTTAACCTAGGGTTGAGGTGACCTAGGGTTAATCAACTAGGGTTTGGTTAACCTAGGGTTAAGGTGACCTACGGTCAACTAACATGGGTTTGGCTAACTAGGGTCAAGTTAACCTAAGGTTGGATTAGAAGGTGGTTTAATGCATTTTTGGAAAGAGTGTTGAAAAACAAATCATGTTATGCAAAAGACTTTGGTAGACAACCTTTTTGAAGATTATTTCCATGAAAATTTGACTCTAGCCAAAAATATGGTTTATATGAATAGTGCTTGAAAACCATTCCAAAGAAGGTTTTCTTAGGGCCATTATAACCTTTATCTTTATAAGAGTGGGGATTTCAAGAGTCAACATAATGATAACAATTTTGAAAAACCATTTTAAGACAAAGATGGAGAGAATGAATCTTTGAAAACCATTTTTAAGAAAAAGGTTTTGAAAACCATTTTTAAAGGAAACCATTCCAACAAGTTAGGGTTCCTATGGCCAATGTAAAGGGAGACCACTCAAGAGAGGGTTCCATGGAGCCATTCCAACTCTTAAACTTGAGAACATGAAAACTTTAGAAATCAAAGAGTTTGAAAACCACTTGTGTGCAAGAATAAAAAGAGAAAGAAATCATTCTAACAACTTAGGGCTCTTATGGCCAATGTAAGAGGGAGACCACTCAAGAGACAGTTCCATTGGGCCATTCCAACCACTAAACTTGAGAGAATAGAACCCTTAGGAATTAGAGAGTTTGAAAACCATTTTTATGCAAGTTAGTATGTAATGATGCAAAAGTGAGAGTTAGGGGTTAATGGGAGATTTTCTAAGGTATGATTTCTAAGGTCTCATCCTAAACTTCAAGAGACCAACTCTTAAAACCCTTTGAAAGGAGTACGGAGCTTGAAAGTGGCATGGAAATAATAATAATGTAAGCTTTGTAGAACATGGTTATAAACATGAAAATGAAGCCAAGCACACAAGACATGATCAAAATAGCAAAATGCAAGGGCGTCGTGAATACATACAAGGCTTTAGGCTACACCACATAATCAATGGGCTTCTAGGCCATACCATCTTAAAGTAGGCTAATGAGAGATCCCCCTACTCGGTGGCTCTCACTAACTTTCCTCTAGGCATGAACTAAGAGCCCTCTTGGCTTCATGCATGCAAGAAATGGGGGGTTGAAGATGGGGATTAAAATAAAGAATAGCCTAAGTAGTCTAGGAGGGAGAAGAGAAGAGTGGGCGAATACAAAAATATAAAAAAAAATACCACCTTTTGCCTTCAATACACTTGTAATCCTCTATGGATGCCTTGACTTAAACTTGGATGGCTTCAAGAAGGCTTGAGGGGCTGGAAGGAGGAGTTTAATGGTGTATAGGGCTATGTAGGTGAAGTGTATGGGTTAAGTGTGTAGCCCAGATTTTTCGCACTCGAGGAATACACACACAAGCGGAAAAAATACTGTACTCTCTAGTTAGAACTCACTCTCCTAGAAGAATGAGTGCGACTATGTTTGAATTGAAATTTGATTTGAATAAATGGCTTTTAGAAAAGATTTGGAGTCGCCACCTAACTTGATTAAGGTGAGTTAGGTCACCTAAAAACTAAGAATAATCCGAAAACTACACTTAGGGTTTTTGAAAACGATTTTAAAAATACTTCGTCAAGAGAGGGTTTTTAAGAAAACATGTTATTTGGCAACCTTTGGAAAGCATTTAAGCCCTTTTTTGAAAATAACTCCGTTTTGGTCTTTGAAAACAGTGATCTAGGTTCGGAGGTTGGTTACGTGTAGGGAAGACCCACTAAGCCATCACCCTACCCCGCCCTTTCGGTACCTACATGTCAATCTACCCTAGATTCATCTATGAGAGTCTTTAACTAACTATTGTTCAATCCTATCCGCTTTAGAAAACAATGTTTAGAAAAACATGATGCATGATATGCAAGTGCAAGAAAAAAGAGTTGATAAATAGATTTGGAAAGAAATTGATTTGATTTGAAAAGGAAAAGATAGATTTGAAATTGGAAAGTTTGAAAAATTAGAAATAGAGATTAGGAAATAGAAATTTGAAATTGGAAAATTGAAAAAAGACTGAAGATTTGAAAAGATTGTGGAATTTGAGATTTGAAAAAGAGTTGTGGAAATAGAAACTTGAAAAATGTTGTGACCACACCCATGAGGGTTGCCCACATATCCTTTTAGAGGAATCAGGTTAGTCGTAGTTCGGACAAGAGTTCGATTGAAAATAGAAGAGTTGATTTGAAGAAGGAGATTGAATTGGAAATTGAATTGGAAGATTGAGAGATTGAACTTTGATTGGAAGATTTGAAAAGACTTGAAAGTTTAGAAATAGGAAAGGCTTTGAAAATAAGAAAGTTTTGAAAGTTGGAAAGTTTAGAAAACAAGGAAGTTTTGAAAATAAGAAAGTTTTGAGTTTAGAATGTTTTGAAATTTCGAAAGATTTGAAATTTAGAAAGTTTAAGATTTAGAAAGTTTTAGAGTTTTAGAGAATCTTGAGGTTAGGAAAGGTTTGAGTTTAGGAAAGGTTTGAAAACTAAGATTTGGAAAGCTAAGATTTGGAAAGGGATAGAGTTAGGAAAGGGTTGAATTAGGGAAGATTTGGATTTTGTTTCTAAGAAGAAGTGTTTTGATTTTGTTTCCAAAAACAGAGGATAGGATCTAGTTTCCTAAACGGGAAGATTTGATTTGGTTTCCTAAAGGAAATATGGGATTTGGTTTTCTAAAAGGAAGATTAGAATTGACAAGGATTTGGAAAGGGAGGTTTTAGAAACCCTAGATTTGGAAGGCTATAGTTTTGACGTAGAAAATAAGTTTTAGAAATATGTATAGTTTTGATGTGAAAAGGGAGATTTTGGAAACCTAGGTTTTATGACAAGTTTGAAAACCATGTTTTTTGAAAGAAAATTAGGGTTTCCTAATTGTGGGTTCTAGGGCTTGACTTCGACTCTAAGGAAAGAGTTTTTGGAAAGTGTGTTTTTAGAAATGAAGATTTTTAGAAGGAAATCCTAGAGAGGAGTTTCTAAAGGGAAGATTTTGGAAAGAAAGTTTTTTAGAAAAAGATTGTTGGAGGGAGTTTTTAAGAAAGTGAATTTAGGAAGTGTTTTTAGAAAGTGAATTTTGAGGAGAAAGAGTTTTTGGAAAAAGATCCTAGTAAGGAGTTTTTTTAGAAAGAGATTTAGGAAGAGGTTTTTCTAAGAAAGAAACCTAGGGAACGATTTTGGAAAGTGGACCTTGAAGAGAGCATTTTGGAAAGGAGTTTAAAAACGAGAAGTTTTGGAAATTAGATTTTTGAAGAGAGCTTTTTAAAACAATTTTGGAAACGAGAGTTTTATGAAAGTATGTTGAAAAAGAGATTTTTAGGAAGAGAGACTTTTGAAAAGAAAGTTTTTTAGAAGGTGCAAAAACATCTCACTTTCCTAAAGCAATTCTAACCATAAGAGGGCTAGAACCACTTTAGGAAAGCGGTTTTGAAAACGACGAGGGTTGAAAATATGGACAATGAAAGTCACTTTAAATTTAATACTTCCCTAAAGCAATCCTAGTCATGGAAAGGCTAGAATCACCCTAGGATTGTGATTTTGAAAACATGTTTTGAAAAAGACATTTTGATGAAATTTTGAAAACAAGTTTGAAAACGAGTTTGAAAACGAATTTTGGAAGATGCAAGATCATGATATGCACAATGCAAATTTGGGGTCACGAACATACAAGGCTAAGGCTTCACCACATAATCAAGGGGGCCAAACCCACGTATTCTCTAGTTAGACTAGAAGAAAGCCCCCGACACGATGACTCTCCAATAGCCCAATCCTACACATGGACCAGGAATCCCCTTGTTTCAAGCATGCAAAGAAAGGGGGGGAAAGAGATGGGGGATTAAAATAGAGAAAACCTAAGTGGGTTAGAAGAGAGAAGAGAGAGGGGGAAGTGCAAAAACGTAAAACGAAAGCCTACCTTGTGTCTTATTTATTTTGCGCCCCTTGCTTGTCTTCGGTCTTGATCTTGATCTTCGTCTTCAATCTTCAAGAGTTGTCTTCAAACTTCAGATTGTAGCTCTTCAAGTCTTCAAAGGAGGGTTGAAGGTTAATGTATGAGTGTATGGAGGTGTGTATGAGTGTATAGGAGGCTAGGGTTTAGTGTATGGTGGCTAGGGTTTGGAAAACCTAGGGAGTCTAGGGTTTAGGGTTTAGGGATTGTTCGAGCTCTGTATATCGAAATATATGATTTTTAGATTGAGTTTGCGGACCTCCTTCATGCTGGAAGAGGCTCTGTATTTATAGAGGTAGGACAGACCTATCGCCTGTTCCAGTGGCGTAAGGGCAAAATTGCTCTTGGCGCCACTCCTAGTGGCGCCAGGCCAATTCTTGGCTTGGCGCCACTACTAGTGGCTCCAGCCAGTTAGGAAAGTTTGTAAGTCGGCAAGCAACGTATCTTTGACTAGATTTGGGCGCCTGTACTAGTGACTACCACGTAATTTTCAGCATGGCTTCACTAGGAGTGACTCCGGAAAATCCGGGAATGATTTAAGGGACCGGGAATGGCTCAGAAGGCTGAAAAAGAGCAGGAACACTTAGAATAGCGTCCTGGAGGTATTTGACTTGAAAAATGGGGACAAGATGTATCGGAAGGGTTGACCGAACAGTTAGGGGCAAAATGGTCAATCGGGTTGGAAAGCTGCCGGAACGAACTTGGACTGTCCCGGAAGAAGACTTGAGATTTGGAAATATTATACAGAATGTTCTCAAAAGTTACCGGTTTGATACCCAGGGCCGGTGTGGTCAGAAAAGGCGACTAGCCCTCCAGGGGTAAAATGGTCATTTTGCACCGGGTTTATCGGAACTGACTCGGAATGATCCGAAAAGCTAAAGAAAGGTTGAGAGTACTATAAAAATCATTCTCAGGAGGTTACCGATTTGATACCCAGAGCCGGTGAGGTCGAAAAAGGAGACCAGCCCTCCAGGGGTAAAACGGTCATTTTGTACTGGGTTTGCCGGAACTGACCCAGAATGATCCGAAAAGGACAAAGAAAGGTTGAGAATACTATAAAAAGCATTCTTAGGAAGTTACCAATTTGATACCTAGAACCGGTGTGGTCGGAAAAGGAGACCGGCCCACCAGGGGCAAAACGGTCATTTTGTACCAGGTTGGCCGGAACTGACTCGGAATGATCTGGAAAGGTAGAGGAAGATTGAGAATACTATAAGAAGTAATCTCAGAAGGTTACCGGTTTGATACCCAGAGTAGGTGTGGTTCCCGGGGTGTTTGGATGCCTAGGGGCAGAATGGTCATCTTGACCAGAAAGTCTCGAAAAAGGCCCAAGGGGCAGTTTGGTCATTTTTCACCAAAGTGGGCTAGCAGGCACTGGTGTTGACCTAGGTTTTGAGTGTTTTCGCCACTCTGACAGCGGTCGTCGTGACACAGGGGTTTGTTAGCAATTCCCTATATCGACCTGTTTAAGAGTATTTCCACTACTCGGACCGTCTCGAGGAATAAATTGTCTCGAGAGAGGGATTGGAAAGGGGACTTACCATCTTCAAAAAGACGTGCCTGATTTGGAACCGTCTCGAGGAATAAACTGTCTCGAGAGAGGGATTGGAAGGGGACTTACCGTCTTCAAAAAGACGTGCCTGATTTAGGAACCGTCTAGAGGAATAAACTGTCTCGAGAGAGGAATCGGAAAGGGGACTTACCGTCTTCGGAAAGATGTGCCTGATTTGGAACCATCTTGAGGAATAAACTATCTCGAGAGAGGGATTAGAAGGGGATTTACCGTCTTCGAAAAGACGTGGCTGATTTGGAACCGTCTCAAGGAATAAATTGTCTCAAGAGAGGGATTGGAATTGGAATTGGAGAGAACAATGCCCCTAAGGGCATTTTAGTCACTTTGCCTCTATTTGGGCCTGGCGGGCCCGCGAAGCAATGGACAGACGGAATTTGGACTTAGAAAGTTAGTTTCGGTTGGAATATGCCCACAATGACTTGAACACAAGTCTGGACGGAGTGTAGACTGCCGTGTGGTCGAAAATGGGGTGCTTACATTAGGGGGAGGTGGAATCTAACCTAAGTGTTGGACGAGTGCGATGTATATAGAAATTTGAGGTTCTGGAGTAGTTTCAGTAGAGCTTCGCATCAATTTTTGATTCTAGAATATGCAAAGGGGGAGGCTAGTATTTATAGGCAACCTGGGAGAAGCCTAGTGCATGTGCTATATGTACCTGGCCAAAATTTGCCCTAGCGCATGTAGCACATACGCCATTATTATTCCATTGCTAGAATGCCACGTGGCACTCATTGTGCTGGCTAAATCCTGACGGTTGATCAAACTTTGGTCGATTTGATCAAAATTTGGGTGCATGTAGCATACACTCCGCCATCGGGAGTGTTCGTTTAAACTTTACCTTGATAATTGAGCCAACGGGAAGGTTTCGAAGGAATTGGTTAAACCCACGGCGTTCTCCTAGGGTTTCTTGTGAACTTTCGTGTTTTCGAAAAATGCAAATGGTGTTCAAAAGTGTGAGATATCATTTCAAGAAATGTGCATAAAATTGCAACTCTGTGGAGCATTTGTGATACACTCCGCGGGGGTTCAAAAGTAGCTATTTTTGTGTCGCATGATCGAGGCCTTCCGGAAGCGATCTCACCGATCGGGCCTTACCGATGGAAAGTACTCTGGAAATACTTTCAAGAATTCCCTAATGTACGCATTTCTCAAGTCGTTTGACGGTGCTTTACAATCAGGAAATTGGGGGAAAAGTCAATCTTAGCAGAGCGTCTATGAGACGCTCCAGGAGTTGCTAAAAGTGGCAGTGTTCGAGCCATACGATGAAGAGCTTTGAGAAGCGATCTCTCCGATCAAGCTGTACCGATAGAAAGATCTATGAACAAATTTTTGAGAATTCCCTGATTTACGCATTTCTCAAGTCATTTGACGGTGCGTTATAGCTAGGGAATCGGGAGAAAAGGCAATTTTGGCGAAGAGTCTGCGAGATGCTCCAAGGAACTTTTATCGAGTCATGGGTATTTAGTGTTGTAAGGTCCTTCTTACGTTAAACAGGGGTGTGTGACAAGACCTGCCGTTCAATATCCTAGGACCAATGTTATTCCGAGGCGCGTTCGAGTTATTAGGGGCAAAATGGTCATTTTGGTCGGGTTTGGTTGAAAATGGTCAGGAATGGGTCGGAGTGTTATGTTAAGCATGATGGGTCATTTAGGGATGATCTCGGGAGAGTTTTTCACTGTTCGGTGTGATTTGTGCGGTGCTGGGGCGTTTAGGGGCAAAATGGTCATTTTGACCGGAATTAGCCGAAATTGGACAAAATGGAGTGCAGAGTACGCCTAACTGCTTAGTAACACTTTGGAAAGGTGAAATTACCATTTTGAGGGATTTTGAATTTTCTCAAGACATGCCTAGAGGCCCAAAGGGCAGGTTTGGTTGTTAGGCCTCTATTGGGTCCAACGGGCCTGAGAAGCGATTGATTGATTAGATAGGGGTTTGAAAGTTGATTGGGGCTTGAATGTGCTTATGGAGTTTTGAAAGGGAGTTCAGTTAGGCTAGAGATTGCCGAGCAGGATAAAATGGGGTGCTTACAATGTTCCCCCATAGTTTCTCATGAATAGGGAGCCCTCAAGGAAATTCAAAGGATTCCGGATGATAGAGATATTTTCTCAAGAAGCACACATTAAAATAAGCTTTTTTTAGCGTCTGTGAGATGCTCTGAAAGTTTTCAAAAATGGCAATTTTTGTGCCACCTAATCGTGGCCCTAGGGAAGCGATCTCCTCAAATGAACTGTACTAATGGAAGGTTTTCTGGACAAGCTTTAGGGAATTCCCTAATTTACATATATCTCAAGTCATTTGATGGTCCGTTTTCATCAAAGAATCAAAGAAAAAGTTAACCCTGCCAGAGCGTCTGTGAGATTCTCCAAGATTTTTTCAAAGTGGCAACATTCGGGTCATGCGATCGGATGTTTCGGGAAACAATCTTTTCAATAGAGCCATATTGATGGAAAGACCTATGTGTTAGGAATTTATACTAAAAGACATACTTTATCAAATGACTTTAGTATTTATTAATAAATTAGTTGTTCCATTTTAATGAGAATCTGTATGAGTAATGTTTGCATTGCATTATTTATTTAATGATTATGCATGTGTATCTCTTATTCTATATAGTAGATGATTTGGTGTGTAGGGTACAACTTACACGCGAAAGATCAAATCATTGATTCTTATGGAATATAACCTTATCATTGACAGTCTTAGATGGAACTGGACACACCATTAGTAGGACTATAGTACAAGGTTTTAATAGGTCTGTCTTGACTATGGGGGACGGTATAGTTCCAACTCCTTGTACTAGTATACTTTGTGTGTATTAAACATGACCGTGTTGAGGTAATTGTTATCATACTTACTATATAAAACAATTAATACCTCATGATTATTATGAGTGCTTATGCTCTTAATCATAATATAATAAATAGATACATGCATGTAGTGTTTATTGTTTTGATTCACAGAAAAGTGAGATTCTTTGTGGGTCAATAAACTCCGTGAGTTGGACAATAACATTATGTGTATGGTCAATATTAATTATTGATGGAATTTACGTCCCGCTATAGGGATTGATGACACCCTCTTGAGAAAGCTTATAAGCTTTGATTATGTCAAACCCTGTAGGTGGATTATGAATCTGACATATCAAATAGTTTAAGTGGAAGGTCTCAAGGAATTAAATAAATCTATTAAATTTAATTGTCAATAATTTAATTTAATAGACGAGTATCTATAATCTTATCGTGGGGAGATAAATAAGCATTTAATAATATGGAACTCGAAATATAATTCCTAGTATGACAGGGAATGCAATTATAATTCATTAGCGGTATAAATTATAATTTACGTAAATAAGGATTAATCCTAGTTGGATTAGGAATCCTTATTTGCGTAGGAAGCCCTAGTTATACTAATCCTATGGTCTCTATTGTAACCTCTATATATACGCACTCTAAGAGCAGCTAGGGTTACACTTGCTCATAATTGAGAGATACACGTTTTTGTGAGAAAGAGAAACCCTAGCAGCTGTGAGCCCACTCTCTCTGGAGCAAGGCGCATACGACGGGTATAGCAGAAGTCTAAAAGTTGTGTTCGAGCAATTGATTAGTGCTTCTTGTTGTTGTTTGCTGTTCGAGATCAAAACAAAAGGATTTCTAAGTTCATACCTGCTACTATTCGGGATCAAACCAGGAAGATCTCAAAAGTATGATTCTAATCACATAGATTAGTCTCTGCTAATCAGATCAGATTTTTTGGTATTATACGTATGCAATATAGTCGGGTCGTGAAAAATTTCACAGTACCCAACAATTGGTATCAGAGCCTTGGTTGATACTGTATACGTATAATACCTATCATGTTCTCCGAAAATTGGTTCCATGCATGCTTAGGGTAGAATATGGGTTTGTGCTAACCTTCAAAAATTGGTTACATAAATAATAGTATCCTCACCGTCTAAGTCACTATTATTATTTATAGGACCAAAGCTAAGTCAGCTATTTAACTTTACTTGGCATAGTCACTTGCCTAGATAGTAAAGTTAATAGGTATTGAACTGTCTAGATAAATGTTGAAATAGTAGATGACCTCCCATCGATGCATGCTATTTACAGTATACTAGGCTGCTAGCGGATTCTTTTAAAATATTGGTAGAGAGAATCATATTTTAATGATTGAATTCTAAGTGTAATATTGCTTATCATATTTTGTTATAATATGTGATTCTTAAGATTAAAATGGTTTTCAATCCACTTCTGTTATTCTCAAAGAAAACAAACTAATTAGACCACATTATATTGACTAGAAAAGGAATTTGGACATTGTGCTGACTGCAGAAGAGTACAAGTTTATGTTCACTAAGGTCTATCCACCAGAACCTAGTGAGGGGGCAACCGATGAGGAAACCCCGACTTACCAAAAGTGGATAACGGCTGATGAGATGTCTGGTGTTACATTTTGGCATCTATGTCAAATGTTCTCCAACATCAGCATCAGGCTATGCCCACTG
>CM065397.1:35637500-35892500 GCA_033060915.1 Euryodendron excelsum
CAAAGTAGCAGAAGTACTCGTAAATACTCACAAGCAGGTCGATATAGGGAATTGCCAACAAACCCCTGTATCACGAGACCGCCGTCAGAGTGGCGAAAACACTCAAAACCCAGGTCAACACCGGTGCCTACTAGCCCACTTCGGTGAAAAATGATCAAACTACCCATAGGGCCATTTTTTTAACACGTTTCTCGAGATAATACCTAAGTCCTCAGAATGGTAAGTCCATTCTTCCAAGAATGTCTTAAAAACAATCCGGCATGATTAGGTGCCTTCTCGTCAGTTTCGGGCTAGTTCCGAGACTTTCCGGTCAAGATGACCATTTTGTCCCTAGGCATCCAAACACACCGGCTCTAGGTATCAAACCGATAACCTCCCAAGAATGCTTTTTATAGTATTCCAGACTTTTCTTTATCTTTCCGGATCATTCCGAGTCAGTTCCGGCAAACCCAGTGCAAAATGACCGTTTTGCCCCAAATGGGCCGGTCACTTTTTCCGGCCACACCGGCTCTGGGTATCAAACCGGTAGCCTTTGGGAACATTCTAAATAATGTTTCCAAATCTCGAGTCTTCTTCCAGGATGTTCTGAGTCCGTCTCGGCAGCTTTCTGGCCCGGTTTACCGTTTTGCCCCTAATGGCCCGGTCAACCCTTCCAACACATTTTGTTATCCTTTTTCAAGTCAAATACCTCTGGGACCCAATTCTGAGGGTTCCTGCCCTTTTTCGGCCTTCTGGGCCATTCCTGGTCCCTTAAATGCTTCCTAGACCTTTCGGAGTCACTCCTAGTGAAGCCAAGCTAAAAATTGCATGGTAGTCACTAGTACAGGTGCCCAAATCTTCTCAAGATACGTTGTTTTCCGACCTTAAAACTTTCCTAACTAGATGGCGCCACTGTAATAGGCGCCAAGTCATTCCTTTGTCTATAAATACAGAGCCTTCTCTAGAATGAAAGAGGTCCGAAAACTCAATTTAAAAACCCTACTTTTCGATATACAGAGCTCGTAGCCTCCCTAAACCCTAGCTTCCTTAGGTTTCCAAACCCTAGCCTCCATACACAAACCGCAGCCTCCTATACACTCACACTCTCTCCTATACTCATACACTAGCCTCCAAAGCCTCCATTGAAGACTTGAAGTGCTGCAATTTGAAGCTCTTGAAGATCGAAGCAAACACTCAAAGATTAAGACAAAGACTGAAGTGAAGATCGGCAAGACAAGCAAAGCAAGGCGCGCAAAGCAAAACGAAATAAACAAGACATACAGTAGGCTTTCTCTTTACGTTTACGCATCTTTCCCCTCTCTTCTCTATCCTAACCCACTTGAGTTTTCTTTTATTTTAATCCCCCATCTTCTTCCCCCCCCCCCTTCTTGCATGCTTAAAACAAGGGATTTTTCGGTCTATGTGTAGGATTAGGCTATTGAAGAGTCACCGTGTCGGGGGCTTTCTTTTATTCTAACTGGAGACCACGTGGGTTCGGCCCACTTGATTATGTGGTGAAGCCTTTAACCTTGTATGTTCACGACCCTCTTTGCATTGTGCATATCATGATCTTGCATTCTTCCAAAATTCGTTTTCAAACTCGTTTTCAAAGCTTGCATTAACATCGTTTTCAAACTTGCATCAAAATCTTCTTTTTCCAAAACTTGTTTTCAAAATCACAATCCTAAGGTGATTCTAGCCTTTTCATGGCTAGGGTTACTTTAGGAAAGTGTTAAATTTAAAGTGACTAATATGGTCTATATTTTCAAAACATTGTTGTTTTCAAAACCACTATCTTAAAGTGGTTCTAACCTTCTTATGGTTAGAATCGCTTTAGGAAAGTGAGATATTTTATATACTTTCTAAAAACTCTCTTTTCAAATCCCCCCTTCTAAAAACCGCTTTTTCAACATACTTTTCAAAAACTCTCTCCAACCTCCTTTCCAAAATTGTTTTCTAAAAGACTCCCTCCAAAAATCTATTTTCAAAACTTCCTTTTCAACTCCTTTCCAAAACACTCTCTTCAAAATTTCTTTCCTAAAAACACCCCCTAGGTTTCCTTCTTAGAAAATTCTCTCCCTAAATCTCTTTCCTAAAAGCTCTTTCCTAAAAAACTTCTTCCAAAGTATTCTTTCTAAAACTCCTCTCAAATTCACTTTCTAAAAACTCCTCTCTAAAAGCTCCTTCCAAAATCTTCCTTCTAGAAACTCCTCTCTAGGATTTCCTTTCAAAAATCTCTCTTTCTAAAAACACATTTTCCAAAAATCTATTTTCTTAGAGTCCAAGTTAAGCCCTAGAGCCAACAATTAGGAAACCCTAGTTTTTCTTCCCAAAAACATGATTTTCAACCTTACCTTAAAACCTAGGTTTCCAAAACCCCTTATTTTCTACATCAAAACTATATATATATATATTTCCAAAACCTCTTCTTTACGTCAA
This sequence comes from Euryodendron excelsum, assembly GCA_033060915.1. Lineage (NCBI taxonomy): Eukaryota > Viridiplantae > Streptophyta > Magnoliopsida > Ericales > Pentaphylacaceae > Euryodendron > Euryodendron excelsum. The sequence continues at coordinate 35,639,919 of CM065397.1, forward strand.
AACTATAGTCTTTCAAATCTAGGGTTTCTAAAACTTTACCTTTCAAATCCTTACCAAATCCAATATTCCCATTCAGGAAACTAAATCCTATCCTCCGTTTTTTGAAACAAAATCAAAACACTTCTTAGGAATAAACTCCAAATCTTTCCTAATTCAACTCCTTCCTAATCTAGTACTTTCCTAAACCTTAAGTTTTCTAAACTTAAACTTTTAAATCTTTCCTTAAACTTTAAGCTTTCAAACCTTTCTTAATTCCATACCTTTCCAAATCTTAACTTTCCAAATCTAAGTTTTCAAACTCTCCTTAAACTCAAAACCTTTCCTAATTTCAAGAATTTCTAAAACTTAAACTTTGAATCTTTCTAAAATTCTAAACTTCCCTAAACTTCAAATCTTTCCAAATATGAAACTTTCCTAATTCGAAACTTTCCTAAACCAAAACTTTCCTAAAACGGAACCTTCCTAAAATGACACTTTCCTAAAACGAAACTTTCCTAATTCGAACCCTTCCTAAATCCAACCTTCCCTAATCTTCCAAGTCTAACATTCGAGTCAAATCTTTTCTTAACTCTCAAGTCTTTCTAAATTCTATCTTCCTAGGTCTAGGGTCTCTATTCTTTCATTTCAAATTCCAATCTTCTATTCTAAATTCAAATCAAATCCAAATTCCAATTCAATTTCTTTTTCCAATCAAACCTTCTATTTTCTATCGAACTCTTGTCCAAACTACGACTGACCTGATTCCTCCAAAAGTATACGTAGGCAACCCGCATGGGTGCAGTCACAACCTTTTTCAAATTTTTATTTTCACAACCTTTTTCAAATCTCCAATTCTACAATCTTCTTCAAGTTTCCAACTCCATAATCTATTTCAAACTTCCAATTCCAAATTTCTATTTTCAAATCTCTATTTCCAATTTCTAAAACTTTCCAATTTCAAATTTATCTTTTCAAATTTCTTTCAAATCAATCTATTTCCAACTCTCTTTTCTTGCACTTGCACATCATGCATCATGCTAGTTTCTTTTTAAACATTTCCTTTCCAAAGTAAATAGGATTGAACATTTGTTAATTGAAGACTCGCATAGGTGAATCTTGGGTAAATAGACATGTAGGTTCCGCAAGAGTGGGGTAGGGTGATGGCTTAGTGCGTCTTCCCTACACGTAACCAATCTATGAACCTAGAATCACTGTTTTTCAAAGACCAAAATGGAGTTTATTTTCAAAAAGAGCTTAATTATTTTCTAAAGGTTGCCAAATAACCTGTTTTCCTAAAAACCCTCTCTTGAGGAAGTATTTTCAAAATCGTTTTCAAAAACCCTAAGTGTAGTCTTCGGATTACGCTTAGTTTTTAGGTGACCTAACTCACCTTAATCAAGTTAGGTGGCGACTCCAAATGTTTTCCAAAAGCCCTTTATTCAAATCTATTTTCAATTCAAACCTAGTCACACTCATTCTTCTAGGAGGGTGAGTTCTAACGAGAGAATACAGTGTTTTTTCCGCTTGTGTGTGTATTCCTCGAGTGTGAAAAATCTGGATGTGACAATACCCCCTTGAGAAAACTTATAAGTTTTGATTATGTCAGACCCTATAGGTGGATTATGAATCCGATATATCAAATAACTTAAGTGAAAGGTATCAAGGAATTAAATAAATCTATTAAATTTAATTGTCAGTAATTTAATTTAATAGATGGGTATTTGTAATCTTAATGTGGGGAGATAAATAAGCATTTAATAATATGAAGCTCGAAATATAGTTCCTAGTATGATAGGGAGTGCAATTATAATTCATTAGTGGTATAAATTATAATTTATGTAAATAGGAATTAATCCTATTTGATTAGGAAACCTTATTTGTGTAGGAAGTCCTAGTTATACTAATCCTATGGTCCCTACTGTACCCTCTATATATACGCACTCTAAGAGCAGCTAGGATTACACTTGCTCATAATTGAGAGATACACATTTTTGTGAGGAAGTGAAACCCTAGCAGCTGTGAGCCCACTCTCTCTAGAGTAAGGCATATACGAGGGGTATAGTAGAAGTCCAAAGATTGAGTTCGAGTAATTGATTCATGCTTGTTGCTGTTGCTTGCTGTTCGAGATCAAAGTAAAAGGATTTTAAAGTTCATACATGCTGCTATTCGGGATCAAACCAAAGAGATTTCGAAGGTATGATTCTAATCACTTAGATTAGTCTCTGCTAATTAGATCAGATTTTTTAATATTATGCGCATGCACTATAGTTGGGTCGTGAAAAATTTCGCAATCTCCAGCACTATGGAAAGGCTTTCGAGAAATTCTTGATTTATACATTTCTTAAGTTATTTGACGGTGCGTTTTAATTAGGGAATCAGAGACAAAGTTAACCCTAACCAAGCGTCTACGAGACACTCCGGGAGCTTTATTTGACTTAGAGGTGTTTTGAGTCAAGGGACTCACTCGAAAATGGACACGGATGTTCAGCGGGGTATCTCGGTGGGTGCCAGTTTGATTCCCCGAGTTGGAGTGGTTAGAATGGAGGCCCGAGCCCCTAGGGGCAAAATGGTCATTTTGATTGGAACTTGCCGAAATGAGGCTGGAGTGGACTTTATTCTCATATAAGAGTTTTTCTGACTACCCAGAAATAGCTCGATATGGTCTTGCCGCTTTGGGGGATTTGTACTTCCTAGTGAGTGTGTCGAGGGTGCTTAGGGGCAAAACAGTCATTTTGACCTGGTATCACCAGAATTGATCTAGAGTCGACCGGAATGGCATATTGAACACATCGGAGTGTCCGGGGACAGTCCTGGAAGGTGAAATTACTATCTCAAGGAGTTTGCACTTTCTCACAAGATGTGCCAAGTTGGATAGACTTATTGTCTCGAGGAGTTTGTACTTTTTTGTAAGACGTGACATCATGCCCAAGGGGCAATTTGGTTATTTTTCATCTACATGGGCTAGCAAGCATTGGTGTTGACCTAGGTTTACAAGTATTTTCGTCACTCCAACGATTATGACAGGTTAGTTTCAAGAGGCCTTTCTTTTCTTTCAAAAGCGTGCCACGGCCAAAGGGCGCTTTCGGTCCCATGACACTAGGGGTTTTGATTGCATACCCGTGTCGACCTGGTGAGTGTTCTCGTCACTCTAACGGCTTAAAGGTTTGTGAGTGTTTCTGTCACTCCGATAGTTTGGTGTTGCTTCTAGAGATTGCTAATCTTGAGAAACTACCGAATACCAAGGGGCATAACATAAATTCTACATTGGCGGACTAACAGGAGCCAGAAGTGAACCGTTTAAGGTTTGTGAGTGTTTATTTCACTCTTAAGGCGATGATTGGTTTTGGAGACCGCCCGATCTCTGAAATTACCTTGGAAAGCCTAGCATTATTTTGGTCTTTTTGGCTTCAATCAAGCCCTACGAGCATGGGAAGCGACTAATTAACTGGATTGGAGTTTGAAAAAGCCGATTTAGGCTTGATAGTGTTGTGAAGTTTTACTAAAAGATTGATTTGGATTGGAGATTGCCGAGCTAGAAAAAAATAGAGTGCTTATATAGCACATGCGCTAGGTGTCACCCTCTCACATGGTAACACGTGGCACTCTCGTACTACCCTGACTTAGGCAGCAAGCAATGTTTTTGGATGATTTTATCAAAATCTGTGCGCATGTAGCATACACTCCGTTGCCGAGAACTTTTATGCTGACTTTACCTCAATGTTCGTACTATCTGGTAATAATTTGGAAAAATCGATCTTGCTCACGATGTTCCCCTACAGTTTCTCTTGAACCGGGTGCCTTCAAGGAACCTTGAATGTTTTCGAATGATAGTGCGATCACCTCGGGAAGTGTGTATAAAAATAAGCTTTCGAAAGCGTCTGTAAGATGCTCCACTAGTTTTTCAAAAGTAACTACTTTTGTGCCATGCGATCAGGGACCCCGAGAAGTGATCATTTTGATCAAACCATACTGATGGAAAGCCCTTTGGAAGGGCTTTAAGGAATTGTCTAATTTACGCATTTCTTAAGTTGTTTGATAGTGCGTTTTAATCAAGGACTCGGAAAAAAAAAAAAAAAAAAAAAAAGTCAACCTTGGCCAAGCGTTTATGATACACCCTGTTAAGCTTTTGTTGATTTAGAGGGGTTTCAAGTCGAGGGACTTATCTGGAAATGGATAGGGATGCTCTCAGGAGTATCCCAATGGATGCCAATTTGATTCCCAAAGCCAGTGTGGTCAAAAAGGGTGACTAGGCTGCCAGGGGCAAAACGATCATTTTGACCAAAACTTGCTAGAATTGGTCTGAAATGGACTTTATTGACAACTTGAATGTGTCAGATTGTCAAGAGACAGTTGGAGGCGGTGGACATATCGTCTCAAGGAATTTGTTATTTCTCGTAAGACGTGTAGTGGGTTCCCTGGGGCAAAATGATTATTTTGATCGGGTATCATCGGAACTAATCTAAAGTCAGTTTGAATGGCATATTGAACATATCGAACTGTCTAGGGATAGTCTAGGAAGGGTGGACTTACTGTCTCGATGAGTTTGTACTTTCTCACAAGACTTGTCGAAATGGATGGACTTACCGTCTCGAGAAGTTTGTACTTTCTCGCAAGACGTGCTAGAATGGATTAACTTACCTGTTAGAGATTTATACTAAAAGACATGCATTGTGTAATGGCTTTAGTATATATTAATAAATTAGTTATTCCATTTTAATGAGAATCTGTTGAGCAATATGTGTCTTGCATTATTTATTTAATGATTACGCATGTGTATCTCTTATTTTATATAGTAGATGATTTTGTGTGTAAAGTACGGCTTACACAAGGAAGATCAAATCATCAGTTCTTATAGAATATAAACTTATCGTTCATAGTCTTTGATGGAATTGGACATACCATTAGTAGGACTATAGTACAAGGTTTTAATAGGTCTATCTTGATTATGGGGAACGGTATAGTTCCAACTCCTTGTACTCGTATACTTCGTGTGTGTTAAACATGACCGTGTTGAGGTAATTGTTATTATACTTACTATATAAAACAATTAATACCTCATTATTATTATGAGTGTTTATGCTCTTAATCATAATATAATAAATAGACATATGCTGTAATATTTATTGTTTTGATTCACAGAAGAGTAAGATTCTTTGTGAGTCAATAAACTCAATGAGTTTGGCAATAACATTACGTGTATGGCGAATATTAATTATTGATGGAATCCACATCCCTACATATGGATTAATAATACCCCCTTGAGGAAGCTTATAAGTTTTGTTTATGTCAAACCCTGCAGGTGGATTATGAATCCGACATATCAAATAAGTTAAATGGAAGGTCTCAAGAAATTAAATAAGTCTATTAAATTTAATTGTCAGTAATTTAATTTAATAGACGGGTATCTGTGATCTTAATGTAGGGAGATAAATAAGCATTTAATAATATGGAGCTCAAAATATAATTTTTAGTATAATTTATATAAATAGGAATTAATCCTAGTTAGATTAGGAATCCTTATTTGTGTAGGAAGTCCTAGTCATACTAATCCTATGGTTCCTGCTATAGCCTCTATATATACGCACTCTATAAACAACTTACACGTTTTTATGAGGGACAAAAACCTTAGTAGTTGCGAGCCCACTCTCTCTGCAGTAAGGAGTGTTCGAGGGATATAACAGAAGTTGAAAGGTTAAGTTTGAGCAGTTTTCTTATTGTTGTTACTTGTTGTTCGAGATCAAAGAAGAAGGACTTCAAAGTTCATACATGCTGGTATTCAGGATCTAACTAGAGAAATCTCGAAGGTATGATTCTAATCACGTAGATTAGTTTTTGCTAATCGGATCAAAATTTTTAGCATTATGCATATGCACTATAGCCGAGTCGTGAAAAATTTCGCAATCCCCAACATTACCATCTTGAGGAGTTTGTACTTTCTCGCAAGACATGCTGGAAGGCCCAATGGGCAATTTGGTCATTTTTTACTGTGTCAGGCCAATAGCTGTCGGTGTTGACTTAGGTTAACGAATGTTTTCGTCACTCCAATGGTTATGACGAATTGGTTCCTAAAGGTCTTCTTTTTTTTCGAAAAGTGTGCCACAACCAAGAGGCATGTTCGATCATGTGACACTGGGTTGCTTAGCAAAGTATTTATGTCAATCTGTTTGTGAGTGATTTCTCGCCACTCTAGCAACTTGATAGTTTATGAGTGCTTCCGCCACTCCGACGATGGGGCAATTGGTTTCAGAGACTACCTAATCTCAGGAAGCTATTAGAGGCATAACAGATATTCTACATTGAGGGGCCAACAAGCGCTAGAAGTGAACTGTTTTGGAATTTGAGAGTGTTTCTGTCACTCCGATAGTGTGAGGGTTTATGAGTGTTTCCGCCACTCCGACGGTGTTTTGCATTAGTTTTGGAGATCGATCAATCTAGAGAAGTTTCTTGGAATGCCTAGGGGCGTTTCGGTCATTCGGCTTCCATTGGGCCCAATGGGCTCGAGAAGCGACCAGTTTGACTTGATTGGAGTTTTGGAAAGCCGTTTAGACTTGATAGTGTTGTGACGTTTTACTGGAGAACAGGTTTGGACCAAAGATTGTCAAGCGGGCAAAAATAGGGTGCTTACACCTGCACATGATACTAGTTTGGAGGGCCCTGAAATTGGTGTTGTTGTTGGTATTGTTAGGGTGCCAAGTTATCATCGTTCCTCAAACTGAAGTTCAGATGGTTTCTCCACCCTAGGTTGTATGTAGGTGCATATATGTTTCCTTAAGCTTGTTGGGATTGTGCAGTGTTGTCCAGAAAATAACCCAAGAGGGGAGGTGAATTGGGTTTTCAAAATTAAAAAATAACTTTTTGCAATAATTCCATATAACTAGTATAAGCAAGCTTTAAACCAAAATGAGAAAGCTCAATTGCATAGTGAGTAATGCTTTATCAAGCAGGAAGGAGAATGCTCAATTATTCGAAGAGCAAATATGATTAAATAGCTAAATGTGAATGCTCAATGTCAAGTATGAGAATGCTCAATAATCCAAAGAGATAATTTCAAGGTAAAACCTAAAAGAGAATTCTCAAAGTGAGAATGTGCAAGCTCAAAAAAGCTGATAGTTAACAGATTTGCACCAGTTATTTTTATATAATGATTTTGCCAAGCAATGTTAGAGATTTCTAGCAATACTATAAAGCAAAAAAAGCATAAAAATCAAAGCAAGAAATAGAGAGAAGACACAAGATTTTATCGTGGTTCGGCACTAACTCCCTTAGCCTATGTCCATGGCCCAAGGCTCCTTTCTTGAGATTTCGTCTTCACTATATCCAAATTCAAAATACAGTCACTAGCTTTGCCGGTGCCAGTACACCTTACAAGTGATCACATACTCTCAAATTAGCTTTCAAACCTGGTTGCTAACTCAAACCTAACCAAGTGATTTAACACTCCAACTAGTTTTAACCCAAGTACTAGTCACAACCAACCCCTAACTATTTCACCTAGCTAGTCCATCTCTTACAAGAAGAAAGAAAAATAGTACAACCACTCTTGCTTTACAATGAATTCTCTCACAGAATGCATATACCAATGAAGAGTGAGAAATACAAAGTATGTCTTTTAGAACTCAATGACTCAAGAACATGAAGGCTTCAAGAGAATAGGATTTCACTTTTAATAGCTTGATTTATTGTATCTTCCATTCTAACCATAAGCATATAGACTGGGTCTTCTAGCCATTGGAGAGAATCACCCAAATTTTATCTTCTATCCAAACTTGCATCCATGATCTTTGAAGGCTCCTAGCCGTTGGAGAGAAAGAATATTCCATTTGAAGTTTCTTTCCAAAACTAACTTGAACTAGCCACGAAGCTTGCAGATTCCATCGTCTTTGATTGAGATTTGAATTTCAAATTTGAATCATGAATGGACAGCCACTTCTCTCATTCCTTGTAGATATAGCCTAAAAATACCTTTGATGTCTTCAATATAATATCTTAAATATATTATTTTGTTTCCATTAATCTTTGAAACCAAATCTTCCTCAATATAATATCTTTCCTCCTTCGAGTCCTTTGACTGAAAATATCTTCGTGGATATTTTAATGCCGGTTGTGACTAGCTTCAAGAATATATTTTGAGACTGAATATTCCTTGGCTTGATATATTTCCTTCTTTGCAGCCCTTGATCGAGAATGACTTTTATGATAGAAGATCATCCAAAAATCTGTTGCATTATATATGATATGTTTCCTTCCTTGCGTCCATTTACACAACTTCCATAAGAATAGTTTCCGAGATTATAGTAGCTGTGTAGTGCATATAGTATCATAGACTTTTGAAGCTTCTAGAAGAATAATTAGATTTTCTAATTATTTCTCCAACCAAATCTTTCTTTCTTATGCTTCTTGGCTTGAATGCTCGATATCTTTCCATATTATACTTCCATGATCTTTACATTGAATAATATCTTTCCTGTCAAATCTTTAAAACACAATCTAGCAAAGATATTTAGCAAGATATAAATCCAAGTTTATATGAAATAAAAATCATTTAAGTTTAATTATGAAAACAATATAAAATTAACTTTATGGAAACCATGGGGCTTACATGCAGGTTTAAAAGGATTTATGGCATTTACCTGCCCATGCAACATTTCCCTAAATGATGGAATGGTGAAACACAAATCTGTCTCATGCTTAGTACTATCATACACACTACAACTAACAAGGGCCTCACTCTCTACCGCCGCAACTTTCCTTATCTCTAGTACTTCTAACTTTTTAGTAATTTTGGCTAGCTTAGCACTTACATATCAGTATCCCTCAGTGGATAAATTGTCCCTACACGCAGGGTAATCTTGTTTTCAGGATTTCTAGTCCATGTGGTGTCCTAGACTCTAGCATTTTAGGCCAAAAAGTTAAAAAAAGTCATATGCTTCTTCTAGGGCCTTGTCATAGAACGACCCATTGCACATTGTTCTCACAAAACGTTTAAGTTCTAGCATTAGAGCTGAAAAGAAATTACTAACTAGCTAGTATGGGTCTTGGCCATGATGAGGACACGAGTTTTGAATTCCCTTATATTGCTCCCAACATTGGTAAAACATCTCATTCTCTAGGGGAGTGAACAGTGAGATTTGGCGACGAATTGCCTCAATGAGGTGCTTAGGGAAAAATTTCTTTAAAAACTCAACCTGTGATACATCCCAAGACATAATAGATCTAGGCCTTAAAGAATTAAGCCAAGTTTTGGCTTTATCTTTCAATGAGAATGGAAACAATTTGAGACGTAATGTCTCAATTGTGCAAGTATTATCTAGACATATGGTACAGACATCCTCAAACTCCTTAAGATGTGTATATGGATTCTCGGAATCCAAGCCACAAAAAGGGGTTATCAACTAGATTACTCTCGGCTTAAGATTGAATGCATTTTGATTTGGGGGCAATATGATGCAGGATGGAGGGGTCTATCTCTGAGGGTTCAATTATCCCACATGGTTCTTTATGGAGGTGGTTGTTTTTGGGGGGGGGGGGGGGGGGGGGGGGGGGGGGGGGGGGGGGGGGGGGGGGGGGGGGGGGGGGGGGGGGGGGGGGGGGGGGGGGGGGGGGGTGGTTGGGGTGTGTTGGGTTGTAACTGACCACCCTCATTCCCATTATACCATTATTACATCCTAGTTGAGCCATCTCAAAATTTATGGGGATTGGTGTTGTGTCGGGATTTACCCTGGATCTCGTAAAATATAAAGATGGGGTTGCTCTCTAGAGTTTACCTTAGATGTCTCTTTGCCAAACTGGCATGCAATGTTACGCAAATAAATGCGACAATTCGACACAACAAACAAGCAAATAATCAATATTTCAATTTTCCAACTGAGCCAATAATCTCCACATAAATATCCACCGATTCAATCAATCCAACCAAACCAACAATCTCCGCATAAAAATATCCACCAATTTGCACATAATTCCTAGCCTCCTCTAAGCTTGTCTCCTCTAAAAGAAAAATTAAATTTGTCTAGAAGAAACTAAGAAAGAAAAAAAAAAGAAAAACCTAATATGCTTAGAAATAGTAGGGATGGAATGAGTATACCCAATTGAGTAGTTGAGTTTCCTCGTTGTTGTAGTTGAATGGTGAAGTTCTTTCTACAGGAATCAATTCCTTCAGAGTTCGTTTGAACCTTTTTATTTTATTTTGCCCTGTTTTGCTTACTTACCGTAGCGTATTTGCTCTCCTCGGCAATAGCCCTAAAAATTTATCGCTCTCAATTAATGCTGGATACTTCCGTAATAGGATGGAGGTGATCCAGTATAGTACTCAGTGAAGTCCGAGGTCGATCCACAGGGAGAGAATACCTTGAATTGCAAGTAACAAGGGTTGTAAACTAAGTGGAGAACTCACTCAAAAGGATGTTGGATTTATACTGAAATCTCTCCAAAAGCAAAGTAAAAATCAATGTTTTGAGATTGGTTGAGAATTTATTCTAGATAATTAAAGTAAACTATACTAAAAAGATTTGTTTAAATAAGGAAAAAGCTTCGCAAGGTTGATTCAACTAATTAGTTTCTCTTCAAGGATCTTTTATCTTGATTAAATATCAACGCCTGTGTTATTGAATCGGAGGATTTTGACTATAGAAACAATTTAAGATGTTATTTCCTTCTCTTAGAGTATAAAAAAAAAAAAAAAAGGTTATGGGGTTTATATCAGGGAGTCTATCCATACACATCCTAATTCAAAGCTTGTCTATGTGTATGTCTAGAACATCATCATAAACACTTGATTTCGAAAGAATTTGAGAGGAAGAAAATAAATCTTGAGTTTGAGAAAGAGAAATCTTGAAAGCACATCAATACCTTGAAGAATTATGCCTCGGCCAATCAATCTTCATAACCCATACCAAGGAAGTATTAGCTACTCAACGCCATAAAAAAGGGCATAACAACTTGTACAAAGAATACTTGAAAAGAATTTAAAAGAAATAACTTTTATTAATCTAAGAATTGCTCGATTACACAAACTAGGGTTCTTGAATGTAACAATTAACAAAAACTAACCCTAGGCTATATTCACTATATCTTACAAGTTAGGACTCCTTTTGGCTTTAAAAGACAGCAATTTGGGTTCAACAAGGAGTCAAGTGTGTGGCCGATCGTCTAGATGGTCTGAAAAGGCGTCCAGACGGTTTGATGCAGAATTAAGTCCGGACGGGGAATAGGCGTCTGACGGACAGTGTCTTTCTAGGCCTTTTTCTCTTTTTCCTCACCAAACCCCGTTTAGGTCTTTTTTAGTTCATCTTAGTCCAAAATCCTACAAAGGCAAATAAAATAATATTACTGCAAATAAAGCATTAAATAATCAAATAAACAACTAAATTAGGGCTAACCAAACACAATTTAAGGCCATATAATTACACTTTTACAGTGCAATCACACAGGCATGGGAATCACTTTTGCCATTTCTCTACTGAATTACCAAGTTCAGCAAATTTTGATATTGCATTCTAAACCCAAATTTGGGGTGATGTTTCCTGGCCTTTCGGATCTATTTGCTTTCTTGGATTATGGTTGCATTGCCATTGTTCACGTTCTGCCAATTATCTGTTTTGTTATCTGTTTTGTGGATGAACTAATGTAGAGGTCCTCTAAAAAAGGCCAATGGATAAATTTTATTGAAGTATAATGAAAGAATGCAAAATACTAGTGGATTACAATTTAAAATGTAGTGTCACTTCGTTTTTTTTATTTTTCCTTTCTTGGAAGCAATTCTGGGAAATATGGTATTGTCAAATTTGGTTATCTGTTCGATTTCAACTTTAATATCCTTTTCAACCATAATTAAATGGAAAAATTGACCATAAACTAATTTATAAAGGCAGGTGAACTTATTCAGACAGGAAGAGGCAGAAAATGGAAGGATGAAGTTGGATCTTACAATAACAAACTTCCATGCTCCTAAATCAAATGTATTTTCATATGTTGATGGCAAAATACAAAGATATCTTCTTCTTTTCTCTTCTTCTTCTTCTTTCTTCTTAGGGTCCTGCAATTATGAAACTTGATCAGAACTTCCCATATCTCTATCCCTTCACAGAGACGGTAAATGCATCGGAAATTTAGCTATCATAGAAATCAATTCTATCAGTTCACATCTAAAAATTTTTAAAACGAGAAAAAGAAAGAACATCAGAAGAATAAATAATAAATAAATAAAATACAAAATACAAAATAGTCCCCAAAGATCAGCCGATTTAGATCCCTGGCAGCTACCAAAATGTAATCCACCATGGACTGATTAAACCTCAAGGATAGATTTCTGCCTTCTTTTCTCTCATATTTCTGTTCTTTCCCCCTTTTCTTCCCCGCCCAACCACCCCCCTTCCCCCCCCCAACCCTTTTTTTTGACCCCCCCCCCCCCCCCCCCCCCCCCCCCCCCCCCCCCCCCCCACCCCCCCCCCCCCCCCCCCCCCCCCCCCCCCCCCCCCCCCCCCCCCCCCCCCCCCCCCCCCCCCTCCCCCCGCCCCCCCCCCCCCCCCACCCCCCACCCCCACACCCCCCCCCCCCCCCACCCCGCCCCCCCCTAACCCAACCCCCCCCCCCCCCCTTCTGACAGAACTGGACTACTCCCCATATACAGATACAAGACTTCTTGGGTTATGCTGTAGTGTCAAAAAAACCTCCTAAACATCCCTTAATATATCACAACGCGGAGCAGCCCTGGCTGTTGTTCAGAGTAGTCAAGGCCCTCCTCAAGCAGATAGCGCTGGACAGCAATAGCAAGTCTCGCAGGAGTGCGAGAACCCTTAGTGTGGTGGCCCGTTCCAACACAAATATAAACACGCAACCGCTGCTCTGCTGACCGAGCTGTGCTCCTCAAAAGTGCCAGCTCACGCTTCAGGACATGAATGGCTTCACTCACATGCAGCCCATGCAGATCTATTATCTTCTCCTGTCCTCTCCCATTGCCCTGCATCTCAGGACTAACTGGGTTCCTGCAAAACAATCAAGAAGAACCCAAAATGAACTCAATAACTTCATTACAGTAAATGGCCAATAGGCTAAATCATTATAACAGCCAGAATTTAAAAGGAACTGGCTTCTTATAGGCACAAAGCACCACCATCCTCATTTCACCCGCATAACAGGCTGTTTCATTAAAATACAGCCTTGCCCCTTTTCATGACATGGCCGCAGTTCTTCACAATGTCAGCAAGACACAATATACCCATGATGGCAGAAGCTTGCGGAGAAGCATACACGTCAACAATTAACTTCTTTTACTTTTTTCTTTTGGCTAAACCACACTGATTACCCGAGGTTGAGATATAATACACTCACTATTTACCCGAGGTTGCATAGGAAATTACAATAACCTCCCCATTTAGAAGGTTTTGTAACACATTGCCTCTTTCCATTAGTTCAGCGCAGTGTTACCAGAAAACGCTAATACCCTAGTTATTTATAATTTTGGGACAGCAAATCCAAAACACGCAACACCTTCATTTCAAAATAGAGAATTGAGCCTATTTATTTCCTTAAAGGTTCCCTATGAAGGGAAAGAAATTAAATATAATGAATAAAAATCAAGCAATAGAATGGAGTTTTAGTATTAGAGTACACAACCAAAAAATGAGCTATAATGTTCATAAAAATGTGTTTTAGCATCATTAATTTCAAAAATATAGACTATATTTATTGGATGTTTAATTGTTAAAAAAAAATTGCTCTAAAATTTCAATAGTATAACTTACACAAGTCTACCCCTATGGTACCCCACATTTTAGAACACGTAATGTACCACGTTCAACGCTCCCTTTTCCCGTACCGAAACGATCTGTGTTTTAGGTAACATAAGTCAAGTGTTAGTAATATTAACGGCATATGATGAAGTCATGTTTTGAGTAATATAGTACGTACCCAAGGAACATTAATCCAAATCATGATGGTTAGCTAAATAAAAGAAAAAAAATAACTATTCACCACTCACGTGAAGCCAAGTGTCATACTAACCTAGATCATCCTTCACCACTATCTCTTCTCTTCCTATCTTCTCTCCCTACCAACCAGGTCCAATAACTGACCCATCACCACTGTAAGCAAGCAATCCTTTACGAACATCACCAAACTTTGCCACCCAATGGCTCGCTAAGAAGCACAGTCACATAACATGGACACAAACACAACATGGACACGTCAACACAGAGCTTGTATAAAAATATAGGATACGACACAACGAGGACACAACAAAATTTTGTATTTCTATATTTTTTTATGTTTCATATATGAAAACATTTTACTTATAGATAATGAAAATTTTGCAACATAACACTAATTAAAATAAAAACCATGTAAGCCATAGTTTAGACGTCAAATCATATATGATACACATTACTTTAGTTTACAATTGAATCGCAAGTTATGTTCATCAAACTTTCAATGTATTTCATACATGTTTTTAAGTGTTGGATACGGGTGTCCCTCAAGTGTCTGAATCGCATCTGGTTCTAAAAAAATTAATAAAATAATAAGACACGTTCGGGCGAGTCATTCTTGAGTGTCCAACGAGTGTCGTGTCCGATAAGATGCCCGACACGGACAAGGCACCTTCTTAGAAGTGTTCGAACTTCTTAGACAGCTAGTTTACCACCAGCAAAGCCAACAACACTGAACAACCATCTCACTATGAATACATCACTAAAATCACCAAACCACAACAATCGCCACTCAACCACATCAACACAACACAACCCAACAATCTCACCATGACCCAAACTATAAGTCCAACACCACTATTCAACACTCTTGAGTGTACAACGAGTGTCGTGTCCGACACGAACAAAACACCTTCTTAAAAGTGTCTGAGCTTCTTAGATAGCTGGTTTACCACCACCAAAGCCAACAACACTGAACAACCATCTCACCATGAACCCAAACAAATAACTCCTCAATAGTCAGTGAGCAACTCGATCACTAACATAACCAAACCACCACAACTGCCTCCCAACCACATCAACACTAACACAACCCAACAGACTCACCATGACCAATACTAAAAGTCCAACGCCACCATTCAACCACTAATGCATCACTATTCTCAACATTCCATTTTAATATGTAACTTAAATGACACCTTTTTCAAGCCACCATTTCATAAACACGCTTACCAACCAAAAAAAAAGTTCCCCAATGCTATATATACACAAACATGTATTACTGTGCGTATTAACTCACGGTTAATGCATGGGTCCAAATTCAATTGAAGGCGGCTGTTTAGCAGCCAATTTGAATGCCGTCATGTGGGTCTACAAATTAGGTGTTGGACTGGGATGCAAAGGAGGACAAAAAATAATGCATTTTTATACATATATATATATATATACATCCATGTGTTTGTGTGTGTGTGTGTGTGCATTCTATGATGGCTGACGGTCACACCAGCAGAACCTCAGATATGGTTAGACCCACTCCAATACTTACCAAAGTTTCATTTATTCAATGACCAGAATTAGACGGGGATATATAGCTCACAGACTTGAAACTTACACAGTTACACTGTTACACAGTTACACTGACCTCAATCCTCTACAACTTTGCTCTAAGTAGAATATATGTACTTACATTTGCGAGCATGTATATACATATTTACACGTATACGTGTATATATAAGCTGCACCTTTGGATTTAGATTCATAATCTTTTGTTTCTCATACACAAATTCCTTAAAAATCCTATCGTCGCATTCATTGTGAAAATGCCAGAGAGAGTGGGTGCCTTAGGTTCTTGGTGACAGTTGTAGAATTGTGGTGATAAAGTTGACAATATCTTAATTAAGGTGGAAATTTGGTGCAGTGGTGTTTGGGTGACAAACCCAAAACACAGACACTCAGTTTAGGGTGTCGTTTGTATGTCAGATACACGTCCTTCTCAAACATGCCGGGACATGTGCCAAACATGCCAATTGGCATGTTCAATATTTTTATTAATATTTTTAAGTGAACACATCCTGGACACATCGGTGACAAGCATGTCCCTTAGTTGGAAACATTTTGGGACACGGCATGATTGAAATGTTATTGTTAAAAGTAGTAAATGGAATTGAATTTATAAAATTTCAAAACTTTAAAACACCAAAACATAAAACACCCAAATAATTTTTCAAATCTTTAATTTGTTATTTGTTGTATTATAATTGAGAACTTATATAGTTGTTTTCATTTTATTTTAGTGGTACATAAATGTTACATTCATATACGTAGCATATAAAAATATATAGAGATATTTTTCCCAAATCCCCAAAGCATCCGTATCTTCCTTTTTTGAAAATGTCGTATCCCATGTCCATATCGTATCCGTATCCGTATTTCTTAGGTGACAACATTGATAGCAAAAATAGAGATGGTGGTCAGAGGTTGGGAGGGCAGAGGGAGAGAGAAGTCACAGTTGCTGAGAGTACAAATGTATTTGTTCACCTTTTGACCAAACGATGTTATCTGCATTAAAATATATATGAAGTAAAGGTGCAAAAACCATTTAATATTCACCGTTAGCAAGTGCATTTACGTTAAACCTCAACGTGGTCAGTGTAATTTACTATTTTCATTTATTCTTTTCTTTTTCTTTTTCTTTTTTTTTTTTTTTTTTTTTTTGAGCAATGGGGAGTGCGCAGGGGTGGGATCTCAAGAAGATAATTTCAAAGTTCATTGGACTTCAGAATTAAGAGAATGTTAGTAAAAAAGAGGTGATGCTGAGCAAACCCACTTCTAATCCCATTCCAAGACAGACGAATGCTCTCAGAGCAGGCAAGGGACAACAAAGCAGGCATGAGACAACAAACCTCTGACGATAAATAGATTCTTGAGCTTTTCCATGAGCTGTCTTCATGTGCCTGTTGTGTAGCTGCCCTTTCACACTCAGGTCCTTTGCTAAAGCCTTGTTACCAAGTAGATAAGCCTGCCGTGCCTGTTTTTATATGCAAAAGAAGTGGTAAAAGATAACATGGAGCAGAAAAAAGATGCAGTTTTACAGGCAAAAAAGTATCACAATTACAATTCAAAATTGAAAGGACAAATGCTTAATTTGACCGGCAGTTAGCACCATACTAGAAAATATTTACTGCACAATGGCCGAATAATCAGTAGCGTTCATCGTAGTGGCATGCCAGCAACATATCTAAATAGCATATAGTGGGCATTCTAAATAGCATATAGTGGCATGCTAGCAACATCTCTCATAGTCACATGGTCAGAAACATACTCAGGCAGCATATTTTGAGCTACTGGATGTCAAAGGAGTATGCTTGCCATGTTCAACAATGGGTTATTTCTCAAGTGGGTTCATCTTAACTTGTTATCAGTCCCGCAGCTTAATGATCAGCTTGGAAATTAAGAAAATCATCATAATCCTACAAATCCTAGAGCACAATAGAAAATGCTCCATTCCCCCAACCCAACGTTCTTTTTAAGGTTTCCATTCTCCTTTTTTTTTTTTAGAAGAGAGAAAGAGACCCCCGCGGGGGGGGGGGGGGGGGGGGGGGGGGGGGGGGGGGGGGGGGGTGTGTTGGTGGTTTGGAGAGAGAATTATGTGTAGCTCAGATCCATTGAAATTCAAGAGTCAGGCATTTGATATGGTCCTCTACTCAAACTAACAACAAAGAAAAATTAAAGATTGAGCAACTAGAATATTTCCAGAAAGATATACCTGCAGATATTGTTTAATGATCATGGGCTGAAGACTATGTATATCACTCACGTATTCAAGATAATGATCACACTACCAAGAAATGACACTCTAATAGCAAAACAGAAATATGTCTGGAAATTGTAACAGCAGCAACAAAGAATTTACTTTTGTAGTTCTGCATCCAGAAAATGCTTTTTTCTTGAATCATGTATAAGAAATTGAATATTTATCTCTTAATAATATCCACTATTCCACACCATCAGACATTAAAATGATCTCAAAAAATAAACCTGAAAGTTTTAAGTGATTCAAATATGCAACCAGAACATAACCTACATGGCATTCACACCATGCCAAGCCTAACAACTTTTCCGCACCAGATATTATCTTCAACTCCAAGCAAATGACCCTAAAAAAAATTAAAAATTTCAAGCAACAAAATCCCTTGGGAATTAGGGAAGTCCTCATAATTCTACCAATCTTGGAGTGCAATAGGCATTTCTTCATTTTTTTTTTTCCCTCTTTTCTCCCACAAGTTCAAGGTTTTCTTTTTATTTTCCTTTTTCCTTTTTCCTTTTTCCTCTTTTTTTTTTTTTTTTTTTTTTTTGGTTTGGTTTGTGTGGTGGGCTGGGATGGGGTTTGGTGGGGTATGGGATTAGAAACAAGCTATGTCAGGTGGCAGTTGATTTGGTCCTGTAATCAAGCTAGAAACTAAGAAAAAACGAATCTTAAACGACAAAAGATATCTGTAGCTATTATTTAATAATTGAGGCCATTCATTAATAGTAGAAATGCATCACAAGACTACTTTCTTGCAATGCAGGAAATAGAAACTATATGTTTCTCTGAAATAAACATATACATATAAACATATATTTAATTACTAACTAATGCAATATAAAGATCACACTCGATAGCAGAAGCACTAATACATCACCTGCCTGAAAATTGCACCAATAACAACAAAATCCCTTCAAGACCTGTCCTCAAAATACAACATGAAAATTTCAAGTGACTGCATTTACCCTCCAGAAGAAGCGGTAAAGTTGTCAAAACCCCTTAACAGCCAAGCAAAAAGTTTGCTAGGATTTCTCATAGCAAGCACAAATGATACCTTCTCTTTGGGAAACGATAATTCTAGTCCTTATGCTAGTAAACAAGCTGCAGATTCTATAACATACACAAAATCAAAATTTTATCTTTTCAAAATGGTAGAGACAATTTGGAGTGGCTATAATCAAAGAAAGAAAGATCCTTCTCAATGACAATAACAAAAAAAAAGTAGCTAACACTAATAAAGGCCTATTACGTATATAATTTTTGATAAGTATAAATGTCTACTACATCCGAGACCTCCATGTCACATTTTTCACGTAAAGAAAATGTGGGCACAGCAAAGTACATGTTAAAACTCATTATAAATTCTAGTGAAGTATTGTTCAAGAAAATGTTTGGCAAACCATTCATTGTAATTGTGTGTGCGCGCGTTTTTTTTTTTTTTTTTTTTTTTTTTTTTTTTTGGGGGGGGGGGGGGGGAGTGGTGTTAGGCGGCTTTACTCCAAAAATTGATGACTCTGGTTGATCAAGGTTATGAGGACATACCTGTTCAAAGTAAGCATTACGTAAGCGTGCATGGTCACGAGCTTCCTCTCGCATTTCAGAGTACATATTTGCTGTCATCGCAAGGATGTTAGGAGTATGTATACAAGTAGAAGGCATTTGACCGACAATCAATGTTTTATAAAGCAAGTAAATATGTTGATGCAGAAGTATTACCCACTGCTTCTCCAGTTTCGAGCCAAACAGGAGCTGCTCGGGTTGAACTCCGAGTTTGTAACCTATCACCATGGATGCCCCTACCCTGCCCACCATTGTAAGAACTAGCCAACACGTGTGAACTTCTACTCGAGCCAACACTAGCATCAGCAGAACCATTTCTGTCATACTTCCATACACCAGAATCCTGAGATGACATTTTCCTAACAGCTGAAGCAAAATCTATAGCAACTCCTGTTGGAATCGAAGAGTTAGATTTGAACAAAAGCATACTGTCCTTGCTGGAAGACTGATAAGGACTAACACTTTGCTGGATATCATCTCCAGCATATTTTGGCAGACCATTTTGACCATCTTGCATCGAAAGTGCAGGAAAATCCATTGCACTGAGATTTGGAGCTGACAATGCCTTTGAGTTGATATTCTGATTCAAACCACCAACTTGCAGCTACAATCACAAGTAAAATGTATAGTGAAGGACCCTACAAAGGAAGATATAGGGATCTCATATAATTCTAGACTTAGACTAGGTAAGATCTGAGAATCATTCAAGGAACCCAAAACTGTATAATTTTCTTAGTACACAATATAAAACGAAGCTAAAGTTTCCAAAATGTGTCATTAACTCCTTAAAATTAGTGAATCATGTTACTTGTACAGCCTTAACGTCAAACTAAGGAACGTATTAACCAAGGAAAGCCTAACATGTGAGAAAGGATATGTCCCACATAGAGCCACTAAGCCCCCTTGTGCCACACCACAACACAGCTAGCTCATATTTTACAGAAACAGATTTCATAGTAAGAGTTTTTCAATCTCCTTCCCGTGGTCTGGTTCACCCACCTAAGAAACTGTAAGCTAACATAAGAACTATGGTTGCACTGAGTCACCTCAATCCTCTATGGTAGTGGACTGTGCCCTGCCAAAATAAGGCATCAGAAGGATTGCTCTTCAGAGTTAGCATCCAACCCATTAAAAATTTTCAGTGCATCTATTCAAATTCTAGGATATAAAATTCTCCCCCATTACATATATTACACACACACACACACTGTCACACACGCACACATTCATACGTGTATACATATATATGTATGTAAACATGTATGTCCAAAATCAGAAAGACTGAAAGAAATAAAAATAATAAAAAAAAATTTATAGTTGAACCAATTGGAAGCATATCAGTCTTTTCCATTGTTGATAATCATAAACAAGAGAGATTTTAAAAAATAAATCCTCATTCAGATGATATATAAAATATCTTATAGAAAGCAGTCTTAGGAACTATGACATCTAAATATTTTCCTCAAATTTGTGAAATAATAAAAACATTTCATCACAAAAATTCTAGATATGAGAATGATATCTTTTTAACTTATTCCAGGAAATCACAATGTGGGACTTCAAATCTCGCTTCTATAGGATCACAATTCTATTTTTAATAAAAAGGGTCGAATAATAAAAACATTCTGCCATTTTAGAAAGAATATATAGCTGACAGTAGCTATTTCCCAAATTTCATAAATCCTGCAGTTAAATTTAATTATTAAGAGAAACAATCAAAGATTGAAAGCATGCTATGTAACAAAATTGGAAGTCAATTTTTTACTATTACATAGAAAAGGGTATAAATTTACAAATGCTGTTGAACTAAATCTCGACTCTTTAAGAAAGATACAAGCCCACTCAAGTCGAAGTTAAAGAATTCAGCATACCTCAAGCTGAGTAAGCATTTCAATTGTTAGATTCAAGTCACCTCCATTGGCAAAGTACAC
Organism: Euryodendron excelsum; assembly: GCA_033060915.1. Taxonomy (NCBI): domain Eukaryota; kingdom Viridiplantae; phylum Streptophyta; class Magnoliopsida; order Ericales; family Pentaphylacaceae; genus Euryodendron; species Euryodendron excelsum. The sequence continues at coordinate 35,661,119 of CM065397.1, forward strand.
CTCTGCAAGGCTCTCAGCAGCAAAATCAGGAAATTGCGAAGCTAAAAACTCAAGAGGATTCATCTCTGTATTTTCTGCTATTGCTTGCTCATTTAGCAAACCCAGTCTAGAGTTCCCATTAAAGGGAGGCCCCTCTTTAACAGTGCTAAGAAGCTGATCATTGGTCACAGTTGGCTTGTCCCAAGGTTTAGTTTGCAAGTGAAAAAAGTTGGCTGAAGATGCATCTTCACCATAGGAGGAGACGGAATACCTCATCTTGTCAGTAAAGCTGTTCCCATTGATTCCGTGAGAAGATAATTCAAGCCGCTCTTTCAACATAAAACCACTGCCAGCAAGAGCAGAGAACCTGGAGGTTTCATTGCCATCATGTAAGGATAAGGCCCCAAAAGGAATGCTGTTAATTCCCTCAGACTCATCTTCCCCCATAACCTTAAAGTCAGGAGTGATATCATCAGGGAGCTGGTGACGCCAGTACTGGTGAGCCTCTTCATCAGAATTATTTGAAATTGATGACTGTGATCGATCTAACACTGCTTTTCCAAATGTACCAGTCCCAAAGGCTACCACACTTGTCGACATATCTGCAGTGCTTCCAGAGGATGATCTGAGAGCAAAGGGAATGAACTCTGTGGCATTTGGATTCAAAGTCTTGCCTGTAATACTTAGCTTTTTATCCTTAGTAGGGGCCCCTTTGTTGGACAAGCTCATTCTCTCTTTTCTTTTTCTTTTTTTAAATAGGGAAAGTAAAAAAAAGGACTTTACATGCATAAGAAGACTTCTGACTGAGAGGATACACGAAGTTCACTGGGCATTACCCAAATCCTGCAAGACAAATTAATCATCCTGGCAAAAATTCCATTTGACAGTGCACTATATGTTCGCATAATCCAGACCTTGCAATTTAATATAACACAACAAAAAAAAAATTTGGTGCAAACCAAATGGATATTCAATACATTTGCCCTAATAGCAATTAAACGGTACTACTAACCTATGTTACCTGAACTCTTCTGAATCTATGAAATACCCATGTCAGATACTTGACCCTTAAACAAAGGTATGAGATATGTGTCCAATAGGGCTAATCAGATATGCATCTAGCAAATATGTATAAGTAATTGAGTTAACCATAGAGCTAAGCATAAGATTTTCATTTTATGCATGAAATGCTATTTTTTAGTCTATAGATTCCATTTTACCTTAAAAACGTAAAAGAGTATTTAAAACATATGAAATCTAGCCGAGTCTGAGTGTCCTTGACATGAGAATTAAATGAATCTGACTCTTGGACATGTACCCGGACCTGACACCCGTACCTGAGTCTAGGTAACATAGCTACTAACTAACTAGAATAAGTATATTAAGATAGGCCAATTACAGGGGCTGTATAAAGCATGTTATAAACACCAATGAACTAATGGGAGCCCATTAACTACACAGAATACACAGACCATTCCCGAGAAATCATCTCACAACACAATTGCAAGTGAGCATATAAGCTTATGGTTACCCATAAAATGAGTTACTTAAAAGCAAACGAAGTCATATTAAAATACCAAATTATGCATTAAATACAAATGATATGAATTTGAAACTAATCAAGTCCACAGATGAAACAGTGACCTAAACCCTAAGACAGAAAAATAATTGAAGATTTACAAAACCCACAACTAATCAAATTTCAAGGTTCTACCTAATAGAACAAAACATCTTTACACATCAAACAATAACCCTAACCAGAGAATCCAGGATCAAAATTTAATGCAAAACCTGATGAAATCAGATTGACGAAACAAGCAAGCAAACAAACAAACATGAAGTCAAGAGGAGAACAAGTAAGAGCGAAAAGCAGAAGTTGCATTTCTTCAAATAATAAATTTTGAGAGATCCGAAGAAATCTGCAGCTACATGAAAATTCTAAAAACCACAAAAATGAAGACTAAACAAGAAGAAAAATGATCTAAAGGGTAAAGAAAAGGGAAGTAGAAGATCTGGCGGTAACAGATGATGAAGACGATGTTATGTATGTACCTTTGCGAAGCCCTATGATGGAGGAAACCAAATCGAATGGATCCATTGGCCAAGGTAAGGATGAGATGTACACGCAGCGAGGGAGAAAGAGATATACACAGAATAGTACACACAGAAAAGAGAGGATTTTCCTTAAGAGTCTGAGCTTCGGCCTGCTGTCCGTTTGAGGCTGACCTTCAGGATTTTCGTCGTCTCTCCGTGATTCTGTTTTTTATTCTCTCTTCTTTCAAACCCTCTTCGCGACCACAAAATAAAAAGAAACCCAACCCCTTGGCCACTAGATTAGACGAATCTCGTGTATCTATCTTTCCTCCCCCGGCCCTTCTCTCTCTAATTTACAGCGCTATTTATTAAAAGTTATCTAGGTGGCGTTTGAACCCAATTTGTTTAACAGCTTATATTTTAAATTTATAATTTTTTTAATTATGTTTGACTTATAATTAAAAATTATTTTTAAAAAGTTACTCAAAAAAATAACTTATTAAAAAAGTCACTTTTTATTTACAAAAAGCTTATTTACACACTTTTTTAACAAAAGTCACCTAAAATAGCAGCTACCATCAAAAACAACTTTTTTTACAAAAAGTCACTTTTTTATGTAACTTATTACAATTAACTTCAGATTATGAATTATAGTTTTTTTAAGCTTGTGTCCGAACATCCCCTTAATACAAAAATGCAAGCACATCAATGCTTTCTATACCAACCCTTACAGAGATAGTTTGTTTGTGACTAAAATATTTGGGAAAGTATTTTTGAAACTTATTTTTGCAAAATAAAAAATTTATTCAAGTAGTATTCGATACTTTCCATTTTTCATTTATGCTGTCATTTTTTTGTTTTTTTGTTTTGTGTTTTTATTTTTCACAAAAATAAATAAATAAGTTTTTTAGAAGGCTGAACACCACGTGACTCGTCAAACGGGAAGCAGGTGTTGAGGTTATAAAAATACAAACAAACTCACCTTTTCAATTTTCATCGATGTGTTATGGCTGTGGCTTTTTTTTTTTTTTTTTTTTTGATAGTGTAGATGGGAACTACATTGGGGAGCTGGTGGTAGAGCATGTGGAGGTTTAGGGTTAAGATTTTGTTTGTCGTAGCATCCTATGTAAAGACAATTACGTGATTTATAAGCAAGCAAAGAAGAATGTGGTGACATTTTACGATGGTGGTGGTTGTTAGTAGTGATGGTTGTGCATTGTGGTGGTGGCTGTGGCAAGAGGATGAAAAGGGGGGAAGACATGTTTTGGAAACAAAAAAAAAAAAAAAATGAATAGGTCACTCATGTATGTGCAATTATTTAGATCATGGGTTGAGACAAGACGATTAGGTGTGTGTTTTACATTACGTGGGCCCCAACAAGTAGTTGTGTGTTTAATATTATGTGGGCCCTACAAGTACTGAGTTTGTATATGTATTTGGGTTGGGATCTATAATATAAAGTCTTCTTAATTGTATTAGGATTACGAAATTCAAAATTTTCTTCAAATAGGGAACTTGTGAAAATTCTAGGATAGGGTTATACTCTTTTCATTAATGCAATAATTTTTTTGCTTCCCAACCACGTAAATTCTCTACGTATTACTTTTCTCTTTAGTTTGCATGTGGTGGTTGTGTTTTCGTTGCTGTGCAGTTTAAATCCAACAAAAATAAAGAAAATAATTTTTTCAGTATCAATGATCAATAAAATAAAATGCAAAAACACCATACTCAATCTAAAAGTAAGAAAATTTATCGTATCCCTTTATTGTATATGATATTTATGTTCACCACTGTGTGTTCTTATGTGTTGTTGTATATAGAAATTTGAAAGACAAATTTATATAATATATGTAGAAACTTACAGAATGTAGAAATTCAAAATTGCAGAATAATTATGGCTAGTGTTTAACATTATGTCCTTGGGACAAAATTTAACCACAGTGGTACTTATGATTGAATGGACATTTGCCTCACATGATACAATAATCTACTCACACATTGAAACAGTACTACAATTTTGTGTGTTTGATGAACTAAAAATGTGTCACTCTCTTACAACTCTTCTATGATGCAAGGAAAAAATTCTGAAAAACAAGTAAAATGAAACGTATGAACTAAGAGTACATATAGACACAAAGTGCCTATGTGAAAATACCACGAGCCAAATAGTGCCTTGAATAGTCATAAGGATTTGATTTTAATTTTTAATTTAAATAAGCATATAAGGCCATGTGTGGACTCATTCAAAGACAAATTTATGTGGATGTTGAATACTAGGTAGCCAATTTCTCACTTATTCCTCCATGATTTGAGCAAATAATTTTATAATCTTAATCTCCTTGTGGGGGTCAATTTATTGTGCCCCCACATTCATATAAGCTCAAACATTACAAAAGCTAATGTTTTTCCAACAATTCCATACATAAATGAGATTGGCCAATGAAATGATAATGAAAATGCTTACACGAAAAAAAGTACTATTGAAATATGATTGTATCAGGATATGTGGTTTGTGGCCTTGAACATTCCTTAGAGAATTAACGGGTTTATTGGCTAAAGAGTGAACATGATGCCTTAAAATGTTTGGCAATTTGTACAAAGCAAAACAATAATAGTCACACAGTTTATTTCTAGACAATTTGATTCTCAGGATTATATTCTTGTTTTGGCCACGAACAATACAGGATTTTCATGAGTGCTCTGAAAAATTCAACCTTATAATTCTTATAGAAGTGGCACATTCACACTCATATATGTGATTTCTTATTTAGATTATCCTGCTATACTCTACTTTGATTTTCAAGATATAAAAATCATTAAAAGCATTACTTATCCTAGCATACACTACAGGTCATTACTATTTCATCATAAGAGTGGGTAAATGAAACAAGTTTCTTAGTGATTCTATTGAGTGACACACGATTCAGTTGTCTCTTTGATTTTGAGATTTTCAGTCAGCTAGGCTGGGTTGTCATTATAGTAACTCTTAAGCCATAGCCTTTAAACCCATTCCCCTCAATGAACAATTACTTGATATCTCATCAAGTGTATAGTAATTGTATCCATAATATTATCTTATGACATGATATAATCAATGAATATTGTTTCATTTATAAGCAATTACTTTACAGTATTGTGTCTATACCTAATATGTTGTGACTTTCCATTATAAATATTATTCTTTGCCATTTTCATTATTGATTGACTATCACAATGTATGCAAATATTGGACACATATTTTGGCCACATAGGATATTTTCTAAGAAATTACGGAGCCACTCAACTTCTTCACCAACTTTATCTAAAACAATAAATTCATATTCCAGTGTGGATCTGGCTATGCAAGTTTGTGTTGACTATTTTCAAGAAATATTTGTACCTCTAAGGGTAAAGACATGTTCGTTTGTAGATTTGGAGTATTGAGTATTGGATATGCAGTTAGCACCATTGTACCCTTTATGACAACTGGATATCTCATGTAGTGCAATACGTAGTTTAAGGTATATCTTAAATATCAAAGAACCATGACTATTGCCTTCCGATGGTCCCATTGATTACTTGTCTATCTACTAAATTTACTAATAGAGTATGCAATATCCAGACGAGTACAGTTCATGATATACGTTAAATTTCCTACTATATGAGAATAATTTAATTAAGATATGCAGTTATCAGTATTCTTTATGAGATAAAGATTCACATCCAAAGGTGTTCTCACTGGATTGCTATTAGACCTGTTAAATTTAATGAGTAATATCTTAATATAATATGTTTGTGATAAAGCATATCCATCAAATGTTTTGGTAATCTTAACACCAAGTATAACATCTGCAACTCTTAGATATTTCATATCAAACTTATTGCTCAACATTTTCTTAGCAGCTTTAATAGTATTATTACTATTACTGATTTGTAATGACCTAGATTTTCTTCGACCTTTAATAAATAAAATAAATGATCTCAAGTTATATTTCTTCATCACGTCTCCAAAGAAAATGGACTCCCACAATAAATAATCTCCACATGTCAAATTCATTAAAATAATCTCAAAAAATATTTAATTTATGTTGCTTCTCCAGATATACAACTTCAATTATTGTCCTAACTTATATCCTTCAAGAAAAATACAATTTTAAAACTCGTAAAGTACATCCTCAAAGCGATAAATCTCTCTTCCAAAATAATAATAATCAAATCAACGTAGTACAAATAACTCCCAAAAATCTTCACAAGGTCAACATAATAACTCGAGACACCTTATATGCTTCCACTTGAAAAATAAAATTAAATCGAAAAATATACAATATGACAGAAGTACAAATGCTTAGTTTAGGACAATCAAAGCGAAGCTCAACGAATAAATCTGTTCGACAAATTAGATTAAAACTAATAATAATTATCAGGAGCCAATCAAAATCACACAAAATCCAGGTTGGTAATAATCATTCTAATATTTTCATTAGGCCCAATACTTGACCCTTCTCAGTACTATGCCAAATGACACCCGTGCCACATAACAATATCAAATTCCATAACCAACACCCCGTAGGTGTAAGCACCCCATTTTTGCTTGCTCAGCAATCTCTGGCCCGACCAGACTCATATTCAAACTGACACAAACACATTCAAGTCTAAACCAGTTTTTTAGACTCAATCCAATCAATATATGGCTTCGCAAGCCCGTCGGGCCCAATAGAAGCAAAATAACCAAAATGCCCTCACAGCATTGCTTGATCCAGTTCCCAGCATTACCCTCAGGCCCAATAGCGCTTGCTAGCCTGCCAATGTAAAATGTCTTTTATTCGGCGCATCTTTCGAGAAAGTTGATCCCCCAAATGATAAGTCCATCCAGTAGCTTCCCGAGATTAGGCAGTCTTTGGAATGAACGCACACCATCAGAGTGACGGAAATACTCACAAAAATCTCAACCGTCAGAGTGGCGGAACATTCATAAACAGGTCGACATTGAGAATTGCCAACAAAACTCCTATGTCACAAGACTGACCTCACCTCTTGGCAGTGACACGTTTATCAAAGGACGGGATACCTTTGGAAACCAACTCGTCACACACCGTCAAAGTGACAAAAACACTCAAAACTCAGATCAACATTAGTGCCTGTTAGTCCACTTCGGTGAAAAATGACCAAACTGCCTTTGGGGCATTTCTGGCATGCTTTTCGAAAAAGTACCTAAGTCTTCAGAGTGGTAAGTCTACCTTTCTAAGATTGTCCCAAAGACAGTCCGGCACGTCCAAGTGCCTTCCAGTTAGTTCCGGATCAATTTCGAGACCATTCAGTCAATATGACCAATTTGCCTCTAGGCATCTGACTGTCTCCTAGAACCACACTGACTCTGGGTATCAAATCGGTAACCTCTCGAGGATGCTTCTAATAGTATTTCTAACCTTCTAGCACCTTTTTGGATCATTACGACTCTATTTCGGCAAACTCGGTACAAAATGACCATTTTGCCCCAAGTGGGCCGGTTGCCTTCTCTGACCACACCGACTCTAGGTATCAAACCGGCAACCCTTCGGAACACTCTTAATAGTGTTTCCAACCTTTAAGCCTTCTCACGAGCAACTTCGAGTCCATTTCAATATTTTTCCAGTTCAATTAATCATTTTGTCCCTAGTAGGCCGGTCAACTTTTTCAACTATTCTAACATTGTTTCTCAAGCAAGTTACCTCTGGGACACTCTCTCGAGGGTTCCCATCCATTCCCGGCTAAGTCTGCTTACTCGGAACCTTTCGGATCACTCCCGAACTTTTCGGAGTCACTCCTAGTAGAGCTAAGTCAAAAATTGCATGGTAGTCACTAGGATAGGTGCCCAAATTTTTTATCTTGAGCCCCAAGGGTTGAAAGATACGTTTCTTGCTACCTTAAAACTTTTCTAAGTGGCTAGCGTCACAAGTAGTGGCGCGCCAAGCCAATTAATAGCCTGGCGCTACTAGGAGTGATGCTAGTGAAAATTTTGCCCTGGCGCCACTGTAATAGGCGCCGATGTTTTTTTTATTGCCTATAAATACAGACCCTCCTCCCCCAGCGTAAAAAAGGTCTAAAAATTCAATCCAGAAACTTTGTCTCTCTGAAAATAGAGCTCGATGTCTCTCCAAACCCTGATTCTCTCAAGCCTCTTTAAGCCCTAGCCTCCATACATTCAAACCCTAGCCTGTATACACCTCACACACTCAAATACAAACCTCCAAGCATCCATTAAAGACTCAAGTGCTGCAACTTCAAAGCTCTCAAGGTTCAAGTAAAGCAAAGCAAACCAAGCAATCAAAGCAAGAAGAATACAAGGTTGGTTTTCTATTTACTTTTATAAATCCCCGCTCCCTCTTCTCCCTTCTAACGCACTTGGGTTTTCTTCTATTTTAATCCCCATCTTTTACCTCCTCTTCTTGCATCCTTGAAAGAAGGGACTCTCTGATTCATGCCTAGGAAGGACTATTGAAGGTCACCGTACTGAGGGCTTTCTTCTAGTTCAACCTTTGATGGTGTGAGTTCGGCCCTCTTGATTATGTGGTGAAGCCTAGCCTTATATGTTCACGACCCTCTTGCATTGTGCATGTCATATTCATACATCCATTCAGAAGTACTTTCAAAGTAGTTTTCAAACTTGCATCAAAGTTCTCTTTCAAAACTTGCATTCAAAATCTCTGTTTTCGAACTTGTTTTTATCAAAATCACAATCCTAGAGTGATTCTAGTCATTCCATGATTAGAGTTGTTTTAGAAAAGTATTATATTCAATAAGACTATCAATGTCCAAATTTTGGGTGTGAACCCTAAATTATTTTCATCAAAACCACAATCTTAATATGATTCTAGTCATTCCATGGTTAGAGTTGTTTTAGGAAAGTGTGATATTCAATATGATCATTATGGTCCATATTTCAAACATTATTTTGTTTTCAAAATCACAACCCTAGAATGGTTCTAATCCTTTTATGGTTAGAATCATTTTAGAAAAGTGAGATATTCAAGAGACTTGCAAAAGTCCATATTCAAACCTCTTTTCAAATTCTTTTGCAACTCTGCTTCCTAAAAACTCTTTTTAAAAATTTCCTTCTTAAAATTCTTTTCAAAGATCTAATTTCCAAAAACTCTTTGTCTTGAAGTCCAAGTCAAGCCCTAGAGTCCACAATTAGGAAACTCTAATTCCTTTCCTAAAGTAATGACTTTCTATTTTCTCCATCAAATCATATATTTTCAAAACCTTTTTTTCCTACCAAATCATAGATTTCCAAATCCAAGATTTCTAAAATTTAACCTTTCCAAATTCCATGTCAAATCCAATCTTCCAATTTAGAAAACCAAATCAAATCCTCCAATTTTGAAAACAAAATCAAAGCATCTATTTTTGAAAATAAAATCCAATCTTCAAATCTCTCCTAATTCCAACTTTTCCTAATTTTAAACTGTCAAATCTTTTCTAATTTCAAACTTTCAAATCTTTCCAAATTTCAAACTTTCAAACTTTTTCTCATTTCAAGCTTTCAAATCTTTCTAAAATTCAAACTTCCAAATATTATTTCTAAAGTTCAAATTTTTCTAAATTCAAAATATTTCCAAAATCAATTCTTTCCTAATTTGGAAACTTTCTTAATTTGGCACTTTTTTAAAATGGAATTTTCTTATTTTGAAACTTTCCTAATTCAAGGCTTTTCAAAATCCAATATTTCTTAAACCCTAACTTTCTAAATTCTTTCAAGTCAAGTAATCAAGTCAAATCTTTACAAGTATTTTCAAGCCAAGTATTTTAAAATCAAATCAAATCCTTTCTAAATCTTTTTTAAATCCAGCTTTCTTAATTCGAAACTTTCCTTAATCAAACTTTTCACGTCTAAATCAAACATTTCTATTTCAAGTCCATGTTTTAACTCTAGGTTACCTAAACCCTAGGAGGCTAAACCCTAGTTCAACTTTAACCCTAAAGTTAGGAAGCTTCAACTCTTTTCAAAGACTTTTCTAAAACTCTTTTCAAAGACTTTTCTAAAACTCTTTTCTAAACTAACATGGTTATCAGACTTCAATCTAGTTCAAAATGTTTTCAGAGCTCAACTCATCCTTTTCCAAATCAAATCTAAGTTCTCCTTCATAGTTCAATCTTTTCAAATCAAAATCAATTCCAAATTCTCAAGTTCAATTTCAAATCAAAGTCTATTCCAAGTTCAATTTTAAATCCGAGTTCGTTTTCAAATCTTCCAATCAAAGTTCAAATCAAACCATTTTCAAATCAAATATTTTCAAATCAAACTTTTCAATGACCTCAAAGTGTCTATTTTCAATTGGACCCCGAGTCCGAACTACGACTAACCTGATTCCTAATAAAGGGACACGTAGGCAACCCTCATGGGTGTAGTCATAACCTTTTTCAAGTTTCCAATTCCACAACATTTTTCAAACTTCACATCTTCTCTTCAAATCTACTTTCAAAATCAAATCTTTTCTTGCACTTGCATATCATGCATCATATAATTCTTTTCAAAGTCGATATAATTAGACATTGAATAATTGAAGATTCTAAATAGGTAAGCCTAGGGTGAATAGACATGTAAGTACGGCAAGGGCAGGATAGGATGATGTTCCTAGGATATCTTCCCTATACGTAACCAACCTTTAAAGCTAAAATCACTGTTTTCAAAAACAAAAAATAGAGTTATTTTCAAAAAGGGCTTAAATCTTTCCAAAGACTGCCAAACAACCTGTTTTCTCCAAAAACCCTTTCTTGAGGAAGTTTTCAAAACCTTTTCAAAAAACCCTAAGTTTAATCTTTGGATTGCACTTAATTTTAGATGACCTAACTCACATTAACAAAGTTAGGTGACTACTCCAAAACTTTTTCTAAAAGCCCTTAATCAAATCAATTTCAAGTTCAAACCTAGTCGCACTCGTCCTTCTAGATGGATGAGTTCTAACGAGAGAGTACTGTGTTTTTCTCACTTGTGTGTTTTCTCAAGTGCGAAAAATAGGGGTGCGACAACTGGCGACTTCGCTGGGAACGCTTAGAAGGTTAAGCCATTATCATATCTCTTCACTTCTCATTCATCTAGAATCTTTGATTTAATTTGTCCAAGTCTATCCACATTAAATATTTCAAAGTTGTTTTCGAAAACATGCCATCACTTGCATTCAAATTACATTCAATCATTCTATCTTGCATTAAGTTTGTCATTCAAGTATTGACTTATTGCATCTTTATTTTTGTAGGTGGACCTTTGTTCATATTTTTATTTTACGTCATATTAACTACCATGTATGTCATGAATGCATAAGATGGAATGGACAGAATGGATGGGAGCTATTGGGCCATTTTCTCCGTTTTTTAAAATTTCACACACACACTGCACGTGCACTTGCAATTGTATACTTACATTCTTTACCTAGTTACGACCTTTCTAGTTAGAAGGGGGAACGGTATATTGGTTGTGGCGGATAATGTGTCAGTTTCTTAACCAATGGCCTTTTGATGGTTCTCTTGCTCGGATCACCAACCTATAATGACAGCACCTCGGGGAGTGGGCCTATGTTTGAAGATCTGCAAACCGAGCCTTCTTAGGAAGCATTAGTAACACCATTAGTAGGACTGTAGTACAAGGTTTTAATAGGTTTGTCTTGACTATAGGGAACGGTATAGTTCTAACTTCTTGCACTAGTACACTTTGTGTGTATTGAACAGGACCGTGTTGAGGTAATTGTTTTTATACTGACTATATAAAACAATTAATACCTCATAATTATTATGAGTGCTTATACTCTTAATCCTAATATAATAAATAGACACGTGCATGTAGTATTTATTGTTTTGATTCACAGAAGAGTGAGATTTTTTGTGGGTCAATAAACTCAGTGAGTTGGATAATAACATTACGTGTATGGTGAATATTTATTATTAATGGAATCCACGTCCCCGTATAGGGATTGATGATACTCCCTTGAGGAAGCTTATAAATTTTGATTATGTCAAACCCTGCAGGTGGATTATGAATTCGGCATATCAAATAAGTTAAGTGGAAGGTCTCAAGGAATTAAATAAGTCTATTGAGAGATACACATTTTTGTGAGGAAGAGAAATTCTAGCAGTTGTGAGCCCACTCTCTATAGAGCAAGGTGTGTACGAGGAATACAGCAGAAGTCCGAAGGTTGAGTTCGAGCGATTACTTCGTACTTAGAGCTGATTCTTGTTATTTGAGATTAAACTAGAGAGATCTCAAAGGTACGATTCTAATCACGTAGATTAGGCTATGCTAATCAGATCAGAATTTTTGGTAGTATGCGTATACACTATAGCCAGGTCATAGAAAATTCCACAGTCTCCAACATGAAGACCATTCCAAGGAAGGTTTCCTCATAGTCATTATAACCATAATATTGACAAGAGTGTAAAGGGTTCAAAAATTAACATGGTGATGACAACTTTCTAAGGCACCATTTTTAATGCAAAGATGGAGAGAATACATTTTTGAAGATCATCTTTAGAGGAGGATTTTGAAAACCATTTTTCAAGGGAACCATTCCATCAAGAGGGGGTTCATATGGCCAAACAAAAGGGAGACCACTCAAGAGAGAGTTCCATGGGGCCATTCTAACCACTATACTTAAAAGAATGAAAATCTTGAAAATTAGAAATTTAGAAAGCAACTCTTGTGCAAATGAAAATGTCATGATACCAAAATGAGAGTTAGGGATTAGTAGGTAGTCTTCTAAGACATGATTTCTAAAATCCCACCCTACACTTCAAGGGGCCAACTCTTGGAACAACTTTTGAAAAATATACAGAGCTTGGAAATGGCATGAAAATAAGAGCAATGTAAGCATTGTAGAACATGACAATAATCATAAAATGAAACCAAGCATGCAAAACATGATCAAAATAGTTATATGCAAGGGGTCATGATCACATACAAGGCTTTTAGGCTACACCACATAAACAATGGGCTTTTAGGCCATACCATCTCAAAGTAGGCTAGTGAGAGGTCCCCCTACACGGTGGCTCTCACTTTCTTTCCTCTAGGCATGATCTAAGAGCCCTCTTGGCTCAAGCATGCAAGAAAGGGGGGGTTGAAGATGGGGATTAAAATAGAGAATAACCTAGGTAGGCTAGGAGGAAGGAGAGAAGAGTGGGGGAAGACACAAATGTAAAAGAGATACCACTTTTTGCCTTCAACACACTTGTAATCTTTCAAAGATGCTTTGATTGAAGCTTGAATGACTTCAAGAAGGCTTAAAGGGCTGGTAGGGAGTGTTTGACGGTGTATAAGGCTTTATATGTGAAGTATATATGCTTGGGGATGATGGAATCTAAGCTAAGTGTTGGAGGGATGAAGTGTGTATAGAGATTCGCAGTTCTGGAATGACTTCAGCAGAGCTTCGCATCAAAAATTAGAGTTGGAATATGCAAAGGGGGGGTCTGGTATTTATAAACATTCTGGAACAAACCTGGCGTATATACTACATGCGCCTGGCCAAATTTTGACTTGGCGCATGTAGGACATGCGCAGGTACTGTTCTATTGCCAGAATATCACGTGGAACCCTGTGTACTGGTTAAATCTCGGCTGTTAAATGAAAGTTGGTCGATTTGATCAAAATTTAAGCGCATATAGCATACGCTCCATCACCGGGAAGGTTCATCCAAACTTTGCCTCGATAATTGAGTCAATTGGGAAGGTTTCGAAAGAATCGGTGGCATTCGGGATGTTCCCCTAGTGCTTCCGATGAACTTTCATGTTTTCAGGAAGTTTGAATTACGTTTGGAAGTGTGGAATATCATCTTGGGAAGTGTGCCAAAAAGGTCACTTTTGCGGAGCGTCTGTGATACGCTCCGAGGGTGTTCGAAAGTGGCTATTTTCGTTTCATGTCATCAAGGCCTTTGGGAAGCGATCCATTCAATCGGACCGTACCAATGGAAAGTACTATGGAAATACTTTATGGAATTCCCAGATTTACGTGTTTCTCAAGTCATTTGACAGTGTGTTTTGATTAGGGAATCGGAGAAAAAGTCAACCTTGGCAGAGCGTCTGCGAGACGCTCCAGGGGTTGCTGAAAGTTATAGTTTTTGCACCGTATGATGGAGGGCTTTAGGAAGAGATCTATTCGATGGAGCCGTATCGATGGAAAGATCTATGAACGAGCTTTCGAGAATTCCCTGATTTACGCATTTCTCAAGTCAGTTAACGGTGCGTTATAACCATAGAATCAGGAGAAAAGACAATTTAGGTGGAGCATCTGCGAGATGCTCCAGGGAACTTTTATCGAGTTGTGAGCATTTAGTGTTGTAGGGTCCTTCTTGGGTTAAACAAGGGTGTATGGTGAAACCCTTTGCTCAAAATCCCAAGACCGGTGCTGTTTCGGGGTATGTTTGGATTGTCGGGGGTAAAATGGTCATTTTGGGGAGGATTGGCTGGAAATGGTTAGGAATGGTTTGGTGTGTTGTATTAAGTGTGTAGGGTTATTCAGGGATGATTTTGGGAAAGTCTTTTACTGTTCGGCGGGGTTTGTGCAGTGTTGAGGTGTTCAAGGGCAAAACGGTCATTTTGACTAGAGTGGGCCAAAATAGGACCAAATGGCGTGTGGGGGGACGTCTAATGGTTTAACAATGCTCTGGAAAGATGGACTTATCGTTTTGAGGGATTTTGAACTTTCCCAAAACGTGCCTAGAGACCCAAAGGGTGGTTTTGGTCATTTTTCACCGAGTCAAGCTAGCAGGCACTGGTGTTGACCTAGGTGTTGGTTCGCGAGACCGCCTGGTCTCGAAAAGCTACCTATGCAGTGTTGGTCTCTAAGGACGCCTAGTCTTAGAGAACTACCTGTAGGGGTGGTGTTGGTTCCTGAGAACGCCTGGTTCCAGAAAGCTACCTAGAATGGTGGTGTTGATCTCTGAGAACGCCTGGTCTCGGAGAACTACCAAATGACAGACATTCTACGTTAGCGGGCTAGCAGGTGCCAGAAGTGAACCGTCTGGAATTTGATGAGGTGTTGTTTCCCGAGATCGCCCGATCCTGGGAAGCTATCTGGATGGCGTTGGTTTCCGAGACTGCCCGGTTTGGAAAGCTGCCTGGAATAATGGTGCTTATGGCTCCAGCAGGTCTTTGTGGACCCGAGAAGCGACCAGTTGGTTGGATGGGAGATTGTAAGGCTCATCTCAAACCTACATGTGTTGTGATGTTGGAAACCGAACCCGGTCGGGCCGGAGATTGCCGAGCGGGAAAAATAGGGTGCTTATACCCATGCCAAAGAGGTATTGTATTGCATAAGGGGCAAAACCCCACCTCCAAGATGGACTTAGCATCATGCCTAGACTCTCTCAGAGAAGAGACCTTTATAGGACATGTATCACACAAAACCTCCAACTTTACATATTGACTACATTTTGTTTTTCTTTTTTTTTTCTTTTCGAAGTTAAAGAGCATAACTGAATTCATGGAATCGTTAGCATACAAGGACAAGCCCGGTTATGGGAAGAGGCCGAACCTACATTGAACAGTAAGAAGAATTAGCCATCTATCTACAAGACATTACCTTCACACTATGTCATGATAATCACCATCCATACGGAAGAAGATTTCACGATTTGCAAAGTTTTGTCAGTCCTCAGTCCCATGCATTGCCACAACAGAACCTTGCAACTTCCAAGCTTTCAAACTCATGTCAACTGCCCAAAAAGATTCGACTCACTCTGGTTATTCGACAGTTGAGAACATGGTCACTAACCACCTCAGCAGTAGAGGCTTCCAACATGGAGAAAGGACTAGGGGCACAACAATTATTCAACAGTCATCATCATACTTGTAGGATGGGATATTATCCCCCTCCAAAAGAGACTAAGCAAAAGGGTCAACCCAAAATCCAACTATTAAGCAGCAAACAGCAATCAACAGTCTGCCATCCATGCAAATCAATTCAAGTTCCAGAGGAGTCACTATCAAGCTTATTCCACAAAAAAGATGCCTCAGCCCTAGGCACTAATCCTTTAACATTAACTTATCTTCCTCAAGAAGCACTAGATAAAAGTTGGTAAATTGGACCGCCTTTCATATTCCTAGACCTTGAGGGCATTGGTAAAGCCTATAGGAAGAACCCCTTGATTTTAACTTATCACAGTATCATGTAAATATCAAGTATATAACGGGCTAATTTGAAATAAATGACTCTTGATCATAAAATGTTTTATTTTTCATGCTAAAATCTTTTTCAGAAAAACAAAACTTGCAGGGTATCCAACGCTTGGCATCTTCTGACCCTAAAGACTTTCAGACGTCCTCTATAGACTCGGCTTCCCTGACTTCATCATTACAAATAATGCAAGCATCCTCAATAATGACACATTGGCAAAATATTGTCAAACCTTCTAGATCAATTAGGTTAAAAAATCTTAGGAATTGGTTTTAAAATAAGACTTTTTGAAGGAAAAAGTTTAGAAAAATCGAGATTGACTTGAATTAAACTTATAGAAGGAAAAAGTTTGGAAACCATTTTGATTTGAAACTTGAATAAAATGTGTAGGAAATTAATTTTGTCGGGCAAAACGTGTAGAAAATTCGTTTTGACTTAGAACTTGAACTTTTGAAGACAAAATGTTTAGAGAATTCATTTTGACTCAAAATTTGAATTTTTGAAGACAAAATGTATAGAAAATTTAATTTGACTTGAAATTTATTTTGACTCAAAATTTGAACTATATGAAGACAAAATATATAGAAAATTCATTTTGACTCAAAAGTTTTCTTTTTTTATTATTTCCTTCTTCTTTTTTATGTGTACCTCTTACCTGTCTATGAAACTTTACCATATCTCTTTCCTTCTAGCATGTCTTCAAGATGGCTGATGCAGGAGACGATGATCTACACAGGAGGCAATGACGAGATCTGCTTTGATCGAGAAGATGACTAGTGCTATTGATGAGGAGAGGGTCGTCTTGCTAGAGTTATTGTAAAAGATGCCCCAGATGAGATTGTTGGAGATGTTGAGACTATCCCTACCAGAGTTGATACTAAGGTTAAGGTTGAGATAGCTTTTTGAGGGTGCCCATGATGGAATTGCTAGTTGGGAGACTTCTTGGCAAAACTTAGCGTGAGGTGCCATGGGAGACTGCTTCATGCTTTTGACTCTCTTGCCTTGGAATTTGAAGGAGAGGACATTGGTCCGTCTTTGGTCGGGATCTCTTGGGGTTCGAATGCAGGGTGTTGACTTGACTGTTGAATTTTGATTTTGGCAAATATAATGGGATTCTTGTTGGCATGTCTCTGGGAGGGGTAATGCTTCTATTGAGTTAACTTCTGGGAGGAGTGAGGTCACGTTTGGCCGATTTGTTTTGAATGGATCAACTAGTTTGAAAGAAAAGTGTATGGTGGGGTATTGCCCCATTCTTTGTTTCTTGTTGGTTATGGAGCGCAAGATCATGGCTCAAGTTGTTGGGGCCGGTTTCATCGGCTGAGGGGAGTAGTTTAGGAGTAGCATAGATATTTTAATCTCTTATCCAAGAGAGCTATAAATAGTTTAGGCTCTTATTTAGGAGCTGTGTTGACTTGTTGGCCAAGTTGAAATCAGTTGCCCCGGGTTGATTTATAGAAGATTCGGTATTGTGTTGGAGATTGGAAGACTGAGACGTTGGGATCATTGAGTTATATAGTGCACGGGGACACACCTTATGGAGTCAGAAAATTGGTTTGATGATGACTGGCTAATGTTGTCTACTGAGATGGACTTCTTGTGAGTTAAGTTGTGCTGGAGACTTTAGGCTTCTGACCTGCCCTAGTTGGGTTGTACTCTGGATGGATGGATGCTTATGGACAGTAGGATACTCTAGATAACTGAATGTTCTAAATAGCTGGATGGCTGGATATTGGGCTATGTTAGGTTGCGACATCAGGATGTTGGGCTCAAGGACACCTTGGATCCTAAGAAAACTTAGGGAGATGCCCCTTGCACTTGTACCTATATCAGCATTTTATTAGTAATATCAAGATATAACAAATTAATTTTTATCCATAGTGCCCTGGAGGGTTTTCACTTTGTCCTCAGGCCATGCATTTTCTCTTAATTTCTCTCGTTGATGCTGATGAAGATGACTCCATGCTTAATGAGAACAGGAATGCTGAGTGCTTTGATTTGGAAGGGCAATTGATGATGAAATCTATTGCTAACTGAAGTTACTACTTTGGTTATTGATGTTACTTTTGACATTGAGCCTAGAGTGAGTTGGAATTTCTGCTAGATAAAGCATTTCTTAGTATGATCATCTTCCTTTGAAGAGCAATGATAGCAATGACTGATCTGAAAGGTCTTTATTTTGGACTATAATTTGGGCTTGGTTATGGGGTATTGAAAAGAAGGGATAAGACTCAAAACATTTTTCTTAGCTTTTTAAGACCTATGATCACCTTGGACAGCTAGACTCTCTCTTATTGCTGCTCACTCTCTATTCCCTCCCTTTTGTTGGTGAATTTAGACATACCCTAGTTCTGGTGTTTCCTTTGCTGGATCTTCACCTCTGGTCTCTCTATCTCTCTCTTTTTTTAATGATCCAAGATTTGTTATTTTTGCACCATGGTATTCTTATAGATTGTCACCAGGTCGACAGTTTTGTAGGTTACCATGTCTACACCTTTTTACTCACAGTGTCTTTTCGAGTTTTCACTGTGTCGAGGTCAAGCCTCCTTTTTTTTTTTTTTTTTTGGCATTCTCTCTTGGGCACTCCTTAAACCTATATCTGTACTTTATTTCCCTTATCCTATTCATTCTATCTCGACTCATTGTGGGCGGTGATCATTAGGTCAGGTTTTTTGAAGGAAAGTGATCGGCTCAACTGGGTTTTGCAAGGGGGTGCTTTTAACTGTATGGTAGAGGAATTGAGAGCCTCTCTTTATTTCAATCATTTCTATCATTGCTCTATCAAAGGTTTCGATTACGCATAGTAGTGCTTTACCTATCCTGAGTTAATGAGTGCTGTAAAGATTTCTTCCGCTCTTCCTGCCATGACTTTGCCAATCAGGAATAGGTCTTCATAGTTGGGGGTGAACTTTGCCTTTGCCTTTTTGCTGACTTGGAATTGTCTTTTTAAGAACAAAATTCCCTTCTTTGAACTAGCGCGGCTTGACTTTCGTGTTGAAGGATCTGGCGATGCATCTTTAATAGCATTGGGCATGGTAGATGGCTGCCATTCTCTTTTCTTCTAGGAGATAAAGTTATTCACGTCGGCTTGTGATCTAGTCTGCTTCAATGAATTGAATTCCCATAAGGACTCAGAGAGAGAGGATTTTTACTTTGACTAGTAGGACTGTCTCATTGCTTTAGACCAAGGAGAATGGCAGGGCCCCAGTTGAGATTCTGATTGAGCTTCTATATGTCATCAACGCAAATGATAGCTGCTTGTGGCAATCCTTGTGGTTGTCATTTTTCTTACAAGGGATTCTCTAGACGCTTTTTGTTTTGCTACTTCGATGGTTCCATTTGCTTGTGGACGGTAGGTTGTCGAATTATGGAAAGTTGAGAAAACTTAAGCCGGAATGGAGCCTAAAGATTAAAGAAGATGTGATTAAACAGTTCTAAGTGGGGCTTTTGCAAGTAGTAGAGTATCCCCAATGGCTAGCCAACATTATCTTTATTCCCAAGAAAGACGAAAAAGTACAGATGTGTATTGACTTTCAGGACCTCAACAAGGCCAGTCCAAAGGATGATTTCCCTCTACCACACATAGATTTGCTCGTTGACAACACAGCTGGTTATGAAATGTTCTCCTTCATGGATGACTTTTTGAGGTACAACCAAATCAAGCTTGCTAGAGAAGATCAAGAAAAGACTGCTTTCATCGCCCCCTAGGCAGTGTATTGTTACAAAGTTATGCTATTTGGATTTCGCAATGTAGGGGCAACCCACCAAAAGGCTATGGTAACCTTATTTCATGACATGATGCATCAGGAAGTAGAAATTTATGTAAATGACATGATTGTCAAATCCAAGCAATGAAAAGATC
Organism: Euryodendron excelsum; assembly: GCA_033060915.1. Lineage (NCBI taxonomy): Eukaryota > Viridiplantae > Streptophyta > Magnoliopsida > Ericales > Pentaphylacaceae > Euryodendron > Euryodendron excelsum. Next base: position 35,681,110 of record CM065397.1, read on the forward strand.
ACCTATTCAACCTACGAAAGGTGTTTGACTGCCTCCATAAATACCAATTCAAGCTGAATCCTGTCAAATGCATGTTCGGGGTATCTTCAGGGAAGTTGATGGGATTTATAGTCAATGAAAAGGGAATAGAGATTGATCCTGCCAAAGTCAAGTCCATTGTTGAAATGCCAGCTTCGAGAGGGGAAAAGGAGATCCGATCCTTCTTGGGAAAATTAAACTTCATCAGCAGGTTCATCACTCAAATGACTCATCTCTGTGAGCCTATGTTCAAACTCCTCAAGAAAGATATTTCGAAGGAATGGGATGATAATGGCCAAATAGTTTTTGAAAGAATCAAAGAATACCTATGGAGCCCTCCAATCTTCGTGGCACCTACCCCCGGACGCCCTCTGTTGATGTACATGTTAGTTCTGAATATTTTCATGGGGTGTGTTTTGGGGCAGCATTATGAAACGGGGAGAAAGGAGCAAGCCATTTATTACCTCAGTAAGAAGTTCCTACCATGCAAGATTAAGTATTCTGATCTCGAGAAAACTTGTTGCGCATTAGCCTGGGTAGCCCACAGGCTTCGACATTACATGCTCTGTCATACTACTTTCCTCATCTCCCAGATAGACCCCATCAAGTATATATTCGAGAAACTAACCCTGTCCAGTAGAATCACAAGGTGGCACATGATCTTCTTAGAATTCGATATTGTATTTACCACCCGTAAAGCAGTCAAGCGGTAGGTAATAGCTAATTATTTGGCCAAGAACCCTATTGATGATTATCAATCCAAGGACCCTCGATTCTCGTACAAAGATATATTATACACTGAAGATGTTGTTAAAGGGCAGGCAGAAACTAAATGGAAGATGTATTTTGATGGAGCTGCTAATAAAAGGGGAACCGACATTGGAGCGGTAGTAGTATCAGAAACGGGCAGAAATTACCTAATTATGTCAAGTTACAACTAGAACCATGCACCAATAATATCGACGAATATGAGGCTTATATCCTTGGTTTAAGGCTAATATTGGAAATGAAGATTGACGAATTGGCTATTTTGGGAGATTCAAATCTAGTTATTCAACAGTCCAAGGACATATATGATCGCTCCTAAATAGTGCAATTTATGTCCACCAGTGTGCGATTGTGATGCAGTAATAATATCTTGGTAAGTCCAGGGTCGATCCACAGGGAACACAAGAATAAACTTAGTCTGGCAAGAGCTATAATCAGAACAAAAGGATAACGAGCTCAAAATCAATTAAAAATCGCAGGAAAGCTTCCAAAAAAGAAAATAAAAATCAATTGTTGGAGATGGTTGATCTAAATTACCAGACAATAAAATTAAACCAATTTTCTAGTATATATTCAAATAATATAAAAAGGTCTTGGTAGGGTTTGATCCAGTAATAGGCCTATAGGTAGGTTTCGAAGATAGTTTGGATTAAAGAAACTCAAGATTCGATCACTCTCTTGGAGTTGATATTCAATTATTTACTAGTGTTCATACTAGGGTCCCATTCATACTTGTCCCAGTTTATAAATCTGTCTACAAAGTATGTTTGAAGCTTAATCAAGAACAATAGATTTTTAAAGTACTCCTAATAGGAACATATATGCAATTATAATCAATATCTTTATCAGAAATTCTAGGTATACATATCCCTGCTTACAAATTAGTCTATACATACATGCTAGATATGATCAAGAATATTGTTTTCGAAGATATTCATGGGCAAGAAAATGAATCTTGATCCAAGATCTTGAAATCTTGGAAAATAATAACTATCTTGAATATCTACCTGTAACCTAGTTACTTTCTCAACCCATACCAAGAACGGATTTAGATACTAAAATGCATTATAAATATTGCAAAAATAAAAGTAATAATTAAAGAAAGAAAATACTGCATTAAAGAAATATAATCTTAAATTCACAATAAGAATAAGAAAGCAAAACTAAAGATAAAAACTAAAGATTGAATCTCCCTTGAAAGATGAAAAGATTCGTAGCCTCCAAAGGTTGGATGATTCCTCCTTCCAAAACCCTAGAAAAACCCTAGAATTCTTCTCCTCCTTCAAAAACATAAAACTCCTAAATCTATTCTACTACCTACTAATCTATCTACAACTCAAAAAGTGAGTTAATCTACAAATTTCGTCGTCAGTTGTACGGACAATTCCCACCGAGTGCTCAGATGGGCTGGGTCACTTCATAAAAGTCGTAGGTCTCGAAAAGTTATATGAAATCGAGATATTATGGGCCTGAATAACCTTTCTGGTTCGAGGGATATGGGTTTTCAAAGTTTTAGCTTTGTGTGCTTCAGCAGCTTGTACCTTGGCAGCGACCTCTTGAAACCTATGATTAAATTGCATTCGAAATCATTCCATTTAAGATCAAAACCTACATAAAGCATTATAAGCTTAATTAATATCAAAACATAACTAAAAAGACATATAATCATAAACTAATGCTAACAAAGTAATAATTAAGGCCTTATAATTGCACTTTTGAAGCGCAATCAATATACCAAACTTGAGATGCCAAACTCTCCCCGTATCACCAACAAATCAAGTATTTGTGTCAATTATTTAGAAGCATAGATTTCCATCACATACCCTGGATAGAGAACAACTTCACTGATGCATTAGCCACTCTAGCCGCGGCAATCAAAGTTGATAAGGGCACCGAAATGCCTCCCCTTTAGATTTTTACTAAAGACACCCCTTCTTATTGTCTTCACACAATAACTGAGTCTAATGGACAACCATGGTTTTATAATACCCAAAGATACATCCAGACAAGGGCATTTCCTGATGCGGCTTCACATTAAGATAGGAAGACCATTTGCCGTTTGGTGGGACATTACTTTATGGCTGGAAATGAGCTTTTTTGAAGATCTTTGTTCAGATCTTTGAAATGTGTCAATGTTGTTAAAGCCAAAACTATTATGGAGGAAGTACATGAGGGGGTTTGCGGTCCCCACATGAGTGGCCATACGCTTGTTAATAAGATCCTCCGAAAAGGGTATTATTGGTCAACAATGGAGTCAGACTATATTAAATACGTTTTTTGGCGTCATAAGTGCCAAATACATGGAGATAAGATCAAAGCACCACCCACGGAACTCCATTCCATGTCGGCCCTATGGCCTTTTTCTATGTGGGGAATAGATATGATTGACTCCATCACCCCTAAAACCTCCAACGATCATCAGTTCATCCTGGTTGCCATCGATTACTTCACTAAATGGGTGGAAGCAGTCTCCTATGTTCATGTCACCTAGAAGGTCATGGAAAAATTCATAAAAAATCACATTATCTACCGATATGGGATTCCTGAATCACTCATCATTGACAATGCCTCCAACCTAAACAATGAATTGATATCAAAATTGTGCCAAAGGTTTCGCATCACCCATAGAAGTTCAGTCACCTACCATCCTCAAATGAACGGAGTAGTGGAAGCAGCTAACAAAAACATCAAGAAAAATACTTCAAAAATTGATTGACAACTATAGAGACTAGCATGAGAAGCTTCCCTTTACACTAATGGCTTACCGAACCACCATGAGGGTTTCTACTGGAGGTACCCCCTTTGAGTTGGTTTACGACATAGAGGTAGTCCTTCCCCATGAGATTGAGATTCCATCCCTAAGAATCTTAATGGCAACCAAGTTAGATGAAGAAAAATGGATCAAAGACCGATATGCTCAACTCTGCCTACTAGATGATAAGTGGTTAGCTGCAGTTTATCACGCTCAGTGCTACAAAAGACAAATGGCTAGGGCATTTGACAAGAAGATGCGGCCTTGATCATTCCAATTGGGAGAATTAATACCGAAAAAGGTATTCCCCACTAGGAGGCAGCACAAGGGAAATTCGCTCCAAACTACGAGGGGCTGTTCGGGGTTAAGAAAGTCCTATCCGGATGAGCTCTTATTCTGGAGGAAATGCATGGCCGTGAATTCCCTAGTCCATTGAATTTTGACACTATCAAGCATTACTATATATGATTCCGAAAGCTAGATTTCTGTTTTCTATTCGGAAGCAATGAAATTTTCTTTGTTTAATCTCAGCTAATCAATAAGGTGTGGTCAAAATTTCGGTGGTAAAGCTTTATGGACTAAGCAATTTAATTTTGAAATGAAGAGAGGCCCTCATTTCATTTCCCATATAGTAAAAAGTAACCATTGTCAAACCCTTTAAGCTAGTTACTTTCTTTCAGAAGGAGCCCGTCAATATGGTGATCATAGTAGGTCAAAGTAAAGCACTTGGAAAAAAAAAAAGGTGTGTGTCCATAAAATGATATCATTAAAAAAAAAAAAACAGAGTTGGCAATAGCAAAATGCAGAAGGAAAGAAAGTGCTAATAGACCAAAATCATCAACAATGATCACCGGCATCAAACTCAAGGGAGAATGATAGGTTCGAGCCTTTTCCTTTTCTTTCAAAAAATAAAAAGAAACCTAATCACAGACCCTAAATTCCTTTTAGATCAAGATTAAATTGCTTAGTCCAAATGAGCTTGTCGAAATATGGTCTTAGCAAAGAAAGCTGGGAGATGACTCAAGCATTATTTAAAGGCTTCTCAATAGAAATCAGAGACTTGGCTAAGGGAAAAGAGAGGGAGACGAGAGAAAATAAGCACATTCCCGAGGATGCATTAAAAACCTGAAAGGGCGCTGTAGGTAAAAAGGTAGGGATGTGGCAAGATACAAAACTGTCGACCTAGGTGAAAACCTGCAAAGGCGTCTTGGTGCAAAAATGACAGAGCTGAGACTGGTGAAAATGTTGCGCCCAGATTTTTCGCACTCGAGGAATACACACACAAGCGGGAAAAATGTTGTACTCTCTCGTTAGAACTCACCCTCCTAGAAGAATGAGTGCGACTAGGTTTGAATTGAAAATAGGTTGAATAAAGGGCTTTTGAAAAAGATTCGGAGTCACCACCTAACTTAATTAAGGTGAGTTAGGTCACCTAAAAACTAAGCATAATCCAAAGACTACACTTAGGGTTTTGGAAAACGATTTTGAAAACATCTCCTCAAGAGAGGGTTTTTAAGGAAGACGGGTTGTTTGGCAACCTTTGGAAAACATTTAGCCCTTTTTTGAAAAATAACTCCGTTTAGTCTTTGAAATCAGTGATCTAGGTTCGGAGGTTGGTTACGTGTAGGGAAGACGCACTAAGCTATCACCCTACCCCGCCCTTTCGGTACCTACTGTAAGCACCCCATTTTTTACCGCTCGGCAGTCTACACTCTGTCCAGACTTGTTTTCAAGTCATTTTGGGCATATTCCAATCGAAACCAATTCTCCAGGTCCAAATTTCGTCTTTCCATCGCTTCGCGGGCCTGTCAGGCCCAAATAGAGGCAAAATGACCAAAATACCCTTAGGGGCATTATCCTTTCTTATTCCAAGTCCAATCCCTCTCTCGAGACAGTTTATTCATCGAGACGGTCTGAGTAGCAAAACTACTCACAAAACCGTTAGAGTGGCAGAAACACTCACAAAACCGTTAGAGTGGCGGAAACACTCACAATCCAGGCACGTCTCTTCAGAGTCGGTAAGACCCCTTTCCAATCCCTCTCTCGAGACAGTTTATTCCTCGAGACGGTTCCAATCCAGGCACATCTCTTCGGAGACGGTAAGACCCCTTTCCAATCCCTCTCTCGAGATAGTTTATTCCTCGAGACGGTCCGAGTAGCAAAACTACTCACACAACCGTTAGAGTAGCGGAAATACTCACAGACCCGTTAGAGTAGCGGAAATACTCACAGAACCGTTAGAGTAGCGGAAATACTCAACCGTTAGAGTAGCGGAAATACTCACAGAACCGTTAGAGTAACGGAAATACTCACAAAGCCATTAGAGTAGCGAAAATACTCACAAATCATCAACCCCATCCGAGTAGCGGAAATACTCTCAAATCGTCAACCCCGTCCGAGTAGCGGAAATACTCAATCCCGTCCGAGTAGCGGAAATACTCAACCCCGTCCGAGTGGCGGAAACACTCAAAACCTAGGTCAATACCCATGTTTGTTAGCTCACTTCCGTGAAAAATGACCATACTACCCTTAGGACCTTTTTCGAGACTTTTCAGTAAAGATGACCATTTTGCCCCTAGGCATCCGAACGCCCCGGGAACCACACCGGCTTTGGGTATCAAACCGGTAATGTCTCGAGAATAATTTTTATAGTGTTCTCAACCTCCCTTTACCTTTCCGGACCATTCCGAGTTAGTTCCAGCCAACCCGGTGCAAAATGACCGTTTTGCCCCTAGAGGGCCGGTCTCCTTCTTCGACCACACCGGCTCTGGGTATCAAACCGGTAATGTCCCGAGAATACTTTTTATAGTGTTCTCGAGCTTCCTTTACCTTTCCGGACCATTCCGAGTCAGTTCCGGCAAACTCGGTACAAAATGACCGTTTTGCCCCTGGTGGGCCGGTCTTCATTTTCGACCACGCCGGCCCTGGGAATCAAACCGGCAACCTCTGGGAACATTCTAAATAATGTTTCTAGATCCCAAGTCTTTTTCCAGGACAATTCGGGTTCGCCCCGGCAGTTTCCTAGTCCGATTGACCGTTTTGCCCCTAAAGGCCCGGTCAACCTTTCCGACTCACCTTATCTTCATTTTTCAAGTCAAATACCTCCAGGACACTATTTTGAGTGTTCCTGCTCCTTTTCGGCCTTCCGGGTCATTCCCAACTCCTTCAAATCATTCCCGGACTTTCCGGAGTCACTCCTAGTGAAGCTAGGCTAAAGTTTACATGGTAGTCACTAGTACAGGCGCCCAAATCTAGTCAAAGATACGTTGCTTGCCGACCTTAATTGTTTCCTAAATGGCTGGCGCCACTAGTAGTGGCGCCAAGCCAAAAAATGGCTTGGCGCCAGTGTATAATTTGGCCTGACGCCACTGCAACAGGCGCCAGGTTCGTCTTCCCTCTATAAATACAGAGCCTTGTTCAACGTGAAAGGGGTCTGCAAACGTAACCTAAGAATCCTATTTCGATATACAGAGCTCGAGCACCTCCTAAACCCTAGCCTCCCTAGGTTTTCCAAACCCTAGCCACCTTACACTAAGCCCTAGCCTCCTATACACTCATACACTCCCCCATACACTCATACACTAGCCTTCAACCATCCTTTGAAGACTTGAAGAGCTGCTAGCCAAAACTTGAAGACAATTCTTGAAGACTGAAGGTGAAGATCAAGACAAAGACCGCAGACCGAAGACCGCACGGCGTGCAAAATAAACAAGATACAAGGTAGGCTCCCTATTTAATTTTTTGCACTTCCCCCCCTCTCTCTTCTCTCTCCAACCCACTTGGGTTTTCTCTATTTTAATCCCCCATCTCTTTCCCCCCCTTTCTTTGCATGCTTGAAACAAGGGGATTCCCGGTTCATGTGTAGGATTGGACTATTGGAGAGTCACCGTGTCGGGGGCTTTCTTTTAGTCTAACCAAAGACCACGTGGGTCCGGCCCCCTTGATTATGTGGTGAAGCCTTAACCTTGTATGTTCACGACCCCAAATTGCATTGTGCATATCATAGTCTTGCATCTTCCAAAATTCGTTTTCAAAAAGTTGTTTTCAAACTTGTTTTCAAAATTACATCAAAAGCTCTTTTTCAAAAACATGTTTTCAAAATCACAATTCTAGGGTGATTCTAGCCTTTTCATGGCTAGGGTTGCTTTAGGAAAGTGTTACATTAAAAGTGACCTTTTATGGTCTATATTTTCAAATCTTGTTGTTTTGAAAACCGCTTTCCTAAAGTGGTTCTAGCCCTCTTATGGCTAGAATCGTTTTAGGAAAGTGAGATGCTTTTACACCTTCTAAAAACTCTCTTTAAAAATCTCTTCCTAAAAATTTCTTTTTCAACATACTTTCCTAAAACTCCCCTCTTCAAAATTGATTTCAAAAACTCCCTTCCAAAATCTATTTTTCAAAACTCCCTTTTTCAACTCCTTTCCAAAATCCTCTCCCCAAAATCCACTTTCTAAAAACCTTCCCCAAAGATCTTTCCAAAAACTCTCTTCAACAATCTTTAACCAAAAACCTTTCTAGAAAAACTCTCCCCAAAAACCTTTCTAAAAAACTCTCTTTTCAAAATCTTTCTTCTAGAAATTTTCTCTCTAGGATTTTCCTTCCAAAAACTCCCTCTTCAAACACACTTTCCAAAAACTCCTCCCTAGGATTCCCTTCTAGAAAACCTTCGTTTCCAAAAACGCGTTTTCCAAAAAAAAACTCTTTCCATAGAGCCCAAGTCAAGCCCTAGAAACCACAATTAGGAAACCCTAGTTTTCTTTCCAAAAACATGATTTTCAAACTTCGCCCTAAGCCTAGGTTTCCAAAATCTTTTGTTTTCTACATCAAAACTATCATTGTTTTCAAAACCTATTTTCTACGTCGAGACTAGAATTTTCCAAATCTAGGGTTTCTAGAATCTCTCTTTCCAAATCCTTGCCAAATCTTACCTTCCCTTTAGGAAACTAGATCCTATCCTCCGTTTTTGGAAATAAAATCCAACCTTTCTCTTTTAGAAACTAAATCCAATCTCTTCTTAATCCAAACCTTTCCTAATTCGATTCCTTCCTAAACCATAAGTTTCCTAAACCTAAACTCTAAATTTTTCCTTAAATTTCAAAATCCAACCCTTTCCTAATTCAAATCCTTCCCAAACTTCGGTTTTCCGAAATCTTAAGTTTCCAAAACTTGAACATAAAAATCTTTCCTAAACTTTAAAACTCAACTTTCAAATCTTTCCTAGTTCAACCCTTTCCTAATTCTACCCCTTTCAAACATCTTTTTCAAATCCAAGCTTTCAAATCTTTCCCAAACTCAAACCTTTCCTAATCTCAAGATTTTCTAAAACTCTAAAACTTTCTAAATCTTAAACTTTCTAAATTTCAAATCTTTCCAAATTCAAAACTTTCTAAATTTGAAACCTTCTTAAGTTAAATCTTTTTAAACCTAAAACTTTCTAAATTCTAAACTCTCTTAAACTTCAAATCTTTCCAAATCTAAGACTTTTCTAAATTCAAAACTTTCTTAATTTAAGACTTTCTTAAGTTGAAACTTTCTTAATTCAAACATTTCCTAAATTGAAAACTTTCCTACTTTCAAAACTTCCTTATTTTCAAAACCTTTCCTTTTTCAAAACCTTCCTTAAAATGAAGCTTTCTTAATTCAAAACTTTCCCTTTCTTAATTCAAACACTTCCTAAGTTGAAAACTTTCCTTTTTCAAACCTTTCCTAAAACGAAATTTTCTTATTTTCAAAACTTCCTTGTTTTCAAAGCTTTCCAAATTCAAAACTTCCTTTTTTCAAAACATTTCTAAATTCAAAACTTTCCGATTTTCAAAACTTTCCTAATTTGGGAACTTTCCTAATTTGAAAACCTTTCCTTTTTCAAAAACTTTCTAAACTCGAAACTTTCCAATTTCAAAACTTTCCTAAACCCAAAACTTTCCTAAATTCCAAACTTTCCTAATTTCAAAACTTTCCAAAAATGAAACTTTCCTAATTCGAAACTTTCCTAAATCGAACCTTTCCTAATTCAAACATTTCCTAAGTCCAATCTTTCTTAAACTCTTGAGTCTTTCCTAAGTCCTATTTTTCTTAAGTCTAGGTTTTCTTACACCTTCTCTTTTCCAAAACAAGTCCAAATCTATCTTTTCAAATCAAAGTCCAATCTTTTCCAAAATTTCAATTTCCAATCACTCGTCTAATTTCAAATCAAATCCAATTTTCAATTCAATCTCTTTCTTCCAATCCAATCTCTCTCTTTAAATCAATCTCTTTTCAATCGGACTCCGGTCCGAACTACGACTGACCTGATTCCCCCAAAGGGATACGTAGGCAACCTTCATAGGTGCGGTCACAATACTTTTCAAACTTTCAATTCCACCCTCATGGGTGCGGTTTCCAAAATCTTTTCAAATCTCAAATTCCCATCTACTTTCAAACTTTCTATTTTCAAATTTCTATTTCCAAATTTTCAAACTTTTCAATTTCAATTCTATTTCTTCAAATCTATTTTCAAATCAAATCAATTTCTTTTCAAATCAATTTCTATTTTCCAATTCTTTCATCTTGCACTTGCATATCATGTATCATGCTAAATTAGTTTTCAAACATTGTTTTTCAAAGTGAATAGGGTTGAACATATGTTAATTAAAGACTCTCATAGGTGAATCTAGGGTAGATTGACATGTAGGTACCGAAAGGGCGGGGTAGGGTGATAGCTTAGTGCATCTTTCCTACACGTAACTAACCTCCGAACCTAGATCACTGATTTCAAAGAACAAAACGGAGTTATTTTTCAAAAAGGGCTAAATGTTTTCCAAAGGTTGTCAAACAACCCCTTTTCCTAAAAAACCCTCTCTTGAGGAGATATTTTCAAATCGTTTTTCAAAAACCCTAAGTGTAGTTTTCGGATTATGCTTAGTTTTGAGGTGACCTAACTCACCTTAATCAAGTTAGGTGGCGACTCCGAATCTTTTTCAAAAGCCCTTTATTTCAAACCTATTTTCAATTCAAACCTAGTCGCACTCATTCTTCTAGGAGGGCGAGTTCTAACGAGAGAGTACAACATTTTTTCAGCTTGGGTGAGTATTCCTCGAGTGCGAAAAATCTGGACGCGACACCTACATGTCAATCTACCCTAGATTCACCTATGAGAGTCTTTAATTAACAAATGTTCAACCCTATTCACTTTGAAAAACAATGTTTAAAAAAACTCACATGATGCATGATATGCAAATGCAATAGAAAACAAAGTTGATTTAGGAATAGATTTGAAAGGAAATTTGAAAAGAAGAATTTGATTTGATTTTAGAAGAGATTTGAAAACATAGAATTGGAATTGGAAAGTTTGAAAAATTAGAAATAGAAATTTTGAAATTGGAATTTGAAAATTGATTGGAATTTGAAATTTGGAAAGATTTTGGAAACCGCACCCATGAGTGTGGAATTGAAAGTTTGAAAAGTATTGTGACCACACCTATAAAGGTTGCCTACGTATCCCTTTGGGGGAATCAGGTCAGTCGTAGTTCGGACTGGAGTCCGATTGAAAAGAGATTGATTTGGAGAGAGAAATTGGATTAGAAGAAAGAGATTGAATTGAAAACTGGATTTGATTTGAGATTAGAAGAGAAGATTGAATTGAAAAAGATTGGACTTGCTTTGGAAAGATTGATTTTGAAAAAACTTGGTTTTGGAAAGATGGAGGTTTAGGAAACCTAGACTTAGGAAAGGTAGGAGACCTAGGAAAGACTTGAGATTAAGAAAGTTTTGACTCGAACATTGGACTTGGAAGATTTGGAAAGATTGGACTTTAGGAAATATTCGAATTAGGAAAGGCCTGTTTTAGGAAAGCGTCATTTTTGGAAAGTTTCAAATTAAGAAAGTTTTGAATTAGGAAAGTTTCATTTAGGAAAGTTTTGAATTAAGAAAATTTTGAATTAGGAAAGTTTTAGGTTTAGGAAAGTTTTGAAATTGGAAAGTTTCGAGTTTAGAAAGTTTTCAAAAAAGGAAAGGTTTTCAGATTAGGAAAGTTCCCAAATTAGGAAAGTTTTGAAATTAGGAAAGTTTTAGATTTGAAAAGATTTTGAAATTTTGGAAAGTTTAGAATTTGGAAAGATTTAGGTTTAGAAAGATTTAAATTGAGAAAGTTTCAAATTTAGAAAGTTTTGAATTTGGAAAGATTTGAAATTTAGAAAGTTATAGAGTTTTAGAAAATCTTGAAATTAGAAAAAGTTTGAGTTTAAGAAAGGTTTGAAAACTTAGATTTGAAAAGTTAAGATTTGAAAAGAGGGTAGAATTGGGAAAGGGTTGAATTAGGAAAGATTTGAAAGTTGAGTTTTAAAATTTAGGAAAGATTTTTATGTTCAAGTTTTGGAAACTTAAGATTTAGGAAAGTGAAAGACTAGGAAGGAGTTGAATTAGGAAAGATTTGGATTTTGAAATTCAAGGAAAGATTTAAAGTTTAAGTTTAGGAAACTTATGGTTTAGGAAGGAATTGAATTAAGAAAGGTTTGGATTAGGAAGGGATTGGATTTGGTTTCTAAAAACAAGGGTTTGATTTTGTTTCCAAAAACGGAGGATAGGATCTAGTTTCCTAAACGGGGAGATTGGATTTGGTTTCCTAAAGCAAAGGTTTGATTTTGTTTCATAAAGGGAAGATTTGATTTGGCAAGGATTTGGAAAGGGAGATTCTAGAAACTTTAGATTTGAAAAACCATAGTTTTGACGTAGAAAATAGGTTTTGGAAACATGTATAGTTTGGATGTGAAAACAAGAGATTTTGGAAACCTAGGTTTGGGGCAAAGTTTGAAAATCATGTTTTTGGAAAGAAAATTAGGGTTTCCTAATTGTGGGCTCTAGGGCTTGACTTGGGCTCTAAGGAAAGAGATTTTTGGAAAGTGCGCTTTTGGAAACGAAGGTTTTCTAGAAGGGAATCCTAGGGAGGAATTTTTGGAAAGATTTTTAGGGAGCGTTTTTAGAAAGTGGATTTTGGGGAGAGGATTTTGGAAAGAAGTTTTTGAAAACAATTTTGAAGAGGAGAGTTTTAGGAAAGTATGTTGAAAAATAGATTTTTAGGAAGAGATTTTTGAAGAGAGAGTTTTTGGAAAGTATAAAACATCTCACTTTCCTAAAGCGATTCTAGCCATAAGAGGGCTAGAACCACTTTAAGAAAGTGGTTTTGAAAACAAGGTTTAAAAATATAGACCAAAAGGTCACTTTTAATATAACACTTTCCTAAAGCAATCCTAGCCATGGAAAGGCTAGAATCACCCTAGGATCGTGGTTTTGAAAACAAGTTTTTGAAAAAGAGATTTTGATGCAATTTTGAAAACAAGTTTAAAAACGTTTTGAAAAACAACTTTGAAAACGGTTTTTGGAAGATGCAAGACTATGATATGCACAATGCAATTTGGGGTCGTGAACATACAAGGTTAAGGCTTCACCACATAATCAAGGGGGCCGGACCCACGTGGTCTTTGGTTAGACTAGAAGAAAGCCCCCGACACGGTGACTCTCCAATAGCTCAATCCTACACATGGACCGGGAATCCTCTTGTTTCAAGCATGCAAAGAAAGGGGGGGAAAGAGATGGGGGATTAAAATAGAGAAAACCCAAGTGGGTTGGAGAGAGAAGAGAGAGGGGGGAAGTGCAGAAAATTAAATAGGGAGCCTACCTTGTATCTTCTTTAATTTGCGCGCCTTGCTTGTCTTCGGTCTTTGGTCTTCGTTTTGATCTTCTTCTTCAGTCTTCAAGGGTTGTCTTCAAGCTTTGAACGACAGCTCTTTAAGTCTTCGAAGGGTGGTTGAAGGCTAGTGTATGAGTGTATGGGGGAGTGTATGAGTGTATAGGAGGCTAGGGTTTAGTGTAGGGTGGCTAGGGTTTGGGAAAACCTAGGGAGGCTAGGGTATTGGAGGTGCTCGAGCTCTATGTATCAAAATATGGGATTTTTAGGTTAAGTTTGCAGACCATTTTCACGTTGAATGAGGCTCTGTATTTATAGAGGGAAGACAAACCTGGCGCCTGTTGTAGTGGTGCCAGGCCAAATTATACACTGGCGCCACTAGTAATGGCGCCAGGCCATTTTTTGGCTTGGCGCCACTACTAGTGGCTCCATCCATTTAGGAAACAATTAAGGTCGGCAAGCAACGTATCTTTGACTAGATTTGGGCGCCTGTACTAGTGACTACCATGTAAACTTTAGCCTGGCTTCACTAAGAGTGACTCCGGAAAGTCCGGGAATGATTTGAAAGAGCCGGAGATGACCCGGAAGGCCGGAAGGGAGCAGGTATACTTAAAATAGTGTCCTGGGGGTATTTGACTTGAAAAGTGAGGATAAGATGTGTCGGAAAGGTTGACCGAGCCTTTAGGGGCAAAACGGTCAACCGGACCGGAAAACTGCCGGGACAGACTCAAACTGTCCCGGAAGAAGACTTGGGATCTAGAAACATTATTTAGAATGTTCCCAGAGGTTGCCGGTTTGATACCCAGAGCCGGCGTGGTCGGAAAAGGAGACCGACCCACCAGGTGCAAAATGGTCATTTTGTACCGGGTTTGCCGGAACTGACTCAGAATGGTCCGGAAAGGTAAAGGAAGGTTGAGAACACTATAAAAAGTATTCTCGGGTCATTACCGGTTTGATACTCAGAGCCGGCGTGGTCGGAAAAAGAGACCGGCCCCCCAGGGGCAAAACGGTCATTTTGCACCGGGTTGGCCGGAACTGACTCGGAATGATCCAAAAAGAGAAGGCAAGGTTGAGAGCACTATAAAAAGCAATCTCAGAGGGTTACCGGTTTGATACCCAGAGCCGTTGTGGTTCCCGGGGCATCCGGATGCCTAGGGGCAAAACGGTCATCTTAACCGGAAAGTCTCGAAAAAGGTCCTAAGGGTAATTTGGTCATTTTTCACCGAAGTGGGCTAACAGCCACTGGTGTTGACCTAGGTTTTGAGTGCTTCCGCCACTCTAACAGTGTGAGTATTTCCGCTACTCGGACGGGTTTGATGATTTGTGAGTATTTCCGCTACTCGGACGGGGTTGAGTATTTTCGCTACTCGGACGGGGTTGAGTATTTCCGCTACTCTAACAGGTTTGTGAGTATTTCTGCTACTCTAACGGTTCTGTGAGTATTTCCGCTACTCTAACGGTTCTGTGAGTATTTCCACTACTCTAACGGTTCTGTGAGTATTTTTGCTACTCGGACCGTCTCGAGGAATAAACTGTCTCGAGAGTGGGACTGGAAGGGGTCTTACTGTCTCCGAAGAGACGTGCCTGGATTGGAGCTGTCTTGAGGAATAAACTGTCTCGAGAGTGGGATTGGAAAGGGGTCTTACCGTCTCCAAAGAGACGTGCCTGGATTGTGAGTGTTTCCGCCACTCTAACGGTTTTGTGAGTATTTCCGCTACTCTAACGGTTTTGTGAGTGTTTCCGCCACTCTAACGGTTTGGTGAGTAGTTTTGCTACTCGAACCGTCTCGAGGAATAAACTGTCTCGAGAGTGGGACTGGAAGGGGTCTTACCGTCTGCGAAGAGACGTGCCTGGATTGGAACCGTCTCGAGGAATAAACTGTCTTGAGAGAGGGATTGGAAAGGGGTCTTACCGTCTCCGAGGAGACGTGCCTGGGTTTTGAGTGTTTCCGCCACTCTAACGGTGTTGTGAGTGTTTTCGCCACTCTAACGGTTTTGTGAGTAGTTTTGCTACTCGGACCGTCTCGACGAATAAACTGTCTCGAGAAAGGGATTGGAATTGAAATAAGGAAGGACAATGCCCCTAAGGGCATTTTGGTCATTTTGCCTCTATTTAGGCCCAACAGGCCCGCGAAGCGATGGAAAGACGGAATTTGAAACTAGAGAATTGGATTCGATAGGAATATGCCCAAAATGACTTGAAAACAAGTCTGGACGGAGTGTAGACTGCCGAGCGGTCAAAAATGGGGTGCTTACAGAAAACCCTCACGGGTGCCAATAGTAAAAAAGCAAAAAAAAGGGAGGGGGGGTATAAGAGATGATCCAAGGCATGAGCTTTCCTAGAAATTACAACTGTGAAGCAATGGTGGATAAATCAGAAGGTGTCTTGAAACGCATTATCTGGATTAGCCCAATTAAGGTTAAAGGAAGCAGAGGGTCCTCTCTTGGGACAATAAATTAGTCAAAACGTTAAGCAAAAAGGGGTTAATTTCCATTCAAATTTCTCAAGCATGCTTTTGTACTAACTGTGCAGGGAAAATATCTCGGATATGTAAAAGGCTACAAATCCATATGGCAAAAAGAAGAAAATACTAAAATGAAATCTGTCTCTCTATAAATACAAGAATCAACATATCTAGGAACGAGGAGTGCAAATGTAACGCTTTCCATTGTCATCAGAAGAGGAGTCAACCAAGGAAGGATTAACTAACTCGCCACCTACACGAGGAGCACTCGAAGAAGCACCAACCGTCGGTGATTTAAGCCGGCCCTGCTCATAGTCTACACACCTAGCTAAAAGCATATCCCTCTCTCGGGTAAAGGACTCCACAGTCTTTTGCAAAAACCAAATATCAATAGTATCATCCTCTGGGGGAATGGAAACATCTGGGGCACCTCGTGACAGCTTTATTCCCCATGCAGTACTCAAGGGTAGGCTATCATGTGTTGTTCTGGCCGCTACTAGCTGTATCTCTAGGGAAGTTACCTTAATATCTCTTGCCCTCAACTAATCATACAACACCTGTATCAGTCTTTAGTTTTGTCACCTGTGACGACGTCCTTGAACAATCATAACTGTCAAGAAGTCTGTATACCCCATTGGGGG
The DNA here is from genome assembly GCA_033060915.1 of Euryodendron excelsum. Taxonomy (NCBI): domain Eukaryota; kingdom Viridiplantae; phylum Streptophyta; class Magnoliopsida; order Ericales; family Pentaphylacaceae; genus Euryodendron; species Euryodendron excelsum. Next base: position 35,697,414 of record CM065397.1, read on the forward strand.
GGGGGGAAAGAGTCTCAAAAAGCAGATTCCCAAGCCTGCTAGGACCTAACATATACTGGTGGAGCCAATAATGGTAGTTCTCAGTCCCAAAGGGCATGTCAGAAAATGACCCGTCATCATCCACTTAACGAAGCAAAGATCTCCACATTGACCTTATCTACTAGTGCTCTCGGAATCGCCACCTCAAAGACAAGGGTAAACTCTATTGCTATTGCCAGATAAGGGATGTCTTAGCTACTACCGAGCTGTCGCAAAACTCGAATCCGAAAGAAGGGGGCAATGCATTGTAAGCCCATTAAAGGCACGAAAGCCCTCTCAGAAGGTTGTACTCTCAAGCAATACCTACCAACCAGTCCTGAATACCACCTGACCATGTCAGATCTTCTGCCTCGAAGGTAGTCAGCCCATGCTGTAGCAGTCTGTGGGAACCTCTCATCATCCACAATAACTCTCTGAGATCTCACCAAAGAGTGTATATGGTCAAGCTCGGGGTACCATGTATGCTAGACTAAGTGAGTAATAAATAAGTGCCTGATCACCCAAAGCTGGAAGAGTGTAACACATCCCCGAAAGTGAGCATCAACCCCCTGCTAGAATCTAGTAAGGCTCACAAAAGTCTCGCCCACAACCATGGGAGCATATGAGTGCCCCTCACGAATCCTGACAAGCAGTGCACATGATCGACAGTCGACCAAATCATCTCCCCATGGAAACATCAAGAAGTTCAGAAGAAGTAGAGCTAGAGCAACCATACGAGAAATGGACTAGTCTTGAGAAGTATGCCAATTACCGAAATGAGCTCCCATATGTAAGCACCCCATTTTTGCCTACTCGGCAATCTCTAGCCTGACCAAACTTCTTTTTAAAACTCCGTAAGGACTTCAAGCCCAAATCAACTTTCAGACCCCTATCTAATCAGTCAACCGCTTCTCGGGCCCACTAGGCCCAACAGAGGCCTAATAACCAAACCTACCCCTTAAGCCTCTAGGCATATCTTTGAGAAAGTTCAAAATCCCTCAAGAAGGTAAGTCCACCCTTCCAAAATGTTCCTAAATGGTTTGGCATGCTCAATATGCCATCCTAACCAATTCTGGTCCCATTCTGGTCAACTTCGGTCAGAATGACCATTTTAGCCCTAGGCACCCCAGCACAATAAAAATCCCACCTAAACAGTAAAAACACCTTTTAGAAATATCCCCAAATAGTTCGGCACACTTAATATGCCATTCCAATCCATCCTGACCCTTTTCGACCAATTCTGGTCAAAATGACCATTTTACCCCTGGTGGCCTGAATGCGCCCCGAAATTACACCGGCTCTAGGTATCAAACAACAAATCTCATCATACACCCCTGTTTAATCTAAGGTGAGTCTCGTGACTCTAAACATTTCCAAATTAATGAAAGTCCCCTAGAGCGTCTTGTAGATGCTCCGCTAGGGTTATCTTTTCTCCTGATTCCCTAGTTATAACGCACCGTCAATTAACTTGAGAAATGCGTAAATCATGAAATTCCCAAAAGCCTGACTATAGGTCTTTCCATCGATACAGCTCAATTGAATAGATCGCTTCTTGGAGTCTTCGATCGCATGGCTCGAAAATTGCAACTTTCAGTAACCCTTGGAGCATCACACAGACACTCCGCCAAGGTTGTCTTTTTTTCTAATTCTCTGATTATAATGCACCATCAAACGACTTGAGAAATACGCAAATTAGGGAATTCCCAAAAGTATTTCTAAAGCACTTTCCATCGGTACGGTCCGATAAAAAAGATCTCTTCCCAGAGGCCTCAATAACGTGGCCTAAAAATGACTACTTTTGAACATCCGCGAGCGTATCACAGATGCTTCGCAAAAGTGTGTTTTCATGCACACTTTTCAAGATGATATCTCATTCTTTTGAACATCTTTCAAGCTCCCCCGAAAATTCAAAGTTCTTGAAAAACACTAGAAAAACATCGTGGAAGCCACCAATTTCCCCGAATCCTTCTTGGATGGCACAATTATTGAGGTAAAGTTTAAACGAACATTCTCGGTGGTAGACCGTATGCTACATGCGCCTAGATTTTGATCAGATCAATCAAACTTTGCTTAGCATTTAACATTTAGCTACTACAATGTGTGCCACGTGTTAATCAAATAGAGGAATAGTACTGGGCGCATGTAACACATACGCCAGGGCAATTTTTATCCGTGCGTTTGTGCTATATGCGCTAGGGCCCTCTAGCTTTGCCTATAAATACAGGCCTCCTCCTTTGCATATTCCATAATCGAAATTGGTAGTGAAGCTCTGCAAAAACTACTCTAGAATCTCGAATTCCTATATACATCTCACACTTCAAGCACTTAGGTTCGATTCCACCCCCCTCTAACCCATACACTACATCTACATAGCCTTCAATGCGATAGAAGACTTCATTCCAGCCCCCTTTAAGCCTCTTCAAGGCTATTCAAGCTCAAGTGAAAGCATCCATGGAGGTTTGAAAGTGTTTGAAGATAAAAGGTAGTATTCTCTTTACATTTTTGCAATCATCACTCCTCTCTTCTATCTCCTAGCCTACTTAGGCTATTCTCTATTTTAACCCCCATCTTTTACCCCCTTTTCTTGCATGCTTGAAACAAGGAAGCTCTTAGTTTATGCTAATTGCACCTTAGAATTGTGCAATATAACCCGTCTTCCTTTCTATGTTGGCCTAATTTAGAGGTATAATTGTTATAGTTAACTTGAAATTGTGCTATTAAGGTCTAATCTCATTTTGCAAGATTCTGGGACAAGCTGAAAGGAAAAGGGGAGCAAACCGGTGTAAGAGGAAAAAAGAACCTGAAGCAGATACTTCACTGCCCATTTGGACGGCCTAGTGGATGGAGGAGCATAGCTCATTTGGATGCCCTTTTGGATGATAGCTCGTTCGATATCCTGTTCGGTCGGAGGGCACCAGTCATTCGAATGCCCGTTCAGACGGCCTATCGGACGGCTTGACGGAAACTCAGATTCTCACTTATTCGAAGTCAGTCATTTAAAAGGAGGGAGAGTCCTCTTTTGAGGATGACGAAATTTTAGGAGTTAGACTAGTTTGAGAACTCTAGTTTTAAAGGAGAAAAACAATTTAATTTTTTAGACTATGTTTTGGAGGATTCATCAAGAAGATTGCTATTTAGAGAAGATTTCTTGACCTTTCTTGAATTGTTTTCTTGAATATTATTCAATTGTTCAATTGTTTTATGAATGTTATGGGATTTTATTTGCACATGTTAGTTATGAATATGTCTTCTCGTAGCTAAATCTTCTCTTGGTATGGATTGATGAGGGTTGTGGATATGGGTGAATTGATGATAGCACATTTGTTCAAGAACTTGGAATCTTGAATTGACGATTCATCTCTAATAATGGGTATTTAAGAACACATTGATTTTGATTAAACCTAGGGACAATGTATAGACTGTGGAGGAGCAGGGATATATTTGACCTAGGCCACTGATAGAGTTAATGGATTTTCATTGCTTATAAACCCTCTTGAGTACTTTAGAAATGATTGGTCTTGATTAAGATTCATGTCCTTCTTGTAGACAGGCTTTGAACTGGGACAGGAAAGATTTGGAACCCTGGTAGGACTGATTGGCATTGATTGTTCAAATACTCATTGATGTGATGAATCAAGGACTTCATTATACAAACTATCTCAATTCACCTCACTCCTCAAACTGAATCAATCCTGCCAAGTAGTCTTTTCATATTTTTTTTACTACAACAAGTAACGTTAGTTTGGATAACTTAGGAACCCATATCATAATCAAGTTTTTTTTTTAATTTTAGGATTTTGTCAATTCAATGTCCCTGAAGGTCTCATTTCTGGTTGAGTGCAGAATATTTCGGTAGACTCTCATACCTTCCTCGTGGATCGACCTTGGACTTACCAAGACTATATTTCATCGCCTTTATGCCCCTGCGGAGCTTCCTGAATTGTTTTCGGGAGCGATCAAAATTCTGGCGCCGTTGTTGGTGAAGGAATAGTAGCCAGTCACGGAGGTAAGAAAAAAAAAAAGAAGAAGAAAACTAGCAAAAAGCTAGCAGAAAAAAAAAGCATTGAACCAGTCAGAATTCACCACGATTTACAACCACAGGAAATCCGACAAGCTCATATGTTAATCCTGTTCCATCTTTTGTAAATTGTGAGCATATTAGTCTTCTTGTTTTTCTTTCTTTTTCATAATTTTTAGGTTAGTAATTTCTTTATTTAGAGGAGGATAGGGAATACGTGTTAATTGGTGGACATTTTATGCAGAGATTGGAGGGTTGGCTGGAAATTGAGTATTGATTATCTGTGCTTTGAGTATTATGATTGATTGCTACATTTAATTGCATTACATTGCATGCCCGTTTAACGAAGAGACATATCAAGGAGATTATTGAGAACAACCCCACTTGTTTACACTGACCGGCCTAGAATTGTTCCAGATAACACCCCTATCCCTATTGACTTTAACATGGCTCACCTACCAGAACATGAGGATAATGGGAATAGGGTTAATGTGAACCCGCCTCCCGCCACTGTTGAGAGGACCATGAGGGATTATCTTAACCCTCAGAGACAGACCCCCATATCTTGCATTGTACTACCTCCAGATCAACACGCTTTTCATCTAAGGTCAGGGATGATACAATTGATCACCGCATTTCATGGAATGGATTCTGAAAATCCATATACTCATCCGAAAGTGTTTGACAAAGTCTGCCCAATGTGTTTTGATGAAACCTGCTCTCTTGAGACCATTCGTCTCAAATTGTTCCCGTTCTCATTAAAGGATAAGGCTAAAATCTGGTTTAATTCCTTAAGGTTGAGGTCCATTCCTTCATGGGATGTGCTTCAGGCTGAGTTCCTAAAGAAGTTCTTCCCTGAGCACCGAACTGAGGCGATTCGTCGCCAAATATCCCGATTCAACCCTTATGAGAATTGTCGCACTTAGATTTTTCACACTCGAGGAATACACACACAAGCAGGAAAAACACTGTACTCTCTCGTTAGAACTCATTTTCCTAGAAGAATGAGTGCAACTAGGTTTGAATTGAAAATAGATTTGAATAAAGGGCTTTTAGAAAAACATTTGGAGTCGCCACCTAACTTAATTAAGGCGAGTTAGGTGACCTAAAAACTAAGCATAATCCGAAGACTACACTTAGGGTTTTGAAAATGATTTTAAAAATACTTCCTCAAGAGAGGGTTTTTAGGAAAACAGGTCGTTTGGCAACCTTTAGAAAATAATTAAGCCCTTTTTGAAAATAAACTCCATTTTGGTCTTTCGAAAATAGTGATCTAGGTTCGGAGGTTGGTTACGTGTAGGGAAGACGTGCTAAGCCATCACCCTACCCCGCCCTTGTGGTACCTACATATCTATTTACCCTAAATTCACCTATGAGAGTCTTCAACTAACAAATGTCCAATCCTATTCACTTTAGAAAATAATTTTGAAAACAATGATGCATGAGATGTAAGTGCAAGAAAAAGAGAATTGGAAAATAGATTTGGAAAAGAAGAATTGAAGTTTGAAATTGAAAAGAAGTTTAGAAATTGAAATTGAAATTGAAATTGAGGATTGAAAATAGATCTTTAGAATTGGAAGTTGGAAATAGATTATGGAATTGGAGATTTGAAAGAAGTTATGGAAATAGAATCTTGAAAAAGGTTATGGAATTTGAGATTTGAAAAAGGTTGTGACCGCACCCATAAGGGTTGCTTACGTATCCTTTTTGAGGAATCAGGTTAGTCGTAGTTCGGACAAGAGTCCGATAGATTTTTTATTTGAACTTAGAATAGAAGATTTAAAATTGGAGTTTGGAATTGAAAAGTTTAGACTTTGATTTGGAAAAATAGAACTTAGAGGAAGGATTTGGACTTGTTTTGGAAAGATTGAGGTTTAGGAAACCTATACTTAGGAAATATAGGATTTAGAAAGGACTTGAAATTAAGAAAGATTTGACTTGAATGTTAAACTTGAAAGATTAGGGAAAGATTGGATTTAGGAAAGGTTCGAATTAGGAAAGGTTCATTTTAGGAAAGTTTTGGTTTAGGAAATATTCAATTTAGGAAAGTTTCAGTTTAGGAAATATTTTGAATTAGGGAAGTTTCTGCTTTAAGAAAGTTTTGAAATTGGAAAGTTTTGAATTTGGAATGTTTTGAAATAGGAAAGTTTTGAAAGTAAGAAAGTTTTGAGTTTAGGAAGCTTTAGATTTGGAAAGATTTGAAGTTTTGAATTTGGAAAGTTGAAACTTGGAACGGGATGAAATTAAGAAAGTGTTGAATTAGGAAAGATTTGGAAGCTTAGTGTTTAAGGAAAGATTTGAAAGTTTTGGGAAACTTATGGTTTAGGAAGGTATGAGATTAGGAAAGAGTGAATTAGGAAACGTTTAGACTAGGAAGGATTGAGATTCCTATTTCCTATATTGAGGGATTGGATTTTGTTTCCAAAAATGGAAGATTGGATCTAGTTTCTTAAAGGGAAGATTGGATTTGGCTTCCTAAAGGGGAGATTGGATTTGGCATGAATTTGGAAAGATGGAGTTTTGGAAATCCTAATTTTGGGAAGACTATAGTTTTGATATAGAAAAAAGGTTTTGGAAATATATATAATTTTGATGCAGAAAACAAGAGGTTTTGAAAATCTAGGTTTTGAGGCCAAAATAAGAGATTGAAAATTATGTTTTTGGAAAGAAAAATTATGGTTTCCTAAACGTGGGTTCTAGGATTTAACTTAGGTTCTAAGGAAAGGGTTTTTGGAAAGTGAGTTTTTAGAAAGGGAGATTTTGGAAAGGAAATCCTAGAGAGGAGTTTCTAGAAAGTGAATTTTGAAAAGAGAGAGTTTTTGGAAAGAAATCCTAGTGAGGAGTTTTTAGAAAGAGATTTTGGGAAGAGTTGTTTAGGAAGGAAACGTAAGTAGCGTCTTTGGAGAGTGAACTTTGAGGAAAGCGTTTTTGGAAAGGAGCTTTTAGGAAAGATATTTTTTGAAAGAGATTGTTGGAAAGGAGTTTTTGAAAAACAATTTTGGAAAGGAGATTAGAGAGAGTTTTCTAAGAAGGAAACTTAGGGAGTGTTTCAAGGAAAGAAATTTTAAAGAGAGTGTTTTGGAAAGGAGTTGAAAAGGAGGTTTTGAAAATAGATTTTTGAAAAACAATTTTGGAAAGGAATTTGAAGAAGGAGATTGGAGAGCGTTTTTAGAAAGTATGTTGAAAGAGAGGTTTTTAGAAGGAGAGATTTGAAAAGAGAGTTTTTAGAAAGTATACAAAATATCTCACTTTCTTAAAGTGATTCTAACCATAAGAAGGTTATAACCACTTCAAGATAGTGGTTTTGAAAATATGGACCATATTGGTCACTTTAAATGTAACACTTTCCTAAAGCAACCCTAACCATGAAAAGGCTAGAATCACCTTAGGATTGTGATTTTGAAAACAAGTTTTGAAAAAGAAGAATTTGATGCAAGTTTGAAAACGATGTTAATGCAAGTTTTGAAAAACGAGTTTGAAAATGAATTTGAGAAGAATGCAAGATCATGATATGCACAATGCAAAGAGAGGTCGTGAACATACAAGGTTAAAGGCTTCACCACATAATCAAGGGGACCGAACCCACGTGGTCTCCGGTTAGACTAAAAGAAAGCTCCTGACACGGTGACTCTCCAATAGCCTAATCCTACACATAGACTGGGAATTCCCTTGTTTCAAGCATGCAAGAAGGGGGGGGGGGGGGGGGGGGGAAGAAGATGGGGGATTAAAATAGAAGAAAACCCAAGTGGGTTAGGAGAGAGAAGAGAGGGGGGAAGATGCGTAAACGTAAATAAGGAGCCTACCTTGTGTCTTCTTTATTTTGCTTAACTTTGCGTGCTTTGCTTTGCTTGCTTAGCTTCGGTCTTCACTTCAATCTTCAAGAATTTGTCTTCGATCTTCAAAGGTTCGTAGTTGCAGCAATCCAAGTCTTCAAGGGAGGCTTTAGAGGCTAGTGTATGATTATATGAGAGTGTATGAGTGTATAGGAGGCTAGGGTTTGTGTATGGGGGCTAAGGTTTGGAAAACCTAAAGAAGCTAGGGTTTAGGGAGGCTACGAGCTCTGTATATTGAAAAGTAGGGCTTTTAGACTTAGTTTGCAGACCTCTTTTACGCTGGATGAGGCTCTGTATTTATAGACAAGGGAATGACTTGGCGTCTGTTGCAGTGGCGCAAGGCCAAAAATGCTTCTGGCGCCATTAGGAGTAGCGCTAGGTCAAATATTGGCTTGGCGCCACTACTGGTGGAGCCAGCCAGCTAGAAAAGTTTTAAGGTTGACAAGCAACGTATCTTGAGAAGATTTGGGCGCCTGTACTAGTAACTACCGTGTAATTTTTAGCCTGGCTTCACTAGGAGTGACTTCGGAAGGTCTAGGAAGGTTTCAAGGGACCGGGAATGGCTCGGAAAGCTGGAAAAGGGCAAGAACCCTTTGAATTGGCTCCCAGGGGTATTTGACTTGAAAAAGGATGACAAGATTTGTCGTAAGGGTTGATTGAGCCATTAGGGGCAAAACGGTCAATCGGGCCAGAAAGCTGCCGGAACGGACTTAGAATATCCCAGAAGAAGACTCGAGATTTGGAAACATTATTAAGAATGTTCCCAAGAGGCTACCGGCCCACCAGGGGTAAAATGGTCATTTTGCACTGGGTTTACCGAAACTGACTCGGAATGATCCGAAAAGATAAAGGAGGGTCGGGAATACCATAAAAAGCATTCTCGGGAGGTTACCAATTTGATACCCAGAGCCAGTGTGGTCCCCGGGGCGTTCAGATATCTAGGGGCAAAATGGTCATCTTGACCGGAAATCCTCGAAATTGGCCTGAAACTGACTAGAAGGCACCTAATCATGCCGGATCATTTCTAAGATGATCTTGGAAGGGTGGACTTACCATTCTGAGGACTTAGGTGTGTTCTCAAGAAACGTGCCGGAAATAGCCCTAGGGGCAGTTTAGTCATTTTTCGTCGAAATGGACTAGCAGACACTGGTGTTGACCTGGGTTTTGAGTGTTTCTGCCACTCTGACTGCGGTGCCGTGATACAGGGGTTTGTTGGCAATTCCCTATATCGACCTGTTTGCGAGTATTTTCACTACTTTGGCGGTTTGCGATCATTCCCGAGACTGCCTAATCTCGGGAAGTTGCTAAAGGGACTCAGCGCTTGAGAAGTCAACTTTCTCGAAAGGAGTGCCGAAACAGACATTTCTGCATTGGCCGGCTAGCAGGCGCCAAAGGTGGACCGTTCTACCATCTAGGGGACTTGGGGTCTTGTCCCAGTCGACAGGTTTAAAGGGACTTACTGTTCTGAAGAAACTTTCTCCGAAAAACGTGCCAGATTGGATAAACTTACCGTCTCGAGGAATCAGCTTTCTCGAGAAAGGGATTGGAATTGGAATTGGAAAAAGGAATTGGAAAAGGGTCTTACCGTCTTCAGAAAGACATGCCTGTTGGAATTGGAAATGAGACTTACCGTCTTGGGAAAGACGCACCTATTGGAATATGGAAAGGGGACTTACTGTCTTCGGAAAAACGTGCCTGATTTGGAATTGGAAAGTGGACTTACCGTCTTCAGAAAGACGTGCTTGATTTGGAATTGGACCGAACAATGCCCCTAAGGGCATTTCAGTCATTTTGCCTTTATTTGGGCCTGGTGGGCCAACAAAGCAATGAATTGCTTAGATTAGACTTAGAGAGTTGATTTCGATTGGAATACGTCCATATTGACTTGAGTACAAGTTTGGACGGACTGTAGACTGTCGAGCGGTAAAAAAATGGGGTGCTTACAGCTGCCCCACTTTTTCTACCTTCACTTGTTGAAGACAGAAAACGATAGAGTAAGAGTCCCATGTTGACCGTTGTCGCGCCCAAATTTTTCGCGCTCGAGGAATACACACACAAGCGGAAAAAACACTGTACTCTCTCGTTAGAACTCACCCTCCTATAAGAATGAGTGCGACTAGGTTTGAATTAAAATTTGGTTTGAATAAAGGGCTTTTAGAAAAAGATTGGAGTCGCCACCTAACTTGATTAAGGTGAGTTAGGTCACCTAAAAACTAAGCATAATCTGAAAAATACACTGAGGGCTTTTGGAAAAGGTTTTTGAAAATATCACCTCAAGAGAGGGTTTTTAAGAAAAATTGGTTGTTTGGTAACCTTTGGAAAACATTTAGCCCTTTTAGAAAATAACTCCGTTTTTGGTCTTTGAAATCAGTGATCTAGGTTCGGAGGTTGGTTACGTGTAGGGAAGATGCACTAAGCCATCACCCTACCCCGCCCTTACGGTACCTACATGTCAATCTACCCTAGATTCACCTATGAGAGTCTTTAACTAACTAATGTTCAATCCTATCCACTTTGAAAAAGAATGTTTGGAAAAGAAATTGACATGATGCATGATATGCAAGTGCAAGATAAGAGAAGTTGGAAAATAGATTTGGAAAGAAATTTGAAAAGAAGAATTTGATTTGATTTTAGAAGAGATTTGAAAAGATAGAATTGTAATTAGAAAGTTTTAGAAATTGGGAATTGAGATTTGAAAATAGAAATTTTGGAATTGGAAACTTGAAATAGATATGGAACTGGAGATTGAAGAAGATTGTAGAATTGGAGATTTGGAAAGGTTTTGTGGAATTGGAAATTTGAAAAATATTATGGAATTTGAAATTTGAAAGAAGTTGTGACCGCACCTATGAAGGTTGCCTACGTATCCTTTTGGAGGAATCAGGTCAGTCGTAGTTCGGACAAGAGTCTGATTGAAAATAGGAGGGTTAATTGGAAGAAAGAAATTGAATTGGAAATTGGATTAGAAGGTTGAGAGATTGAACTTTGATTGGAAGACTTGAGAAAACTTGACTTTGGAAAACTTGGTTTTAGGAAACCTAAACTTAGGAAAGAGAGAATTTAGAAAGGACTTGAGATTTAGAAAGATTTGACTCAAATGTTGGACTTGGAAGATTTAGGAAAGGATTGGATTTAGGAAAGATTCGAATTAGGAAAGGTCCGATTTAGGAAAGTTTTGAATTAGGAAAATTTAATTTTTAGAAAGTTTCATTTTAGGAAAGTTCTGGATTAAGAAAGTTTCGAATTTTAGAAAGTTTTCGAAATAGGAAAGGTTTTCAAATTAGGAAAGTTCCCGAATTAGGAAAGTTTTGAAATAATAAATGTTTCGTTTTTTTAGAAAAAAGGAATGTTTTTGAAATAGGAAAGGCTTTGAAAATAAGAAAGTTTTGAAAGTTGGAAAGTTTAGAAAACAAGGAAGTTTTGAAAATAAGAAAGTTTTGAGTTTAGAAAGTTTTGGATTTGGAAAGATTTGAAATTTAGAAAATTTAGGATTTAGAAAGTTTTAGAGTTTTAGAATATCTTGAGATTAGGAAAGGTTTAAGTTTAGGAAAGATTTGAAAACTTGGATTTGGAAAGGGGTAGAATTAAGAAAGGGTTGAATTAGGAAATATTTGGAAGTTGAGTTTTAAAATTTAGGAAAGATTTTCAAGTTCAAGTTTTAGAAACTTAGGATTTAGGAAAGTAGAAGATTAGGAAGGATTTGAATTAGGAAATATTTGGGTTAGGAAGGGATTGGATTTTGTTTTCAAAAGGGAAGATTTGATTTTGTTTCAAAAAATAGAGGATTGAATCTAGCTTCTTAAACGGGAGATTTGATTTGGCTTCCTAAAGGGAGGATGGGATTTGGTTTCCTAAACGGGAAGATAGGATTTGACAAGGATTTGGAAAGGGAGGTTTTAGAAACCCTAGATCTGAAAAGCTATAGTTTTGACATAGAAAAATAGGTTTTGGAAATATGAAGAGTTTGGATGTAAAAAGGGAGATTTTGGAAACCTAGGTTTTAAGGCAAGTTTGAAAATCATGTTTTTGGAAAGAAAATTAGGGTTTCCTAATTATGGGTTCTAAGGCTTGACTTGGACTCTAAGGAAAGAGTTTTTGAAAAGTGTGTTTTTAGAAACGAAGATCTTTAGAAGGAAATCCTAGAGAGGAGTTTCTAGAGGGAAGATTTTGGAAAGAGAGTTTTTTAGAAAGAGATTGTTGGAGAGAGTTTTTAGAAAAGTGAATTTAGGGAGTGTTTTTAGAAAGTGAATTTTGAGGAGAAAGAGTTTTTGGAAAGAGATCCTAGTGAGAAGTTTTTTTAGAAAGAGATTTTTAAGAAAGAGATTTAGGAAGAGGTTTTTCTAAGAAGGAAACCTAGGGAACGTTTTTGGAAAGTGGACCTTGAAGAGAGCGTTTTGGAAAGGAGTTTAAAAACGAGAAGTTTTGGAAAATAGATTTTTGGAGGGAGTTTTTGAAAACAATTTTGGAAAGGAGAGTTTTAGGAAAGTATGTTGAAAAAGAGATTTTTAGGAAGAGAGACTTTTGAAAAGAGAGTTTTTTAGAAGGTACAAAAACATCTCACTTTCCTAAAGCAATTCTAACCATAAGAGGGCTAGAACCACTTTAGGAAAGCGGTTTTGAAAACGACGAGGGTTGAAAATATGGACCATGAAAGTCACTTTAAATGTAACACTTTCCCAAAGCAATCCTAGCCATGAAAAGGCTAGAATCACCTTAGGATTGTGATTTTGAAAACATGTTTTGAAAAAAAGATTTTGATGCAATTTTGAAAACAAGTTTGAAAATGATTTTGAAAACAAGTTTGAAAACGAATTTCGGAAGATGCATGATCATGATATGCACAATGCAAATTTGGGGTCGTGAACATACAAGGATAAGGCTTTACCATATAATCAAGGGGGCCGAACCCACGTGGTCTCTGGTTAGATTAGAAGAAAGCCCCCGACACGGTGACTCTCCAATAGCCCAATCCTACACTTGGACCGGGAATCCCCTTGTTTCAAGCATGCAAAGAAAGGGGGCGGGAAAGAGATGGGGGATTAAAATAAAGAAAACCCAAGTGGGTTAGGAGAGAGAAGAGAGAGGGGGGAAATGTAAAAACGTAAAACGAAAGCCTACCTTGTGTCTTGTTTATTTTGCGCGCCTTGCTTGTCTTCGGTCTTGATCTTGATCTTGATCTTCAATCTTCAAGAGTTGTCTTCAAACTTTAGATTGTAGCTCTTCAAGTCTTCAAAGGAGGGTTGAAGGTTAATGTATGAGTGTATGAAGGTGTGTATGAGTGTATAGAAGGCTATGGTTTAGTGTATGGTGGCTAGGGTTTGGAAAACCTAGGGAGGCTAGGGTTTAGGGATTGTTCGAGCTCTGTATATCAAAATATATGATTTTTAGATTGAGTTTGCGAACCTCCTTCACGCTGGAAGAGGCTCTGTATTTATAGAGGTAGGACAGACCTAACGCTTGTTGCAGTGGCGCCAGGGCAAAATTGCTCTTGGCGCCACTAGGAGTGGCGCCAGGCCAATTCTTGGCTTGGCACCACTAGTAGTTAGGAAAGTTTGTAAGTCGGTAAGTAACGTACCTTTGATTAGATTTGGGCGCCTGTACTAGTGACTATCACGAAATTTTCAGCCTGGCTTCACTAGGAGTGACTCCGGAAAGTCCGGGAATGATTTAAGGGACCGGGAATGGCCCAGAAGGCTGGAAAAGAGCAGGAACACTTAGAATAGCGTCCCAGAGATATTTGACTTGAAAAATGAGGACAAGATGTGTCAGAAGGGTTGACCGGGCCGTTAGGGGCAAAATGGTCAATCGGATTGGAAAGCTGCTGGGACGAACTCGGACTGTCCCGGAAGAAGACTCGAGATTTGGAAACATTATTTAGAATGTTCCCAAAGGTTTCCAGTTTGATACCCAGAGCCGGTGTGGTCAGAAAAGGCGACCGGCCCTCCAGGGGCAAAATGGTCATTTTACACCGGGTTTACCGGAACTGACTCGGAATGATCCGAAAAGCTAAAGAAAGGTTGAGAGTACTATAAAAATCATTCTTGGGAGGTTACCGGTTTGATACCCAGAGCCGGTGCGGTTGAAAAAGGAGACCGACCCTCTAGGGGCAAAACGGTCATTTTGTATCGGGTTTGCCGGAACTGACCCGGAATGATCCGGAATGGACAAAGAAAGGTTGAGAATACTATAAGAAGTAATCTCAGAAGGTTACCGGTTTGATATCAAGAGCCAGTGTGGTTCCTAGGGCATTTGGATGCCTAGGGGCAGAATGGTCATCTTGATCGAAAAGTCTCGGAAAAGGCCCAAGGGGCAGTTTGGTCATTTTTCACTGAAGTGGGCTAGCAGGCACTGGTGTTGACCTGGGTTTTGAGTGTTTCTGCCACTCTGACGGCGGTAATCGTGACACAGGGGTTTGTTGGCAATTCCCTATATCGACCTTTTTACGAGTATTTTCGCTACTCGGACTGTCTCGAGGAATAAACTGTCTCGAGAGAGGGATTGGAAAGGGGACTTTGTGATATCCCGAACCTCTATTTATTTCTATTAATGAGAATTTCTAGTATATATAATGTTTGATGTTAATTATTTCTCCTTTTGGGTCAAAATGACCAATGAGAGCATTGGTGTAACTTAAGCCTTTGGGTGAGACACATGGGATTATTCCCATGTGTATCATCTTTTATACACATAAGTGCACACATAGCTCACTTATGCTCAGCCGTTTGAGAAGGAAGAGAGGGAGAAGAAGATAAGAGAAAGAGGAGGAAGAAGCTTGAGGAAGAGCTTGAAGCAATAGAAGACTTAACCAAACTTGGAGAAAGGTAAGGTTCCATCTTCCTCTCCAATGGTGTATGTGTATGTATATGTCTTTGTGGGTTATGTTGTTGTGATTGTTGTGGGTGACTCTTTTGAGTCTCAAATTAGCTAAGTTTAGAATGTTGAAAGCCCCATTGAAAGATTTGAGGGTTTGGGATGTGAAATCCCCAACTTATGCAAGTTAAGGCTTGGATTCATAAAACCCTAGATCCCTTCAATTTTCTTGTTTAAAGTGTTTAATTCTGTGTTATTGTGGTCTTCTTGGGTCAATCTTTGGACCCTAGAAGCATTGGAAGGGTTTGTGAGAGTTTTGATGGAGTTTGGTTTTGATTTGAGTGAGGTTTGGAGATTTTCGGGTAAAATCTGGGTATTTAGCTTTGGAGTGGACTCCTCATTTTGTGGAGGTGACTCCTTGTCCCAGTAAGCTCCCAGACTTATTCTTTTAGCTTTGGAGTGGACTCCTTGTTTTTTTTGGAGGCGACTCCTTGTCTCAGTGCACTCCTAAATTTATTCGTTTAGGTCGGGAGGCGACTCTTTAGTCTCCGAAGGCGACACTTTTGCCCAGATAACTCTCAGATTTGTCTCTTCAGTTCTGGAGGCGACTCCTTAGTCTCCGGAGGCGACACTTTTGCCCAGATAACTCCCAGATTTGTTTCTCCAGCTCAGGAGGCGACTCCTTTGTTTCTAGAGCCGACACCTTCGTCTAGCCCCGGTTTCACTTTCCGGCTCAGACACTGTTTCATAAAACGAGCATAACTTTCTCTAGAAAACTCGGATTGATGCACCGTTTGAACCATTGGATAGTAGACTCATAGATCTTTGTATCCATATAAATTTTGTACTCTAATTCCTTGTGGATTGAGAGATATTGAATTTTGAAGTTGACCCAAAATTCTGCCAGTAACATTCTTCTTCCAAACTTTTAACCCATTTTCTATGGGGCCTAACTTCTTCATCCGAAATGTGTTTTTAGCCTATGAACTATCAAATTGAAGCCCTTTAAGCTTATTTTCAAATGGAAGTAAGCTAGAGTGTAAAATCTTCCTTGAAAGGTGGTTTGGTTGCGATGAAGGAGTCGATGTACCGGTTTTCATGTTCAACCCTCAACCTTATGTTATCGTTTTACGTAGTTGCTTTGCTTTGGAGTCTTGTATTGATATTTCCATACTTCTATGTGCATTTTGTGTAGGAACACCTTGTCTACCACCCATATTATCAGAGAGAGGTGAGTAACGATATGCCATGAGTAAAATTCTATTAATTTTCAAATGTTTTAAATTCACCTACATATCATGCAATGTTTTCCATATATTTTCAATGCATCAATGTTTATGTTCAAGTATAAATGTCATACCTCGAAATGCATGCAAGCTATACTTATGTTATGAATGAAAATCATGGACTATAATGTTTAAGCGAAAGAGATGCTAAGTTTCCAATGTATGGTGCCAACTCGAGTCTTCTCGTGGCGAGACTTTAATCTAACCCGATAGTCCTACGATAGGGGACGTGAAATAAACTATCTAGTCCTACGATAGGGGACCGGAAATAAACTATCTATGTTGGGAGACGTCCCTGGCCTAAAGAGCCTCATCGTGACCTACATGGTTACTATGGAGCCTTGCTCATATGTCGAGTTGTAGCACACTTATGTTTTGAACTGAGAGCTATGATATGATCACATGTTTTACGACAAGATATGAAATGTTATCTCAAGAATAATGTTATGTTGCATCTTTTCTCATGATACTATGTTTTGACATGTTAAACGTTTCAAGTGAAGGTTACGTTATCTATGAGTCCCATGTTTACGCTTTAAAGGTTCAAAAGCTCATTGCTTATACATAAATGATTATCTATCCTTATACGTTGGATATAAATGCTAGTCCATGATATTTTCTCGCTCATGCATCATTGTTATTCACTAAGCATTAGCTTACGTTTTCTCAAATGATTTTCAGGTAGCCAATCCGGGAGGCCCTAGAGCGAGGCCATACGTGGATTTTGAGCTACGGCCTACGGGCCTATGTTTTGTATTATGTTTAAAGGCTGGACCTAATTTTTTGTAATGATATAATGCTATAACTTCAGTGGACCTTGATTAGGTCCTTATGTATATTATGTTTTGGATTAGGCACAGCTCTATCATGTATGACACGGTTTATATTTCAAGTTATAAAAGTTTCTATTCCGCAAATTTTAAATGAGTATGCACAGGTGATCAACCGGCTTAATGTAATGCGGCCTCAGGTAGCCTTGCTATTGGCCAGTCATGTACCCTAAATCCGTATAGGCCGGGTTATGGGTCGTGACAGACTTACTGTCTTCGGACAGACGTGCCTGATTTGGAACCGTCTCGAGAAATAAACTATCTCGAGAGAGGGATTGGAAGGGGACTTACCGTTTTCGAAAAGACGTGCCTGATTTGGGAATAGTCTCGAGGAATAAATTGTCTCAAGAGAGGCATCGGAAAGGGGACTTACCGTCTTCAGAAAGACGTGACTGATTTGGAACCGTCTCGAGGAATAAACTGTCTTGAGAGAGGGATTGGAAGGGGACTTACCGTCTTTGAAAAGACGTGCCTGATTTGGAACTGTCTCGAGGAATAAACTATCTCGAGAGAGGGATTGGAATTGGAATTGGAGAGAACAATGCCCCAAAGGGCATTTTGGTCACTTTGCCTCTATTTGGGCCTGGCGGGCCCACGAAGCGATGGACAGATGGGATTTAGACTTAGAAAGTTGGTTTCGGTTGGAATATGACCACAATGACTTGAACACAAGTCTGGACGGAGTGTAGGTTGCTGAGCGGTCAAAAATGGGGTGCTTACAACCGTGAGGCGGTCGGAGGGATGGACTTTAGAAATTTTTCGACAACGAGGGTTCGAAAATGGGTATTGGGCCCAAAAGGCCTTTGAAAATGAGTTTTGACGGGAAAAATGGCAAAGCTACCCAGAATTTGGAAACTAGCGCCGCTAGGAGGGGCGCCTTTGGAAAGTTTAGCTTGGCTCCAGGCTTGGGATTAAAAACAGAAAAATTCTGGTTTGAAAACTTGCGGCATTTGAAGAGTTTTTTGAAAAGTTGAGAGTGTTTGTGGAGAAACTGACTTGAACCTTGAAAGAGCACTTCTTGGAGACCACGGGTGATTGCTGGAAGGAGACCACACCGCCAGAAAAGTCGCCGGAAGAGAAGATTTCGCCAAAGAACTCCAAAAAGTAAGTTTTCAAATTTCTGTTGATTTTTGTTTGAACCATGTGAATAGTAGAAATTGTTGTTTTCATATGTTTTGAACATTATGGTGATGTTATTTTTGCATTTTGGTGCTTGTTGAACTGAATTTGAGTGATTTTACATGATTATGTGAATAGAGTTTTCTGCAGGAATTGGGAGTTTGTTTTTACAGGCTAGGGCATTGGGTTTTTTGGCTAGATTTTTGTGCCATGTGCCTTAGAAAAATGTGTTTAACAACCGTGTGAAGTTTCGTGATTTTTTGAAAACTTAGTGAATTTTTAATTTTTTGAAAAATAGGAAAATACTTAGAAAATTAGGAAAATGGAAAAACTTAAGAAATTGATGAAAATTTTATAGAGTTTAAAATTTTGAAAAATGTAGGAATATTTTAGAAAACATTTGAAATGATTTTGAGGAATTTTAGGACATTTTTGAAAACCATTGATTTATTGGAAAAATAAAACATAGGTTTTGAAAATCTTGAAAAATTAAAAAGTGCACGGGGGTGCTGATGTTATGTGATTGTAACATTGTGAAGTGCACAGTTTGTGTTTTGTGTTGATGTCATGGATGTTGTAGGGACGATTTTTAAACGAAATTCTGTCGAAACTATTTTAGAAATCAGGGAAAGAGTTGGAAAAGGTTTAGAGTGAAAATCTTTTTAAAGGAAAAAAAAAAAAACTAGAAAACCCTTTTGACTTGAAGTTGAAAAATCATAAGGTGTAGGAAATTTGTTTTGACTTATCATTTGAAATCTTTTTATTATTATTTATTGTTTGTTTTTAGTATTTATTTTACTTTATTATGTTATTATTTATCTACATGAACCGTATATTAACACCTCTTACCTTGGCTTACCTTTTCAGGATGGCAAACGTAGGTGACGATGGTTCTAAGAGGAGATGTCGCTCGGGGAAGGTGGCTCGGACAGATTCCACCGGTGGTTCCAGTCGATCCAGAGGTAGCCGACGATCTACCAAACGGGCCTCTTCCAGTCAGAGCGGACAGGGGAGTAGACCACCTGTCGACCCCTTTCCTCCGGTTGAGCAGGCCTTTGCGGAGGAGATTGGTGCTGAGGAGGAGGTATCATGTGATCGGTTATGGGAGAGCTTCCTCCAGACATAGGTAGATGGATGCTGACTTGGGTGACCTGGAGGTACCGGACATCCCACCGCTCGGGGATCTTGCTTATCACCCCAGCGTATATTCTAGACAGCATTTGCCCCCTTCTCAGGTATACACAACTTTTAGCAAGACTGTTCATCAGGTCTTCGTGACTATGTAGTAGGCTGCCCCATCATATCATGCCTTCTTGGCTGAGATCGGATTTGGAGCCTTTATGGGATTACAGGCTAACCGCCTGAACCGACATTTGGTACTGGCGCTAGTTGAGCGGTGGTTTGGAGAGACCGGGACCTTCCATTTTGTTCGCTTCGAGTTAGGACCCACTCCCTTGGATTGGGCCATCATCACAGGGCTTTCCTTTGTTGGCCGGTGGATCACTCTACAGTCAGTCAGTAGAGATAAGGCATGCATTCTGTTGGACTTGCCTCCTCTTGAGTGTTCTGCCTTCCCAGTCTCTTGGCTCAATCAGGATGACCGTACCTTTACTGCTGAGCCATCGCCTGCCAGGCGGGACATTATGCGATGGTGACTTGTTTTGTACATCATCTTTAGCTGCTTCTGCAACAACAACAAGTCGCTTGTGCCTTTTCATTTGGTGAGCATAGTAGCTGATCTTGTGGTTTTATCCGAGCTGGACTGGGGGTCCTTCTCCTTCGGCTGCTTCCTTTGATCGATGCAGGTCCGGACTTCTTACCATTGGGGCAGCATGACTAGTTTCTAGCCCTTTCTTGTCTAGTAGAGCTATGAGTACCTGCCTGTTTGTCACCCTATAGTTGTCGAGGACGACCTTTATCCTCGTCTTTTGCAGTGGGCTCGTGACCGGGTGGCTCAACGATCGAAGATTACTGACTTTGTGACGCTACGGGTAAACTTGGAGTTGATTGAGGTGAGAGATGTGACTTGGCGGCCCTTTATTGGACCAGTTCATTATGAGACAGTGCGGTATTTAGTTCTGTTATCCCTATTGAGGGCTGCTTTGCTCAGTGATGATACTTGGGAGTCCTATCTCGGAGAGCGACACTAGCGGCAGTTTCATGAGGAGTTCCGATTAGCAGGAGCTCCGCTAGAGTATATATTTGGAGCCTTGGTGGTGGGAGTGCCTCTCCCCTATCAGGAGTGGCAGTCAGGTGCCGAGTTCTTGGTTCCTCCTGATATAGACTATGCTGTGCACTTCGGGGCTCATTCTGTCAGTGTCTTCACCCGATTTGAGGTAGTAGTCGGCGGATACACTGTGGGCCAGGAGGTGGTTGACTTGTGGCGCCGTGTCGGGGGATACGTGCCCCAGGCTGAGTTTACTACTGTGAGGGATTAGAGGGATCGATACCAGATGGAGCGAGACCAGTATCAGGCAGAGGTAGCTTCCTTGACGGCTCGGACAGCCCAGATGGGAGGTGGCGGGGTACGCCGTCTTTTCTTTCCTTATTCTTGCTCTGCTGTTGTTTAGTTCTTCTTTCATACGGCTGATTTTGATTTTATCTTCCCTGTAGGATGCTGGTGCTTCGAGTAGTTATTTGCCTCCTCCAATGCCGGGTTTCAGGGATTTCGATCTAGATGACATTGACTTTGACCTTTGATAGATGCCCCCTTATAGAAGCTTTGATCTTCTTTTGCCCTTATTCCTGAGATATATTTATGTTAGATATTTTTATTTTGATAGATATTTATGATATTTAGATGCATGGATAAACAGAGACATTTATGATCTTTTCAGCTAAACATATGATCAAATGCATGTGATGGATGATGATGTTATGTATCTATTGCATGAGTTGATGCTGGTGACTTTTGTTTTTACATGGACTTATGTCCTATGCGAAGCTCATGCGATTTTTTTTTATGCACATATTAGAAATACATTAACTAACAGAATGACAAGGAGTGTTGTCGAACTCGATATCCTTAGGAATGGTAACTCCTTCCTTTTCGGGGGTCGAACCTCTCCCCTGGCTCAACCTTACCTTAATTGGATGATAGCACTTCGCACCTTTCTCAACCTTTTGATCGCTTCTGACTCTCTACCTTGGGGTTAGTGTATATGATTATTGGGCTGAAACTCTCGACTCTTGGGGTTTTAGCAACAGCTTACCTGACCTTTTGCAGAGCGATAAGTGGCCAGTCTTTTCAATTCGAGGAGACTTTGTTTAGAACCGTAATGTAGGTTAGGTTATGGGGTTTTCGAAACAATGGGATATGTAGGCTCAAATTTGATATTATTTTCAGCAGGGTTTAGATCCATACCATCCTTGACTATTTTTCAGTAGGGTTAGCATTCTTCTTTAGCTTCGGTAGCGTGTCTAACTCATTTTGATCAAGCAATCCGTTTTCATTCATAGTGGACTTTAGTGGGGTTGTAATGGAGGCCACGGTTTTGGGGTTTTGCAAGAAAGGGTAAAGGTTCGAACCTATTGTTTCTACTGGGTTTCTTTGTAACCTAGGATCACCTTCAAATTTCCTTCTTGCTTTTGCTATACGCTTCTCAGGGTGAAAATGACTCTTTTCTTTCACCCTTTCTGTATGCTTTTTGAGATAAACATGACTCTCCTCTCTTTCAATCTTCTTATTATGTTTTTGAAGATGACTCAATCATGGTTTTCTTCAAGTATTTCCTTAGATATATATATTTTTTTGGCCTTTTGCCCCTTGGCAACTCTTTTCCTTGGCTTGGTCCTTTTTATCTTTTTTGTTTTTATGGAACGAGTAATTCTACCATTCCTTTTTCCTTAGACCTTTTCTTTGGCAGTTCAATCTAACCCAATGTGGGCGGTGATCCCTAAGTTAGGGTTTTCTCAAAGAAGATAAATGGCTCAACGGGTTTGGCAAGGGGTTGCTTTTGACTATATGGGAAATGAAATGAGGGCATCTCTTCACTTTGAATTAGATTGCTTGATCTATAGAGCTTTCGATACTATCCTAGCATGATAGAGGTGGATACCATTCCTAGAGTTCTCAATTATTGTTTGCCCCAGTGTGGGGAGGACAGTCTTGGATCGGGGTTGACAAGGAAAATTTTCGTTTGTTACAAGGCTCTGAGGGTTAAACAAAGAGAATATAAACACTTGTTCTTTGACACAGGCAAATGAAAGGTGGCTCCCCTTCATCTTGATAGTCTGGCTACGCATCGCTTAGCTTTGGAGTCTTGCAAGTATTGCCTTTGGGTAGTTTCCTCACTCATCTTTATCCCTCTCTCTTTGGAAAGCTGATCATTTGGTGAGTGGTTAACTCATGCTATCATCCCTTCAAGTCGGATCATTCCATAAGATAAACCATGCCCCTTGCGTAGAAAGTAGTTACCATTCACAAGAGACATATAAGATAGTAGCAGTGAATAAGAGGACTATCATTTGATTATTATCGTCATATTTATGAAAAGCATAAAGTTCTTGAGTAGTAAGAAAATCTAAACATCAATTTAAAGACAGGAAGTAAAAGGTATAGAAAGAAAGTGGGTGAAAACACCCCTCTCTTGTACGCTTTTGATAGGATTCCTGCATTTTTCAATAGGGCTTTGGGACGATGCCCATATCAGCATTCCATCCATGGTTGAGATTTTTAGCTAAGGCAGGATAGGTGGATGCTTCTCTCGGAGTTCCAGGTGAGTTGGTGGTGATGATGTAATTGTCAGCTTTCTTGACCGCCTTGCCTTTATTTGTTTGCTTCGTAGTTTCTTTAACAAAACAGTTCGGTAGCTCGTCTTATAGATCGAGCCCAGGGTTTTCTATTCTGGCGTCCAGCCGTGGCTTGTTGTTCCTTAGGTGTACATAATGGGGGATTCTTATCACTGAGTTTGGACAACTCCTGGTCAATTTTCTTTACAGATTCATATATGAGTTCGTCTTCGGGGGCCGGCATTTTATCGGGGTTGCACCGTAACCGGGTATGACACTGCTCTGTATCTTCATATTCCATTTCCTCCCCATCCTTGTAATATATCTCTTGGCATGCAGCAAAACAAACCTTGTTGTTACCAAACCTTGTAATGACGTTGACGGTATGGTCTAGCGGAGGGTTCGTAGCGCCATTCGGAGAAGGATTTGCTGGTCGTAAGCCAATAATCTTGTTATCTATTAGGTCTTGAATCTTATGGTTGAGGGTCAAACAATCTTTAGTGTCATGTCCTTGGCTGCCCGAATGATACTTACATCTCGCTGCAGATTCAAAGTAATGAGGCAGAGGATTGGGCCGGGGTCCGGCAGGTATGGGCTTCAGATATTCGGTTGCTAAGAGACCAAAATAGGCTGTGGTCTATGAACACGCATGTTTAGTAAATGTCTGCTTTTTCCCACTTGTTCGCCTAGGCCGAGAAGGTGTTGCAGATGTTTTTGATGATTGGGAACCGAGCTTTGGTGAGGTCACCATCAAGTTGATGGTTCGGGAATTGAAAGGGCTTCGGGTTTTATGTTTCAAAATGGGATAATTTTTGGTAACAGGGCCAAATGGGTTGGGCTGGTATCCGTACGAGAGATTATATAAGCCATGGGTTTGGTTAGAGGTTGGTTTGGAAGGCATCCGAGCAAGGCCCTCAGCTTGGGGAGGTTGTTGGTAAGCAATGGTCGAGGCATAGTCTTGGTCTTCCTTCTTTATCCTTTTTCATTGTAAGCACCCCATTTTTGCCCGTTCTGCAATCTCCGGCTCGACCGAGCTAAGTTTTCCAACATCACAACACATGCAGGTTCAAGATGAGCCTTACAATCTCCAATCCAACCAACTGGTCGCTTCTCGGGTCCACAAGGACCCGCTGGAGCCATAAGCACCATTATTCTAGGCAGCTTTCCAGACCGGGCGGTCCCCGAAACCAACACAATCCAGGTAGCTTCTCGGGATCAGGTGATCTTGGGGACCAATACCTCATCAAATTCTAGACGGTTCACTTCTGGCACCCGCTAGCCCGCCAATATAGAATGTCCGTCATTTGGTAGTTCTCCGAGACCAGGTGTTCTCAGAAACCAACACCACAATTCCAGGTAGCTTTCTAGGACCAAGCGTTCTCAGGAACCAACACTACCCCTATAGGTAGTTCTTTAAGACTGGGCATTCTTAGAGACCAACACCGCACAGGTAGTTTTTTGAGACCAGGCAGTCTTGGGAACCAACACCTAGGTCAACCCCGGCGCTTGCTAGCCCGTTTCGGTGAAAAATGACCAAGCTTGCCTCTTGGGCCTTCAGGCACGTTTTGAGAAAGTTCAAAATCCTTCAAAACGATAAGTCCATCCTTCCAAAATGTTGTTAAACCATTAGGCATCCCCCACACGCCATTTGGTCCAAATCCGGTCCTATTTCGGCTCGCTTTGGTCAAAATGACCATTTTGCCCCTGAACGCCTCAGCATGGCATAAACCCCGCTGAACGGTGAAAGACTCTCCCAAAACCATCCCTGAACGACCTGGTACGTTTGACATAACACACCAAACCATTCCTTACCATTTTCGACCAAACCCGGTCAAGATGACCATTTTGCCCCCAACGGCCCGAACACGTCCCAAAACAACACCAGTCCAAAGATTTTGAACAGAGGGTCTTGCCGCATGCCCCCGTTTAACCTGAAGAGGACCTTATGATGTTAAACACTCATGACTCGATAAAAGTTCCCTGGAGCATCTTGTAGACACTCCGCCTAAATTATCTCTTCTCCAGGATTCCCTAGTTATATCGCATCGTCAAATGACTTGAGAAAAGCGTAAATCGGGAATTCCTAAAAGTTCATCCACAGATCTTTTCATCGGTACAGCTTAATCGGATAGATCGCCTCCTGAAGCCCTTCATCATGTGGCTCAAACACTGCTACTTTCGACAACCCCTAGAGCGTCTCGCAAACGCTCCACCAAGGTTGACTTTTTTCCCAATTCCCCAATCAAAACACACCGTGAAAACGATTTGAGAAATGTGTAAATTTGGGAATTCCCAAAAGTATTTCCAGAGTACTTTCCATCAGTATGGTCCGATCGAAAAGATCGCTTCCCGAAGGCCTCGATCACACAACATGAAAGCAGCCACTTTTGAACACCCTCGGAGCGAATCATAGACGTTCTCCAAAAATGCTCTTTTATGCACACTTCCCGAGATGATATCCTGCATTTCCAAACACAATTTAAACTTTCCAAAAACATGAAAGCCCACGAGAAACTCCAAGAGAACACAGTGGGTGCAATCGATTCCACTGAAACCTTCTAGCTCAATTATCAAGGCAAAGTTTGGACGAACCTTCCCGATGATGGAGCGTATGCTACATACGCTCAAATTTTGATCAGATCGACCAAATTTCGATCAACAGTCCAGATTTAATCAGTACATAGGGTGCCACGTGTCATTCTGGCAATGGAACAGTACCTGCGCATGTCCTACATGCGCCAGGTCAAATTTTGGCCAGGCACATGTAACACATGTGCCAGGTCTGTTCCAGATTGCCTACAAATACCAGACCACCCCTTTACATATTCCATCTCCGAAATTGATGCGAAGCTCTGCTGAAACTACTCCAGAACCCTGAATCTTTACATATAATCCACCCCTCTAACACTTAGGCTAGATTCTACCTCTCTCAAGCCTATACACTTCACCTATAAGGCCTTATATCCCATTACACACTCCATTCCAGCCCCTCAAGCCTTCTTGAAGTCATTCAAGCTCCAATTAAGACATCCATTGAAGACTATAAGTGTGTTGAAGGCAAAAGGTGGTATCCCTTTTACATTTGTGTCTTCCCCCACTCTTCGCTTCTCCCTCCTAGCCTACTTAAGCTATTATCTATTTTAATCCCCATCTACAACCCCCTATTCTTGCATGCTTGAGCCAAGAGGGCTCTTAGATCATGCTTAGAGGAAAGCAAGTGAGAGCCACCGTGTAGGGGAACCTCTCACTAGCCTACTTTGAGATGGTATGGCCTAGGAGCCCTTGTTTATGTGGTCTAGCCTAAAAGTCTTGCATATTACTGTTTTGATCATGTTTTGTATGCTTGGCTTTATTTTATGCTTATTGTCATGTTCTACAATGCTTACATTTCTCTTATTTTCATGCCATTTCTAAGCTCTATATTTCTTTCAAAAATTGTTCCAAGAGTTGGCCCCTTGAAGTTTAGGATGAGATTTTAGAAATCATGCCTTAGAAGACCTCCTACTAACCCCCTAACTCTCATTTTGGCATCACGACATTTTAATTTGCATAAGGGTTGCTTTCTAATTCTCTAATTTTCAAGATTTTCATTCTCTTAAGTGTAGTGGTTGGAATGGTCCCATGGAGCCCTCTCTTGAGTGGTCTCTCTTTTGTTTGGCCATATGAACCCTCTCTTGATGGAATGGTTCCCTTGAAAAATGATTTTCAAAATCCTTCTTCAAAGATGATTTTCAAAAATGCATTCTCTTTATCTTTGCATTAAAAATGGTGCCTTAAAAGGTTGTCATCACCATGTTGATTTTTGGACCCTTTATACTCTTGTCAAAATTACGGTTATAATGGCCATGAGGAAACCTTCCTTGGAATGGTCTCCAAACACTAACCATATAAACCATACTCTTAGCTAGAGTAAAAAATTTCATGGAAATGATCTTCAAAAAGGTTGTCAACCAAAGTCCATTGTATAACATGTTTTGTTTTTCAAAACTCTTTCCAAAAGTGCATTAAACCAACTTTCAAAACTATTTTCCAATCCAACCCTAGGTTAACTTGATCCTAGTTATCTAACCCTAGGTAAACTTGACCCTAGTTCACTAACCCTAGGTTAACTTAACCCTAGTTGTCTAACCCTAGGTTAACTTGACCCTAGTTATCCAACCCTAGGTTAACTTGACCCTAGTTCACTAACCCTAGGATAACTTGACCCTAGTTGACCAACCCTAGGTTAACTTGACTTTAGTTGTCTAACCCTAGGTTAACTTGATCATAGTTATCCAACCAAAGGTTAACTTGATCCTAGTTCACTTACCTTTGGTTAACTTAACCCTAGTTAGCTAACCTTAAGTCACCTTAACCCTAGGTTAACCTAACCCAAGTTAGTGAACCTTAGGTCACCCTTAACTATAAGCTAACCCAACATAGGTTAATATACTTCAAGGTTCCAACTTATGAACCCTTTTCTAAATGATTACTCAATTTTAAAACCATTCTGATAACCCATTTTTTTCAAAATCTCCTACTCTCTTGATTTAAAAAAAAAAACATCTCCATAAACTCTTTAAATGTTCCTACACTCCATCTTCAAGGCATTTCCAAACATATTTTCAAAAGGTCACAAACCTAAGGTGTCCCTAGCCCTCTCATGGTTAGAGATTCCAAGGACAAGTAATAAATCAAGAACAACCTCTAGGGTTGTCTGTATTAGGATTCAAAACCCTTAGCCATTTCCAAAAACCACTTTCAAAAATTAATTCATTAAAACATTTCTAAAATCATGCCTCCAAGGTTTTCAAAACAAGACTTCAAAAACACTTCCAAGCTCTCTTGAGTCATGCCAAAGCATTTTTCCAAAACTCCCTTAAGTTGATCTAAAAACATTTTCAAAACACGCCACCATCCAATTTAAAGTCAAAACTTCCAATACCACAAAGAGTCTTCAACTTCCAAGACCACAAAGAGTCTTCAACTTCTAAAGATCTCAAAGTGTCTTAAAACTTTTCCAAAGACCTCAAAGTGTCTTAAACTTTTCCAAAGACCTCAAAGTGTCTTAAACTCTTACAAAGACCTCAAAGTGTCTTCAAACTTCCCAAAGGCCCTAACGCGCCTTTCTTCCATCGGGCTCTTGTCCGAACTACGAATGACCTGATTCTCGCTAAATGAGATACGTAGGCAATCTAAAATGGTGCGGTCATAACTTTTATTTCAACTCCAATCCCTTTTTCAAAAATTCCAATCAATTCAAAGTTTCAATTCCAAACTCCTTCAAAACCCCCATTATTTTTGAACTTCTTCCAAAAACTTGCATCATGCATCATCCATCTAAAAAGTGATGACTAAACCCTATTTTCAAAATTATAAAGTGGATATTAAGTGGATAATGGTAATCGGTTATTCTAGTGAGTGAACAAAGGGTGATTAGACATGTAGGTACCGAAAGGGCGGGATAGGGTGATGATCTTAGGATATCTTCCCTACACGTAACCAACCCCCGAACCATAGATTTCTGTTTTCAAATGACCAAAATGGAGTTATTTTCTAAAGGGCTTAAATCTTTCCAAAGGTTGCCAAACAAGCTATTTTTTTTAAGAACCCTCTATTGAGGGAGTCTTCAAAACCTTTTCCAAAAAACCCTAAGTTTAATCTTCGGATTAACACTTAGTTTTAGGTGCCCTAACTCACCTTAATCAAGTTAGGTGGCAACTCCTATTTTTCTGAAAAGCCCTTAGTCAAACCAATTTTCAAACCTAGTCGCACTTGTCCTTCTAGGAGGATGAGTTCTAGTGACAGAGTTCCGTGCTTTTTGTCTCCAAGCCGAAAGGACCTTGGACACCCAAAAATCAAGGCGCGACATTCGTCCATCATGGGTTTGGGCCTGCGAGGACTCTGCTTGTTCATGGATTGCGTGGGATAAGGGTGAAGAAAGTATGCCTTCCATTTCAGTCATCCTATGTCTGACTCCTCTTGCCTCCGCTAGTAGTAGAGTTAAGGTATCGAGAGTAAGTAATTCCATGGGCATTTCTTAGCTTTTGGCTTATAAGATGAGGGGACGAGGAGAGGTACTTGAAACCAACAAAGGAAAAGAGTTAGTGTTTTATCTTGACAAGTCTTTATCCAATGCATGCTCTAGGGTGCCCCTCTTTAGGAGAGAAACTTCACATGGTCTATTGGCTCACTTTTGGAGATAGGGGATTTGCCCCTATATGCAGATACCTTACCATCAGACGGGAACCTTTCCTTCGTTCATGCATTTATTCACTCACTCATTCGCGGAAAATAACGAAATACATTTAACTTCGGGTTTAATATACAAAAGAATTGAAATACATTTAAACAGGGGGAGAGGGAACATGTTTGTTTGGGGGTTCCACCTATCTAATTTTACAAAGGAAAACCTAAACTACTCTTGAGTCTTCGGATTCGCCTTCGTTGGATTCAATGTCGAGGAGGTCACTGAGAGACCTTGTTGATCGATTGCCCCTTGTCTTCTTGGCAATCCTATCTCCGTGAGCATAGAGGGATTGGGGCCCCTCTTATGGAATTAATTGATGGGCATGCCATGAGTCCTTAGGGTTACGTGGGAACCCTTAGGGTTTGGGTAGGCTTAATGCAAGGGAGAGTGAACTAGATGTCACTCTCTTTGGGTTGATCATATACATGAGAATGCAGTGACTTGAGTCACTTGGAACTCTTATCTTGACATGGAATACAAGATGCATGAAAATGGATACATAGAGTATAAGGAAAGAGATTACAGTCGAAGTAAATATGCATGTATGAGCAGTTGATCGGTTGGTGATCCGAGCGGGAGAACCATCAAGAGGCCGTAGGCGAAGAAACTGACATAGCATCTTGCCCACAACCAATATACCATTCCCCCTTTCTAACTAGAAGGGTCATATCATGGTAAAAATGCAAGTATACAGAATGCAGGTGCACATGCAGTGTGTGTGTATGATTTTTGAAAGCGGAGGAAAGAGCCCAACAACTCCCATTCATCCTGTTCATCACATTCATGCATAGCAGTTAATAAAATTTAAACAGAAAGTGCACCTACAAAACAAAGATGCAAGAGTTAGTATATGGATGGCAAACTTAATACAAGATAATATGAATAAATACATGTTTTTTTTAAAAATAATTTTTGAAAATTTGGTTTTGAGAATCTAAAGTGAATAGGATTGAACAAGTTAATTGAAGACTTTACATGGGTGAAGGGTAAAGAGACATGACTACGGCCTAACCCTCTAAGTATCCCCAGTGGAGTCGCCAGCTGTCGCGCCCAGATTTTTTACACTCGAGGAATACACACACAAGCAGAAAAAATACTGTACTCTCTCGTTGGAACTCATCCTCCTGGAAGAATGAGTGTGGCTAGGTTTGAATTGAAAATAGATTTGAGTAAAGGGCTTTTAGAAAAACATTTGGGGTCGCCACCTAACTTAATTAAGGCGAGTTAGGTCACCTAAAAACTAAGCATAATTCGAGGACTACACTTAGGGTTTTGAAAACGATTTTAAAAATACTTCCTCAAGAGAGGGTTTTTAGGAAACAGGTCGTTTGGCAACCTTTAGAAAATAATTAAGCCCTTTTTGAAAATAAACTCCATTTTGGTCCTTCGAAAACAGTGATCTAGGTTCGGAGGTTGGTTACGTGTAGGGAAGACACGCTAAGCCATCACCCTATCCTGCCATTGTGTACGTACATGTCTATTTACCCTAAATTCACCTATGAGAGTCTTCAACTAACAAATGTCCAATCCTATTCACTTTAGAAAATAATTTTAAAAAGAATGATGCATGAGATGTAAGTGTAAGAAAAAGAGAATTGAAAAATAGATTTGGAAAAGAAGAATTGAAGTTTGAAATTGGAAAGAAAGTTTAGAAATCGAAATTGAGGATTGAAAATAGATCTTTAGAATTGGAAGTTGGAAATAGATTATGGAATTGGATATTTGAAAGAAGTTGTGGAAATAGAATATTGAAAAAGGTTGTGGAATTTGAGATTTGAAAAAGGTTGTGACCGCACCCGTAAGGGTTGCCTACGTATCTTTTTTGTGAAATTAGGTCAGTCGTAGTTCAGACGAGAGTCCGATAGATTTTTTATTTGAACTTAGAATAGAAGATTAAAAATTGGAGTTTGGAATTGAAAAGTTTAGACTTTGATTTGGAAAAATAGAACTTAGAGGAAGGATTTGGACTTGTTTTGGAAAGATTGAGGTTTAGGAAACCTAGACTTAGGAAAGATAGGATTTAGAAAGGACTTGAGATTAAGAAAGATTTGACTCGAATGTTGGACTTGGAAGATTAGGGAAAGATTGGATTTAGGAAAGTTTTGGTTTAGGAAAGATTCAATTTAGGAAAGTTTCAGTTTAGGAAATAGTTTGAATTAGGGAAGTTTCTGTTTTAAGAAAGTTTTGAAATTGGAAAGTTTTGAATTTGGAAAGTTTTGAAATAGGAAAGTTTTGAAAGCAAGAAAGTTTTGAGCTTAGGAAGCTTTAGATTTGGAAAGATTTAAAGTTTTGAATTTGGGAAGGGATGAAATTAGGAAATGGTTGAATTAGGAAAGATTTGGAAGCTTAATGTTTAAGGAAAGATTTGAAAGTTTTGGAAAACTTATGGTTTAGGAAGGTATGAGATTAGGAAAGAGTGAATTAGGAAATGTTTAGACTAGAAAGGATTGAGATTCCTATTTCCTAAATCGAGGGATTGGATTTTATTTCTAAAAAGAGATGTTTTGATTTTGTTTCAAAAAACAGAGGATTGGATCTAGTTTCCTAAAGGAAAGATTTGATTTGGCTTCCTAAATGGGAGATTTGATTTGGCACGAATTTGGAAAGATGGAGTTTTGGAAATTCTGGTTTTGGGAAGACTATAGTTTTGACGTAAAAAAGAGGTTTTGGAAATATATATAATTTTGATTTAGAAAAGAAGAGGTTTTGGAAACTTAGGTTTTGAGGCCAAAATAAGGGATTAGAAATCATGTTTTTGGGAAGGAAAATTATGGTTTCCTAAACGTAAGTTCTAGGATTTAACTTAGGCTCCAAGGAAAGATTTTTGGAAAGTGAGTTTTTAGAAAGGGAGATTTTTGGAAGGAAATCCTAGAAAGGAGTTTCTAGAAAGTGAATTTTGAAAAGAGAGAGTTTTTGGAAACAAATCCTAGTGAGGAGTTTTTAGAAAGAGATTTTTGGGAAGAGTTGTTTAGGCAGGAAATGTAAGGAGCATCTTTGGAGAGTGAACTTTGAGGAAAGCGTTTTTGAAAAGGAGCTTTTAGGAAAGATGTTTTTGGAAAGAGATTGTTGGAAAGAAGTTTTTGAAAAATAATTTTGGAAAGGAGATTGGAGAGAATTTTCTAAGAAGGAAACCTAGGGAGTGTTTTTAGGAAAGGAATTTTGAAGTGAGTGTTTTGAAAAGGAAGTTTTAAAAATAGATTTTTGGAAAACAATTTTGGAAAGGAATTTGAAGAAGGAGATTGTAGAGTGTTTTTAGAAAGTATGTTGAAGGAGAGGTTTTTAGAAGGAGAGATTTGAAAAGAGAGTTTTTAGAAAGTATACAAAATATCTCACTTTCCTAAAGCGATTCTAACCATAAGAAGGTTAGAACTACTTTAAGATAGTGGTTTTGAAAACAATGTTTTGAAAATATGGACCATATTGGTCACTTTAAATGTAACACTTTCCTAAAGGAACGCTAACTATGAAAAGACTAAAATCACTTTAGGATTTTTAATTTGAAAACAAATTTTGAAAAAGAAGAATTTGATGCAAGTTTGAAAACGATGTTAATGCAAGTTTTGAAAAACGAGTTTGAAAATGAATTTGAGAAGAATGCAAGATCATGATATGCACAATGCAAAGAGGGGTCGTGAACATACAAGGTTAAAGGCTTCACCACATAATCAAGGGGGCCGAACCCACATAGTCTCCGGTTAGACTAAAAGAAAACCCCTGACACGGTGACTCTCCATTAGCCTAGTCCTACACATGGACTAGGAATTCCCTTGTTTCAAGCATGCAAGAAGGGGGGGGGGAGAAGAAGATGGGGGATTAAAATAGAAGAAAACCCAAGTGGGTTAGGAGAGAGAAGAGAGGGGGGAAGATGCATAAACGTAACTAAGAAGCCTACCTTGTGTCTTCTTTATTTTGCTTAGCTTTACGCGCTTTGCTTTGCTTGCTTCGCTTTGGTCTTCATTTCAATCTTCAAGAGTTTGTTTTCGATCTTTAAAGCTTCGTAGTTGCAGCAATCCAAGTCTTCAATGGAGGCTTTGGAGGCTAGTGTATGAGTATATGAGAGTGTATCAGTGTATAGGACGCTAGGGTTTGTGTATGGCGGCTAGGGTTTGGAAAACCTAAAGAAGTTAGGGTTTAGGGAGGCTACGAGCTTTGTATATTGAAAAGTAGGGTTTTTAGACTGAGTTTGAGGACCTTTTTCATGTTGGAGGAGGCTTTGTATTTATAGACAACGGAATGACCTGGCGCCTATTGTAGTGGCGCTAACTAGTTAGGAAAGTTTTAAGGTTGGCAAGCAACGTATCTTGAGAAGATTTGGGCTCCTGTACTAGTGACTACCTTGCAATTTTTTGCTTGGCTTTACTAGGAGTGACTCCGGAAGGTCCGGGAAGGTTTTAAGGGACCGGAAATGGCCCGAAAGGCCGGAAAAGGGTAGGAACCCTTAGAATAGGCTCCCAGGAGTATTTGACTTGAACAAAGATGACAAGATTTGTAGGAAGGATGACAAGATTTGTCCGAGCCCATAGGAGCAAAACGGTTAACCGGGCCGGGAAGCTGCTAGGATGAACTTAGAATGTCCCGGAAGAAGACTCGAGATTTGAAAACATTATTTAGAATGTTCCCAAGAGGCTATCGGTTTGATACCCAGAGCCGGTGTAGTTGGAAAAGACGACTGACCCACCAAAGGCAAAACGGTTATTTTGCACCCAGTTTACCGGAACTGACTCGGAATGATCCAGAAAGATAAAGGAAGGTTGGGAATACCATAAAAAGCATTCTCGGGAGGTTACCAGTTTGATACCCAGAGCCGATGTGGTCCCTGGAGCGTTCGGATACCTAGGGGCAAAATGTTCATCTTGACCGGAAAGCCTCAGAATTGGCTCGAAACTGACTAGAAGGCACCTAATCATGCCAGATCATTTCTAAGACGATCTTGGAAGGGTAGACTTACCATTCTGAGACTTAGTTGTGTTCTCGAGAAACATGCCGGAAATAGCCCTAGGGGCAGTTTGGTCATTTTTTTACCGAAGTGGACTAGCAGGCACTAGTGTTGACCTGGGTTTTGAGTCTTTCTGCCACTCTGACGGCGGTCCCGTGATACAGGGGTTTGTTGGCAATTCCCTATATTGACCTATTTGCGAGTATTTCTACTACTCTGACGGTTCACGATCATTCCCGAGACTGCCTGATCTTGGGAAGCTGCTAAAGAAACTTAGCACCTGAGAAGTTAACTTTCTCAGAAGGCATGCCAAAATGGACATTTTTACATTGGCGGGCTAGCAGGCGCCAAAGGTGGACCGTTCTACCATCTAGGGGACTTGGGGTCTTGTCCCAGTCGACAGGTTTAAAGGGACTTACCGTTCCGAAGAAACTTTCTTCAAAAAACGTGCCGAATTGGATAGACTTACTGTCTCGAGGAATCAACTTTCTCGAGAGAGGGATTGGAATTGGAATTAGAAAGGGGTCTTACCGTCTTCGGAAAGACGTGCCTGTTGGAATTGAAAAGCAGACTTACCGTCTTGGGAAAGATGCGCCTATTGGAATATGGAAAGGGGACTTACCGTCTTCAGAAAGACGTGCCTGATTTGGAATTAGAAAGGAGAATTTCCGTCTTCGGAAAGACGTGTCTGATTTGGAATTGGACCGAATAATGCCCTTAAGGGCATTTCGGTCATTTTGCCTCTATTTGGGCCTGGTGGGCTCGCAAAGCGATGAATTGATTAGATTAGACTTAGAGAGCTGATTTCGATTGGAATACGTTCATATTGACTTGAGTACAAGTTTGGACGGATTGTAGACTGCTGAGTGGTCAAAAAATAGGGTGCTTACAAGAATGAGACTTTTTACTAGAGTTGGAAAAGATATAAAGAACTCTTGAACTCATGTTCACATCATGGACAAGACCCATGTAGGCTGGTGACTACTTTCTTTTCAGCCTTGACCCCTGAACTTAAACGATTTGTTGAAACCATGTGTAATGGGTCTTTCTATGATAAATCCCCAGAAGAGGCTTATGATTTCTTTGATTTTTTAGCTGATAATGCGAGAGACTGAGACACCACAGGGATAAAAAATCTCAAGATAAGAAAAAACCCTAGGGTAGGCACGATGTAACCTATCAAGCAAATAGATGAAGAGAGTTCTAAGTTGGCCACGTTGGCCAGGAGGCTTGAGGCTTTAGAAATGAAAAAAGTCGTTGTGGTCGAAATCGAAGCCCCAGTGGTGTGTAGTGTGTGTGATAGCACTAAGCATAGGACAGACCTTTGTCCCACTATCTCGGTTTTTAGGGAGGTACTCTATGGGCAAGTCAATGCGATTGCCCTTTATACTAAACCGGCACAACCTCCTCAAGGCCAAGGTAATCCTTTCGAACCTACCTACATCCCAGGGTGGAGGAACCATCCAAATTTCAGTTGGAGAAATGATGGACACCCTATAACCCAACAGTATCAGACACCACAGCAATTCCATGGCCCACTAAACCAACACCAAGGCCTTGCCCAACGGTTCCAGTCGAATGCACCAAATACATACATGCCTCCCCTGATGAGGACTGTAGAGGACAACTTGAATTAGTTTATTCAACCATAACAGGCAGCCAACTTCAGACCAGAGAGGTCCATTGATGACCTTAAGAATTTTTTTGCACAAACTCACACAAAAGAAAAAGGCACATTCCTAGCACAACCCTTGCCAAACCTAAACCGATAAACTCATATTGTTGAGACCAACCCTACTCCAAACAACCATGAGCAAGTTTAAGTTGTAACTACCTCAAGAAGCAGGAAAACAATAGAAAAGATCATCTTAGCAAAACAACTTGAGTCCAGGGTAGACACTGTTGATTAGGGAGTGCAAGGAGAGGAGAAAGAACTAAGTTCTTCTAATAAGGTAGGGGACATAGATGCGGAAGAGCCCAAGGAAGTTGAGTCTAGTAAGCTTGATATGGAGAAGGACAAGGATGATTTGTCCTATGCTCCATTCCCTCATAGGTTGGCTAGACCTAAATCTGAAACCGTTAATTCTGACATTTATGACGTATTCAAAAAAGTTAAGATCAACATTCCTTTGCTTGATGCAAGTAAGCAGATTCCGTTTTATGCCCAGTTCTTAAAGGACTTGTGCACCATCAAAAGACGGTTTAATGTGAGAGAAGCCTCGTTTTTGACACAAGAGATGAGTGAGGTCTTTCAAATTAACATTCCTCCTAAGTACAAGGACCCTGGGAGTCCTACCATGTCTTGCATCATTGGAAACCATAGAATAGATAATGCTTTATTGGATTTAGGATCCAGTGTGAATCTCTTACCTTATTCTGTTTACCAACAGTTAGGGTTAAGAGATCTGAGACCTACACGTAT
Source organism: Euryodendron excelsum (assembly GCA_033060915.1). Classification (NCBI taxonomy): domain Eukaryota; kingdom Viridiplantae; phylum Streptophyta; class Magnoliopsida; order Ericales; family Pentaphylacaceae; genus Euryodendron; species Euryodendron excelsum. The sequence goes on from CM065397.1 coordinate 35,733,646, forward strand.
CACTCTATAGTTGGCCGATAAATCCATTAAGACTCCCAGGGGCATTGTGGAAGATATGCTTATTCAGATGGATAAGTTTTACTTCTAGGTTGACTTTGTTGTATTAGACATAATAGGAGGCCCACATAATCATGCACCTATTTCTATCATTCTAGGTCACCCATTCCTAGCAACATCTAATGAGGTTATTCGTTGTCGGGGTGGGGAGTTGAATTTATCTTTTGGCAATATGACAGTTGAAATGAATATTTTCATGCGGGTAAGAAGCCGGGGGAGTGTGAGGACATTAGGGAGTTAAACATGATAGATGTCATAGTGCAAGAGCACTTTCACAAAGAATTCCTGATAGATCCTCTTGAGCAAGCACTAGTCTTGAGTGAGCCATTAGAGCTTTTAGATGAGGAGTCGAGTGAAGCAGTTGGGGGGAAAAGTGTCCCTGTTTTGTCAGTGGGTTAGTGGACCCTAGTTGTGGAACCATTGGGACCTAATACCAATAGGCCTGAGTCGTCTAATGTGAAAGCTTCTATACAGGAGAGGAAGCCATTACCCTCAACCCTAAAGTATATCTTTTTGGGTGATGGCGAGTCGTACCTAGTTGTGATATTCTCTAGCCTCACTAAAGGCCAAGAGGCAAAACTGAGGGAGGTGCTCTTAGAGCATCGAAAAGTCATATGGTGGTCGATTGCCGATTTACATGGCATCAGTCCCTTGGTGTGTAACCATCGTATATACCTAGAGGATGATGCAAAACCTGTTCACCAGATGTAAAGGCGATTGAACCCTAACATGAAGGAAGTGGTGAGAGGGGAAGTGGTGAGAGGAGAAGTTCTAAAACTTCTTGATGCGGGTATTATATACCCGATTGCAAACTCTAGGTGGGTTAGCCCAACACAAATGGTCCTAAAGAAGTCAGGGATCACAATAATTAAGAATGAACAAAATGAACTAGTACCGACTAGGATCCAAATTGGTTGGCGCATGTGCGTCGATTATAGGCATCTTAATCCTGTGACCACTAAGGATCACTTTCCTTTGCCTTTTCTTGATCAGGTCATAGAAAGAGTGTCAGGTAAAGCCTACTACTATTTTTAGATGGGTACTCAACCTATAATCAGATAGAGATAGCCTTTGATGACCAGGATAAGATGACCTTCACATGTCCATTTGGCATATACGTATATAGGCGAATGCCCTTTGGCCTGTACAATGCACCGGCCATATTCTAGAGGTGCATGATGAGCATATTTAGTGACATGGTTGAGCGTATCTTGGAAGTCTTCATGGACAAATTCTCTGTCTATGGGGATATATATGATCAATGCCTAGAGAATTTAGAAAGAGTCTTGCAATGATGTGAGGAGAGCCATTTGGTTCTTAATTGGGAGAAGTGTCACTTTATGGTGACATAAGGGATAGTGCTAGGACATATAGTTTCTAATGGAGGAATGGAGGTTGATAAATCTAAGATAGATCTCATTCAAAACCTTCCTCCTCCCATTATTGTGAAAGAGATTCGTTCATTCTTAGGCTATGCTAGTTTTTATAGAAGATTTATCGCAGGGTTTAGTGCCATCTCATGCCTGATTTGCCATTTGTTGTTTAATGATGTTCCTTTCGAGTGGACATCTACCTGGCAAGATGCTTTCGAGAAGCTAAAAGGGCTGTTGACCACAGCCCCATCATGCAAGCCCTAGATTGGTCCTTGCCATTCGAGCTTATGTGTGATGCAAGTGACTTTGCGATTGGGGCTGTTTTGGGTCAACATAAGGATAAGAAGCCTTATGCCATATACTATGCGAGCAAGACCCTGAATGAGGCCCAGATGAACTACACTACCACAGAGAAGAACTTCTCGCGGTTGTTTTTGCCCTAGACAAGTTTCGATCTTACCTAGTTGGCTCACAAGTTATTGTTGACATAGACCATGTCGCACTTAAGTACTTGCTTACAAAGCAAGAGGCTAAGCCATGGCTTATTCGTTGGATCCTACTCCTCCAGGAATTTAACATAGAAATCAGGAACAATAAGGGGGTAGAGAATGTGGTAGCCGATCATTTGTCTAGACTTCCCATTGAGGGGCGAGATTTAGATTCCTCTCCCATTTCTGAGCACTTTCTGGATGAGAAGATTCTCTCCATCCACTCTGTCTCTCACAATAGCACCCCTTGGTTTGCTAATATAGCCAATTATTTGGCTACGGGTTTGACTCCTCTGCATTGGTCCTCCATAGATAAAAAGAATTTTTTGCGAAATGTGAGACTTTTCATGTGGGATGAACCATATCTGTATAAGTATTATGTTGAACAAGTCATTCGTCGGTGTGTGCCTGACAATGAGTTTCAATCCATCATGTCGTTCTATCATTCGTATGCGTGTGGAGGCCATTTCTCTGCAAAGAAAACCATAGCAAAAATTTTACAATATGGATTTTATTGGCCTACAATGTTTCGTGATGTCCATACTTACTGTCATACATGTGATAGATGTCAAAGATTAGGAGCCTTGACTCGTAGGAATATGATGCCTCTTCAACCCATCACTGTTATTGAAATATTTGATTGTTGGGGCATTGATTTCATGGGACCTTTCCCCAGCTCTTATGGATATCTATTCATTCTAGTTGGCATCGATTATGTGTCAAAGTGGATGGAGGCCGTGGTCTCTTGAACCAATGATCACCAAGTGGTGGTCAAGTTTCTAAAAGAAAACATCTTTTTGAGATTTGGTATACCCCATGCCATAATTAGTGATGGCGGCTCTCATTTTTGCAATAGGCTCGTAGGGGTTCTCATGCGTCGATATGGGGTCATACACAAAGTAGGCACACCTTACCACCCATAGACTAGTGGCCAAATTGAACCAGTAAATAGGGAGATAAAGCAGATCCTTGAGAAAACAGTGAATCCCAACCATAAAGATTGGTCCTTACGTTTATAGGGGATGCACTGTGGGCATATAGGACAGCCTATAAGACCCAACTCGGAATGCCCCCTTATTGCTTAGTGTATGGCAAAGCATGCCATCTTCTAATCGAGGTTCATCATAAGGCCTATTAGGCCATTCGTCAAATGCATGCTGACCCTGACGAGTCTGGCCAACACTGGAAACTCCAACTCTTCGAGTTGGAAGAACTCTGGAATGACGCATATGAGAGCGCACACATTTCTAAAGCTAAGATGAAGATTCTTCACGATCAACACATTGCTCGAAAATCTTTTAAAGTTGGGCAAAAGGTCCTCCTGTATAACTCTCGTCTTCACTTGTTTCCCGGCAAGTTACGAAGTAAATGGACTGGCCCTTACATCATGAAAATCATTCACACCCATGGTGCGATAGAAATTGAGAATCCCACGTATCTGGAAAACTTCATGGAAGGGCTGGTACTTAATTTTTTTTTTTTTTTGAGAAAAAATGGGGGCTGGCCACTGGCTGTTTGATCACCCTTGTGAACGGGGCCTAACACATAGAGAAAATTTTGAGCAAAACGTCTAGTAACCCTACTGGCTGTTCAAACGGCCATTCAAACGGGGGTAACACTTAGAATTTTTTGAGGAGAGTCTCTAGCGTGCCCACTGCCCGTTTGAACGAGTTTATGAACGGGCTTCACACTTAGAAAATTTCCTTACATGAGCCAATGACCACCCCACTGCCCATTCGGATAGGGTATCGGACGGGTTAACCCGTCCGCAGGGCCATTCGAACGGGTCCATTAAGTGGAATGATGCTGTTTTTGGCCGTCCGCAAGGCCGTTCGCAAGAATGTTCGAACGAACCCTGCCACATATAAATTCTAGAATCTCTTGATTGCTCTCATTTATACCATTTACTTGTGCGGATTGAGAGAGAGAAGGGGGTGTTCAGATGGGGGACAAAGTCTTGGTAGTTAGAAACAACGCAACTCTTCGCATTCCTGCCGTGTTTTCTTGTAAGCAACCCTTGCACTCCCTCATTTCTCTAGAATTGAATACATATAGTCATGCAGACACATTCGATATGTTATTTCATGTTTTTGCTCTAGATTGGTTGTGTTGTGCTTTTGGGTTATTGGCTCTACTGTGATTATAATGTTCCAAGACTGTGTGATTGAGAGAGTGATAAATGGCACCAAAACCTAACAAAGGGAAAGGAAAACAACATGTTGATCCCTAACCCATTGAAACCCAAGCCATTGAGCCTCAAATAGAGGATGACCCCAATGAGTTTGATCCCGATAAATTCAACCGGGAAATTTTTAAAACTAGCCAAGCATACATAGACTTTAGAAAATATTGGGCGGGGAAGGCAGCGGCAATAGAATGAAAGATAGAATTGTTTAACTTTGGGGGTGCATTCGGGTGGGAGCAAGAATTCACCAAGAGGGAATGAACCAAACTTGCCCAAACCGATGGAACTTATGTCCTTACCCTTTGTGCCGAACTCATGGCAAATATTTCCTTAACTCGCAAACATAAAGGGTTAGAGAAAATAGTGTCATGGGTGAGAGGTAAGGCCATTGAAATTATCCCTGAGTCATTCTGTAAGTTCTATGGGTTGAGGTGTGAGCAAACCCTGAATTTTATCATGGGGTGGGAAACCTGTCCCTCCTAGAGTTGTCCAACGAAGTTCTTGCCAGTAATCAACAATGGATTGAAGGGAAACCTCAAATGGAAAAGAAACTCATGAAAATGAGATATTTGCCCTTTTTTTTTATTTTCCCTCCATAACTTGTTGCCCCTAGGTTGCAAAGCCCAATTGAGTCTCCCGAGAGCCCAATTGATGTGGGCTATAGGAAAAAAGAAGGTGATCGACCTCCCCAGGTACATATTCCTCCAACTTTACAATGATGCCAATAACCTATGTCGAAGTGGGAGCATTCCTTTTGTTTGCATGATGACCCAACTTATCAGGGAAGCCAAGGTACAACCCTCGCCATTCCTCACCTTAAAACCTTCCATCAGTGCCCTTTGTCTTTCTTTTCTCAAAAGGTCGAAAGGACAATATAAGGGTCACCTTAAGAGACAAAGGGAGAGTGATGATGAAGAGGCAAAGGAAAGCGGTAAAGCAGGTGGGATGGATTTGGACGCACTAGCTATGGGAGGGGACGACCAACCATAGCATGCTTCTCTAAACAAGATCATTGGGATGCTTGAGTTGCAATCTTTGACTCAGAAGCATCACTTTGATCTGCTGGAGGCCCACACCAAAGCTTTTGGAGCATTCAGGGAGGAGGCCATGGGACGCTTTGATCGTATTGAGAAAGAGCAAAACAGCACACCCACGCCATAAATGAGCTTCAGAGGGAGATCCAACGTACGGTGTGGCAGCCTGAGATGGATGATTGAGAGAGAGTGAGAGATTCTAAGAGTTAGATTTGTTCACTTCTCGTTTATACTTTCATGATCTAAAACTCTTATTTTGCTAGACATGGTCATTTGCAAACTCTTATTTTGCTAGTTGATCACTACACTTACTCTTTGAAAGCATAACTTAAGAGAGGAACCTTGTGTGTTCCATTATTGTGAGTGACTTCTTGGTGAGGTGTTGAAATCAAAGCTGCAAGATATACTTATTTCGATGACACTTGATTAAATTGCGAGATATGCTTGTACGCTTAATTAACAGTTTATGCCGTGATTTTGATACAATGTGCATGGTCATGTTTGAATACGAGTATCCTTAGAAAAAATGTGAGATTGGTGAGTTGTGGGTGGCATGTTAATTGCTGATGATTACTTGTTTGTCATTTGGATTGCCGGGAATGAGGATGTTTTGATTTGCTAGAGCCTAGCAAAGGTTAAGTTGGGGGGTGTGATTGGCCTTAGAATTGCGCAATATAACCCGTCTTCCTTTTTATGTTAGTCCTAATTTAGAGGTATAATTGTTATAACTTGAAATTGTGCTATTGAGGTCTAATCTCATTTTACAGGATTCTGGGACAAGCTGAAAGGAAAAGGGGAGCAAACCAGTGCAAGAGGAAAGAAGAACCTAAAGCAGATACCTCACTGCCCGTTAGGACGACCTAGCAAACAGATGAGCACAGCCTGTTCAGATGCCCTTACGGATGATAGCCTCTTCAATATTGTAAGCACCCCATTTTTGCTTGCTCGGCAATCTCTAGCCCGACTAGGCTCACTTTCACACATCACATGCATATTTAGACTCTAACCTGATTTCTAAACTCCAATTTAGTCCACGAGTTGCTTCCCGGGCCCGCAGGGCCCACTTGAAATGAAATGACCATTTTGCCCCTAGGCATCCAAATGCGCCGGGAACCACACCGGCCCTGGGTATCAAACTGGTAACTTCCTGAGAATGCCTCCTATAGTATTCTCAACCTTTCTTTATCTTTCCGGATCATTCCGAGTCAATTCCGGCAAACTCAGTGCAAAATGACTGTTTTGCCCCGAGGGGGCCGGTTACCTTTTTCGACCACACCGGATTTGGGTATCAAACCGGCAACCTTTGAAAATATTCTAAATAATGTTTCCATATCTCAAGTCTATTTCTAGGACATTCCGGGTTTGTCCCAGCAGCTTTCCGACTCGATTGACCGTTTTGCCCCTAATGGCCCGGTTAAAACTTCTGACACATCCTATCTTCATTTTTCAAGTCCAATACCTCCCGGACACTGTTCTAAGTGTTTTTGCCCTTTTCTTGGCCTTCCGGGCCAATCCCGGTCCCTTAAATGATTCCCGGACTTTCCGGAGTCACTTCTAGTGAAGCTAGGCTAAAAATTGCATGGTAGTCACTAGTACAGGCACCTAAATCTGTCAAAGATACGTTGCTTGCTGACTAAACAAAGTTTCAAACTGGCTTAGTGGCGCTAAGCCAAAAAATGACCTAGCGCCACTCTCCTAGTGGCGCTAAGAAGAATTTTGCCCTGGCGCCACGACAATAGGCGCCAGGTCTATCTCATCTCTATAAATACAGAGCCTCTTCTAGCGTGAAAAGGGTCCGCAAACTCAGTCTAAAAACCCTAATATTCGATATACAGAGCTCGTAGCCTCCCTAAACCCTAGCTTCCCTAGGTTTTCCAAACCCTAGCCACCATACACAAACCCTATCCTCCTATACACTCATACACACCCGTATACACTTATACACTAGCCTCCAACCCTCCATTGAAGACTTGGATTGCTGCAACTCGAAGCTCTCAAAGACCAAGACAAAACTCTCGAAGACTGAAGCGAAGACTGAAGAAGAAACAAGAAGAGCAAGGTGCGCAAAGCCAAGCGAAATAAACAAGACATACGATAGCCTTTCTTTTTAAGTTTTTGCGCTTCCCCCCCTCTCTTCTCTCTCCTAACCCACTTGGGTTTTCTCTATTTTAATTCCCCATCTTCTTCACCCCTTTCTTTGCATGCTTGAAACAAGGGGACTCCTAGTCCATGTGTAGGATTAGGCTATTGGAGGGTCACCGTGTTGGGGGCTTTCTTTTAGTATAACCGAAGACCACGTGGGTTCGGCCCCCCTGATTATGTGGTGAAGCCTTAACCTTGTATGTTCACGACCCCAATTTGCATTGTGCATATCATTATCTTGCATTCTTTAAAAAATCGTTTTCAAACTTGTTTTCAAAGCTTGCATTAAACTTGATTTCAAAATTGCATCAAAATCTCATTTTTCAAAAACTTGTTTTCAAAATTACAATCCTAGGGTGATTCTAGCCTTTCCATGGCTAGGATTACTTTAGGAAAGTGTTCCATTTAAAGTGACCGATATGGTCTATATTTTCAACTCCTTGTTGTTTTCAAAATCACTTTCTTAAAGTGGTTTTAACCTTCTTATGGTTAGAATCGTTTTAGGAAAGTGAGACATTTTTATACTTTCCAAAAATGATCTCTTTTCAAAAGTCCCTCTTTCTAAAACTCTCATTTTCAACATGCTTTCCTAAAACTCTTCTTTCTAAAGTTGTTTTCAAAAACTCTTTCTAAAAACCTATTTTTCAAAAACTTCTTTTCAAACTCCTTCCCAAAACACTCTCCTCAAAATTCACTTTCCTAAACACTCTTTCCAAAAAGCTTCTTCTAAAATTTTGTTTTCAAAACTCCCTCAAAGTTTTACTTTCCAAAAACTTCCTTCCTAACATTATTTGAAAAACACATTTTTTAAAAACTCCTCTTTAGAATCTTCCTCCAAAATCTTCGTTTCCAAAAACTCACTTCCCAAAAATTCCTTTTCTTGGTGCCCAAGTCAAGCCCTAGAACCCACAATTAGGAAACCCTAATTTTCTTTTCAAAAATGTGATTTTCAACCTTGCCCCAAACTTAGGTTTCAAAAACCTCCTTTTTTACGTCAAAATCATAAGTTTCCAAAAAACCTATTTTCTACGTCAAAACAATAGTCTTTCCAATTCTAGGGTTTCGAAAACCTCTCTTTCCAAATCCTTGTCAAATCCAATCTTCCCTTTAGGTCACCAAATCCAATCTCCTGTTTAGGAAACTAGATCTAATTCTCCATTTTTGGAAGTAAAATCATACCTTCTCTTTTAGAAACAAAATCTAATCCCTTGTTTTAGGAAATAGGAATCTTAACTCTTCCTAATCCAAATCTTTTCTAATTCAAATCATTCCTAATCTTCTACTTTCCTAAATCTTAAGTTTCCAAAACTTGAACATAAAAATCTTTCCCAAATTTTAAAACTCAATTTCCACATCTTTCCTAATTAAGCCCTTTCCTAACTCTACCCCTTTTCAAATCTTAACTTTCCAAATCTAAGTTTTCAAATCTCTCCTAAACTCAAAGCTTTCCTAAGCTCAAGATTTTCTAAAATTCAAATTCTAAAACTTTCTAAATTTCAAATCTTTCGAAATTCGAAGTTTTCTAAATTTAAAACTTTCTTAAGTTAAATTCTTCTAAACTTCCAAACTTTCTAAATTCTAAACTTTCCTAAAACTTCAAATATTTCCAAATCTAAAACTTTCTAAACTCAAAACTTTCCTAATTTTCAAAACTTCCTTAAATTCTAAACTTTCTAACTTTCAAAACTTCCATATTTCAAAACATTCCAAATTCAAGACTTCCCCATCTCAAAACTTTCTTATTTTCAAAACTTTCCTATTTCAAAACATTTCAAATTCAAAACTTTCCTAAGTTGAAACTTTCCTAAACCAAAACTTTCCTAAAACGAAACTTTCCTAAAATGACACTTTCTTAAAATGAAACTTTCTTAATTTGAATCCTTCCTAAATCCAATCTTTCCTAATCGTCCAAACCCTTCCAAGTCAAGTCAAATCTTTCTTAAACCTCTTATCTTTCCAAAATAAGTCCAAATTTTTCTTCCGAGTTCTATCTTTTCAAGTCAAGTCCAATCCTTCTTTTTTGAGTTTCTAAGTCTAGGTTTCCTAAAACCAAGTCTTTTAAAGCCAATCTTTGCAAATCTTCCAATCAAAGTCCAAATTTCCTATTCTTCCAAATCCAATTCGAATTCCAACTCCAACTCTTTCCCAAATCAACTCTTCTATTTTCAATCGGACTCTTGTCCGAACTACGACTGACCTGATTCCTCCAAAAGGATACGTAGGCAACCCCATGGGTGCGGTCACAACATTTTTCAAACTTCTATTTCCACAACCTTTTTCAAGTCTCCAATCTATTTTCAAACTTCCAATTCCAAATTTCTATTTCCAAATATCTATTTTCATTGTCCAAAAATTTCTTTCCAAATTCAAACTTCTATCTCTTCCTTTTTAAATCAAATCAATTTCTTTCCAAATCTATTTTTCCAACTCTCTTTTCTTACACTTGCATATCATGTATCATGTTAAATTTCTTTCTAAACATTTCTTTTTCAAAGTGGATAGGATTGGTCATTAGTTAGCTGAAGACTCTCATAGGTGAATCTAGGGTAAATAAACATGTAGATACCGTAAGGGTGGGGTAGGGTGATGGCTTAGTGTGTCTTCCCTACACGTAAATAACCTCCGAACCTAGATCGCTGTTTTCGAAAGACCAAAATGAGTTATTTTTCTAAAAAGGGCTTAAATGTTTTCCAAGGGTTGCTAAACAACCTGTTTTCTTAAAAAGCCTCTCTTGAGGAGATATTTTCAAAATCGTTTTCCAAAACCCTAAGTGTAGTTTTCAGATTATGCTTAGTTTTTCAGTGACCTAACTCACCTTAATCAAGTTAGGTGGCGACTCCAAATCTTTTTCCAAAAGCCCTTTATTCAAATCAATTTTGAATTCAAACATAGTCGCACTCATTCTTCTAGGAGGGTGAGTTCTAACGAGAGAGTACAGTGTTTTTCCCGCTTGTGTGTGTATTCCTCGAGTGCGAAAAATCTGGGTGTGACAGATATCCCGTTCAGTTAGAGGGCACCAGCTGTTTGAATGGCCGGCCTGATGGAAGCTTAAATTCTCACTTATCTGAATTTAGTCATTTAAAAGGAGGGAGAGTCCTATTTTGAGGACAACGAAATTTTAGGAGTTAGACTAGTTTGAGAACTCTAGCTTTGAAGGAGAAAAACAATTTATTTTTTCCGACTACGTTTTGGAGGATTCATCAAGAAGATTGCTGTTTAGAGAAGATTTCTTGACCTTTCTTGAATCGTTTTCTTTAATATTGTTTAACTATTTATGAATGTTATGGGATTTTATTTGCACATGTTAGTTATAAATATGTGTTCTCGTAGCCAAATCTTCTCTTGGTATGGATTGATGAGGTTTGTGGATATGGGTGAATTGATGATAGCACATTTGTTCAAGAACTTGGAATCTTGAATTGACGATTCATCTCTAATCATGGGTATTTAAGAACGCATTGATTTTGATTAAACCTAAGGACAATGTATAAACTATGGAGGAGCAGGGATATATTGACCTAGGTCACTGATGGAGTTAATGGATTTTCATTGCCTATAAACCCTCTTGAGTACTTTAGAAATGATTGGTCTTGATTAAGATTCATGTCCTTCCTGTAGATAGGCTTTGAACTGGGACATGAAAGATTTGGAACCCTAGAAGGACTGGTTGGGATTGATTGTTCAAATACTCATTGAAGGGATGAATCAAGGACTTCAGTATACAAACTATCTCAATTCACCTAACTTCTCAAACTGAATCAATCCTACCAAGTAATCTTTTCATATTTTTTTTTACTATAGCAAGTAACGTTAGTTGGGATAACTTAGGTACCCACATCATAATCAAGTTTTTTTCTTAATTTTAGGATTTTGCCAATTTAGTGTCCCTGAAGGTCTCATTTCTAGTTGAGTGCAGAATATTTTGGTAGACTCTCATACCTTCCTCGTGGATCGACCTTGGACTTACCAAGATCGTATTTCATCGCCTCCGTGCCCTTGCGGAGCTTCCTGAACTGTTTTCGGGAGCGATCACATGCCTAGAGGAAAGTTTGTGAGAGCCATTGTGTAGGGAACCTCTCACAAACCTACTTTAAGATGGTATGGCCTAAGAGGACCTTGTAATTTGGTGAAACCTCTAGCCTTATATGATTCTATGACCCTTTTGCATATGGTTATCTTGTTCATATTTTGCATGCTTGGCTTTAATGTCATATTCATAACTATTTTTTCAAAACTTTCACTATCTCTTTTTCTATATCATTCATAAAGCTCATATTCAAATAATTCCCTAAAAAATAATTCTAGGGTTGGTTCCTTGAAGCCTAGGTCAAACCCTCAATTTTCACACCTTAGAAAACCCTCTTTAAGTCCCTTGACTTTATTTGCAACCCTACATTTCATTACTCTTCAAAGTTACACTAAAATGGCTTTCAAACCCTCTTCTTCTATGTTGATTTTCAAGGATTTTACTTTCTTGAACTTTGTGGTTGAAATGATCCCTTAGAACCTTCTCTTGAGTGGTCTCTCTATTATCTTGACCATATTAACTCTAGTTCATTAGAGTTGGCTCTATTCACTTCAAAATGGCTTTCAAAATTTTTCCCTTCAAAAAGGATTCTCAAATGGCACTCTCTTTAATTTGCATAAAAGTGATTTTTCTAAACCATTATTTTCACTTTGATTTTTAGAAGTTTTACTCTCTTGAATATTGTGGTTGGAATGGTCCCATGGAGTCCTCTTTGGAGTGTTTTCCTTTAAATCAACCATATGAACCCTTATTCTTTAGAGTGGTCTTCAACCTTTTAAAAGTGATTTTCAAAACCTCCTTTTCAAAACCAATTTTCAAAGGATGATTCTCTTTAATTTTCAAGTCTTCAAAACTATCTATTCAATGTTGATTTTCACAAGTTTTACTCTCTTGAGTTTGTGGGTAAAATGGTTCCAAGGCAATCCTCTCTTGAGTGATTTCCAAATATCAATCATAGGACCTCAACACTCACTTGAGTGGTTTTCATAAAATGGTTTTCAAAACTCACATTCAAATTTCATGCATAAAACCACCTTTCCAAAATCCTAGTTTGTCGCGCTCAGATTTTTTGCACTCGAGGAATACTCCTACAAGCGGGAAAAACGCTGTACTCTCTCGTTAGAACTCACCCTCCTAGAAGAATGAGTGCGACTACGTTTGAATTGAAAATAGGTTTGAATAAAGGACTTTTGAAAAAGATTCGGAGTTGCCACCTAACTTGATTAAGGTGAGTTAGGTCACCTAAAAACTAAGAATAATCCAAAGACTACACTTAGGGTTTTTGGAAAACGATTTTGAAAATATCTCCTCAAGAGAGGGTTTTTAAGAAAACAGGTTGTTTGGCAACCTTTGGAAAACATTTAGCCCTTTTTGAAAAATAACTCCATTTGGTCTTTGAAAATAGTGATTCTAGGTTCGGAGGTTGGTTACGTGTAGGGAAGACGCACTAAGCTATCACCCTACCCCACCCTTTCGGTACCTACATGTCAATCTACCCTAGATTCACCTATGAGATTTGAAGAAAGTTGTGACCGCACCTATGAAGGTGGAATTGAAAGTTTGAAGAGTGTTGTGACCGCACCTATGAAGGTTGCCTACGTATCCCTTTGGGGGAATCAGGTCAGTCGTAGTTCGAACCGGAGTCCAATTGAAAAGGGATTGATTTGAAGAGAGAGAAATTGGATTGGAAGAAAGAAATTGAATTGAAAATTGGATTTGATTTGAGATTAGAAGAGAAGATTGGAAATTGAAATTGAGAAGATTGGACTTTGATTTGAAGAGATAGATTTGGACTTGTTTTAGAAAGATGAAGGTTTAAGAAACCTAGACTTAAGAAAGATGAGACTTAGGAAAGACTCAAGAGTTTAAGAAAGATTGGATTTAGGAAAGGTTCGAATTAGGAAAGGTCCGATTTAGAAGAGTTTCAAATTAAGAAAGTTTTAAAATTAGGAAAGTTTCAACTTAAGAAAGCTTTGGGTTTAAGAAAGTTTTCAACTTTAGGAAAGTTTTGAAATGAGAAAGTATTGAATTTAGAAATGTTTGAATTAAGAAAAGTTTAGTTTGAGAAAAGTTTAGAATTTGGAAAGTTTCAAATTAAGAAAGTTTTGAAAATAAGAAAGTTTCGTTTTGGGAAAGGTTTTGAAATAGGAAAGTTTTCAGTTTAGGAAATGTTTGAATTAAGAAAGTTTTGAGTTTAGAAAAGTCTTAGATTTGGAAAGATGTTGAAGTTTTAGAAAGTTTAGAATTTTGTAGAGATTTAGGTTTAGAAAGATTTAACTTGAGAAAGTTTCAAATTTAGAAAGTTTTGATTTTAGAAAGATTTGAAATTTAGAAAGTTTAGGATTTAGAAAGTTTAGAGTTTGAATTTTAGAAAGTCTTGAAATTAGGAAAGGCTTGAATTTAGGAAAAGTTTGAAAACTTAGGTTTGAAAAGTTAAGATTTGAAAAGAAGGTAGAATTAGGAAAGGGTTGAATTAGGAAAGATTTGAGAGTTGAGTTTTAAAACTTAGGAAAGATTTTTATGTTTAAGTTTTGGAACCCTAAGGTTTAGGAAAGTGAAAGATTAGGAAGGAGTTGAATTAGGAAGGAATTGGATTGGATTTTGTTTCGAAAAGAGAGGGTTTGATTTTGTTTCCAAAAACGGAGGATGGGATCTAGTTTCCTAAACGGAGGGATTTGATTTGGTTTCCTAAAGGGAAGATAAAATTCGGCATGGATTTGGGAAGAGAGATTCTAGAAACCCTAGATTTGAAAAATTATAGTTTCGACGTAGAAAATAAGTTTTGAAAACATGTATAGTTTTGATGTGAAAACAGAAGGTTTTGGAAACCTAGGTTTGGGGCAAAGTTTGAAAATCATGTTTTTGGAAAGAAAATTAGGGTTTCCTAATGGTGGGTTCTAGGGTTTGATTTGGGCTTCTAAGGAAAGAATTTTTGGAAAGTGCGTTTTTAAAAACGAAGGTTTTCTCGAAGGGAATCCTAGGGAGGAGTTTTTGGAAAGTGTGTTTTTGGAAACGAAGGTTTTAGAAGGAAAATCCTAAAGGGGAATTTCTAGAAGAAAGATTTTGGAAAGAGAGTTTTTGGAAAGATTTTTGGAGAGAGTTTTTCTAGGAAGGTTTTTGGTAGAAGATTGTTGAAGAGAATTTTTGGAAAGATTTTTGGGGAACGTTTTTAGAAACTGGATTTTGGGGAGAGGATTTTGGAAAGGAGTTGAAAAAGGGAATTTTGAAAAATAGATTTTGGGAGGAAGTTTTTGAAAACAATTTTGGAGAGGAGAGTCTTAGGAAAGTATGTTGAAAAAGAGATTTTTAGGAAGAAAGACTTTTTTGAAAAGAGAGTTTTTTGGAAGGTGTAAAAGATCTCACTTTCCTAAAGCAATTCTAACAACAAGAAGGCTAGAACCACTTTAAGAAAGTGGTTTTGGAAAACAATAAGATTTGAAAATATAAACCAAAAAGGTCACTTTTAATGTAACACTTTCCTAAAGCAACCCTAGCCATGGAAAGGCTAGAATCACCCTAGAATTGTGGTTTTGAAAACAAGTTTTTGAAAAAGAGATTTTGATGTAGTTTTGAAAACAAGTTTGAAAATGATTTTGAAAACGAGTTTGAAAACGAATTTTGGAAGATGTAAGACTATGATATGCACAATGCAATTTGGGGTCGTGAACATACAAGGCTAAGGTTTCACCACATAATCAAGGGGGCCGGACCCACGTGGTCTTTGGTTAGACTAGAAGAAAGCCCTTGACACGGTGACTCTCCAATAGCCTAATCCTACACATGGACTGGGAATCCCCTTGTTTCAAGCATGCAAAGAAAGGGGGGAAAGAGATGGGGGATTAAAATAGAGAAAACGCAAGTGGGGTAGGAGAGAGAAGAGAGAGGGGGGAATTGCAGAAATTTAAATAGGGAGCCTACCGTATGTCTTGTTTATTTTGCGCGCCGTGCTGTCTTCGGTCTTCGGTCTTCATCTTGATCTTCACCTTCAGTCTTCAAGAGTTGCCTTCAAGCTTTGGATTGTAGCTCCTCAAGTCTTCAAAGGATGGTTGAAAGCTAGTGTATGAGTGTATGGGGGGTGTGTACGAGTGTATAGGAGGCTAGGGTTTGTGTAGGGTGGCTAAGGTTTGGAGAAACCTAAGGAGGCTAGGGTTTTTGAGGTGCTCGAGCTCTGTATATCGAAATATAGGATTTTTAGGTTAAGTTTGCGGATCCCTTTCACGTTGAATGAGGTTCTGTATTTATAGAGGTTGGACAAACCTGGCGCCTGTTACAGTGGCGCCAGGGCAAAATTGCTTTTGGCGCCACTATTAGTGGCGCCAGCCAATTAGGAAACTTTATAAGTCAGAAAGCAACGTATCTTTGACTAGATTTGGGCGCCTGTACTAGTGACTACCATGCAATTTTTAGCCTGGTTTCACTAGGAGTGGCTCTGAAAGTCCGGGAATGATTTGAAGGAGTTGGGAATGAACCGGAAGGCCGGAAAAGAGCAGGAACACTTAAAATAGTGTCCTGGAGGTATTTGACTTGAAAAGTGAGGATAATATGTGTCGGAAAGGTTGACCGGGCCCTTAGGGGCAAAACGGTCAATCGGACCGAGAAACTGTCGGGACAGACTCGGACTATCCCAGAAGAAGACTTGGGATCTAGAAACATTATTTAGAATGTTCCCAGAGGTTTCTGGTTTGATTTCCTAAGCCGGCGTGGTCGGAAAAGGAGACCGACCCACTAGGGGCAAAACGGTCATTTTGCACCGGGTTGGCCGGAACTGACTCGGAATGATCCGGAAAGGTAAAAGGAGGTTGAGAACACTATAAAAAGTAGTCTCATGACATTACCGGTTTGATACCCAGAGCCAGTGTGGTTGAAAAAGGAGACCGGCCCACCAGGGGCAAAACGGTCATTTTGTACCGGGTTGGCCGGAACTGACTCGGAATGATCCGGAAAGGTGAGGGGAGGTTGAGAACACTATAAAAAGTATTCTCGGGACATTATCGGTTTGATACCCAAAACCGGTGTGGTTCCCGGGGCATTCGGATGCTTAGGGGCAAAATGGTCATCTTGACCGGAAAGTCTCGGAAAAGGTCCAAAGGACAGTTTGGTCATTTTTCACCAAAGTGGGCTAACAGACACTGATGTTGACCTGGGTTTTGAGTGTTTCCGCCACTCTAACGGTGGTCGTCGTGACACAGGGGTTTGTTGCCAATTCCCTATATCGACCTATTTGTGAGTATTTCTGCTACTCTAACGGTTTTGTGAGTAGTTTTGCTACTCGGACCGTCTCGAGGAATAAACTATCTCAAGAGAGGGATTGGAAAGAGGACTGATTGTCTCTGAAGAGACGTGCCTGGAATGGAACCGTCTCGAGGAATAAACTGTCTCGAGAGTGGGATTGGAAAGGGGTCTTACCGTCTCTGAAGAGACGTGCCTGGATTGGAACCGTCTTGAGGAATAAACTGTCTCGAGAGAGGGATTGGAAAGGGGTCTTACCGTCTCTGAAGAGACGCACCTGGATTGGAACCGTCTCGAGGAATAAACTGTCTCGAGAGTGGGATTGGAAAGGGGTCTTACCGTCTCCGAGGAGACGCGCCTGGATTGGAACCGTCTCGAGGAATAAACTGTCTCGAGAGAGGGATTGGAAAGGGGTCTTACCATCTCCGAGGAGACGCACCTGGATTGGAACCGTCTCGAGGAATAAACTATCTCGAGAGTGGGATTGGAAAGGGGTCTTACTATCTCCGAAGAGACGCGCCTGGATTGGAATCGTATCGAGGAATAAACTGTCTCGAGAGAGGGATTAGAAAGGGGACTTATCGTCTCCGAAGAGACATGCCTGGAGTGGAACCGTCTCGAGGAATAAACTGTCTCGAGAGTGGGATTGGAAAGGGAACTTATCGTCTCCGAAGAGACGTGCCTGGAGTGGAACCGTCTCGAGGAATAAACTGTCTCGAGAGTGGGATTGGAATCGGAAAGGAAAGGACAATGACCCTAAGGGCATTTTGGTCATTTTGCCTCTATTTGAGCCTGGTGGGCCCGCGAGGCGATGGACTAACGGGATTTGGACTTAGAAAGTTGGTTTCAGTTGGAATATGCCTACAATGACTTGAACACAAGTCTGGACGGAGTGTAGACTGCCGAGCAGTCAAAAATGGGGTGCTTACATAGTTCAAAACCACCTTCCAACCCTAGGTTAACTTGACCCTAGTTGTCCATCCTTAGGTTAACCTAACCCAAGTTAGTTAACCCTAAGTCAAGCAAATCCTAGGTTAGCCTAACCTTACTTAACCCTAGATCACCTCAACCCTAGGTTAACCTAACCTAACCTAATTTAGTTAACTCTAAGTAACCTTAAGCCTAGGTTAACCTAACCCAAGTTAGTTAACCCTAAGTCACCTTAACCCTATGTTAACCTAACCCAAGTTAGTCAACCCTAGGTTAATTCAACCATAGTCTAACCTAACCCAAGTTAGTTAAACCTAGGTCATCCCAACCTAGGTTAGTAAGCTTCAAGATTCCAATTCAAGGACCTCCTTTCAAATAATCTTTCAACTCGAAAACTATCTTCATAACATACTTTTTAAAAGCATCCTACTCTCTTGAGATTTCAAAAATCAAACCCAAAATTTTTTCAAATACTTCCATACTCGATCTTCAAAATGCTTCCAAGAGGTTCTCTTAAACTTGTCTCAATGGCTAGACACTTAATATTTTGCCAAAGACTATTTTCAAAATATTTCCAAAAACTCACAACCCTAAAGTGTCCCCAACCCTTTATGGTTAGGGATTCTAAGGAAAGTAACACATTAAGTACAACCTTCAAGGTTGTCCATATTAGGGTTCCAAAACTTTAAGTGTTTTCAAAAGCTACTTTCAAAATGATTTTCAAAAGTCACATCCTTGAAGTAACCTTATGCCTTACATGGGTGAAGTTGTTTAAGGGAGGTGATATACTAAGTAGGGTTCTATAACTCTAAAGCTATAAAAACCTAAGGGAAGTCTCTAGCCCCTTTTTCAAAAATGTTTTCAAAAGTCATGGCCTTAAAGGAGTTTAGCTATTCATTAACTAATCTCTTAATGGTGATGAAATATTCAACATGCCTTTCATAAGGTATATGAAAACTATTATCAAAAATCATTTCAAGACAAGTTCATAAGAGCTCTTGTGAGTCCGAATCTAATTTTCAAGTCCATAATAAAGTTTTCAAAACTTTCAAATCGCTCTTGAGTTATGTTTAAAAACATTTCAAAACACTTCAAAATCCCATTTCAAGAGCATTTTCAAAAACCTTCAAGTTCTATTCCAAAAACACTCTAATATCCGATTTCAAATCAAAACGCTCAAGTTCTCTTTTTTCAAAGACCTCAAAGCTTCTTCAAACTTTCCCAAATGCTCCAATGTGCCTCTTTTTTATCGAGCCCTTGCCCGAACTATGAGTGACTTGATTATCACCAAATGAGATGCGTAGGGAACCTAAAATTGTGCGGTCATAACCCATGCTTCAACCTAAGTTCTCTTTTCAAAATTTTCTATCAATTCAAGATTTCTATGTCGAATCCCTTCAAAACTTCTATGTTTTCAAATATTTTTCTCAGAACTTGCATCATGCATAATTCATCTAAAAAGTGATGACCAAACCCCATTTTCAAAATTCTAAAGTGGATATTAAGTGAATAATAGTAACCGGATATTCAACTGAGTGAATTAAGGGTGATTAGGCATGTAGGCACCGAAAGGGCGGGGTAGGATGATAGTCTTAGGATATTTTTCCTACACGTAACCAACCCCTGGACCATAGATTTCTGTTTTTAAAAGACCAAAATGGAGTTATTTTCAAAAAGGACTTAAAACTTTCCAAAGGTTGCCAAACAACCTATTTTCTTAAAAACTCTCTCTTGAGGAACTTTTCAAAAATCTTTTCAAAAATCCTAAATTTAGTCTATGGATTACACTTAGTTTTAGGTGACCTAACACATCTTTAAATATGTTAGGTGGCAACTCCTATTTTTCTAAAAATGCCCTTAATCAAATCAATTTCAAATTCAAACTTAGTCGCACTCGTCTTTCTAGGAGGATGAGTGCTAATAAGAGCACATTATACTTTTTCCCGAGCCGAAAGGACTTGGTTAAAAACCGAGATACGACAGTTGGCGACTCCACTGGGGACAATTAGAGGGTTAGGTCATTATCATGTCTTTTTACCCTTTACTCACCTAGAATCTTTGGTTCCTTTATCAAGTTTTATCCACTTTTTAAAATTTTTCTAAGTGCCCAAAACAAAGTTTGTCAAAATTTTAAGATTGTAAAAAACAAACATTATTTTCCAAAACAGTTTTCAAATAAGTGTCATTGCTTACATTCATGCTCTTGCATCAACATCCACTTGCATGATCTTGCATTGCTTTCCATATTCATGCTCTATCATTGACCATCCATTTTATCTTGCATTGAGTTTTTCGAAAAGTTACTAACTCCTTGCATTCTCTTTTGTAGGTAGACCTTTGTTCACATTTCATTTTTATGTCATAATTAACTGCCATGTATGTGATGAATGAACAGGATGGGATGTGTGTTGTTGGTTCTTTTCCTCCATTTTTGAAAATTCCACACACACTGGGTGCGCTCACTTGTATTTGCATTTTGCATAAATTAGCTTGTTACTACCCTTCTAGATAGAAGGGGGAACAGTATATTGACTGTGGGCGAATGTTGTGTCAATTTCTCAGCCTACAGTCTCTTAATAGTTCCCCCACTCAAACCACTAACCAAAGATGGAGTTCATCCTTTCGGGGGCGGACTTCGGAGGTTTAAAGGTTCAGGAACCGAGCTTTTTTAGGAAGCATTAATAAACCCCCAACCCCATGCTCATATAGCACCCCGTGTATAATCAAACCTCTGTCAGAACCAAAGAGGAAAGGGCAACCACTTTACTTTCCCTTATATTCTGCTCAATCCATGCTGTTGTGCTATTCAATTCCTGTCATTATGTTATTTATGTATCTTTTTGCATCATAACTGCTCATGCATCCGTATTCATTTCAAGACAAGAGTTTCCAAAATAACTCAAGTCATTGCATCTCCTTGCATTTAATTAACCCCCAGAGAATGGCCTAAAGACCTTCTCGCTTAAATTAAGCCAACCAAAACTCCTAAGGGTACCAAGTGACCCTAAGGATTTATGACATGCATCAAATCATCTCCTAAAGAGGGGTCCTAATCCCTCTTCGCTTAGGAAGATAGGGCTGGCAAGAAGAGAAGGGGCAATCCGGAATCAAGGTCTCTCACTGACCTCTATCAAAGAAAGTGAATCTGAAGACTCGAGAGTAGTTTAGGATTTCAAATGTAAAAATAGAATAGGCGAAAGTCCTAAGAAAAATGTTCCCCTTCCCCTTCAAATGTACTTTTAATTCCATGTACAAAAAAAAAAAAAAGAAGGAGAATCAAATGCAATAAAACTGTCCTTCCTACTTTCATCGAATGAATGCATGAATGTGTGAATGAATGAATACACATGCTTGCACAGGTACAGTGTTGCATATAGGGGCAACCTCCTATATCCAAAAGTAAGCGAACACATCATGCTTAGTCCCCCTAGAATAGCAGGGGCACCCCTAAGGCATGTATTGCATAAAAACTTTCAAATTAAGGCACTAGCTTTTCCCTTTTCCTTGTTTTTCACTCTATCTTTACTTCCTCCTTTATTTCACAAAAAGAAAAGAAAGGGCAAAGCCCACGCTTGCAGAAAACTTCCTCGTATAGATCGCCATCCCAGAAAGAAGTAGTTGCTCATTTCAGAACATATAGCATCCATGAAGTCATTCAATATGCCACCAAGCTCGGCCTTTAAGCGAGGCCAGGCTCAGCTACTGGAAGAAATAAGGGGACTTGGGAAAAGGATGACCAAAATAGAAACAATAGTCTTTTTGCTCATATCCCATGCATGTATAACGCTTAATAAATAGGTAGAGGCTCTCCAGGTCCAAATGCATAAAGAACATATTGTTCTCTGAAAAAGGACCAAGGGAAAAGATCGAGATTACACCCCGTTGGCTTGCTCTCTAACCACCGCCTACCGACGGCTTCGCCGAGCCAATCATCTTGTTCTGGTACCTCCTATGACTATCTTCAACCAGACCCTCGAATCCTATAATCCTAATCTATCATGTGAATACCATTCCAACTTACCCGGCCATAACATAGAAAATTGTCCCACTTTGAAATGCAAAATTTAAAACCTCCTCGATTTCCAAACCATTGACCCAACTATTATTACGCCAGAACCTCGGTCTTTAGAAACATCTAAGACACCCTCTCGACCTAAGAGAGCGAGCTAGAGAAATTGAGTTTTTACTGAACTTGTTTGCATGCAAATCACAGCTTATTATGGCTTCCTAGCAGTAGGACACCTGAAGCCTATACCCTCTCAGTCTTTGCCTAATCCCTTACCACCCAACTTCAATTCAACAATAACCTTTGAATATCATTTGGGTGGGCAAGGTCATGACACTAAGGAGTGCTTCTCTCTGAAGCATAAAATTCATGACTTAATTGACTTAAAAATTATTGGCACACAAGTAGCCAACCCAACTCCTGTCGCTCCCTGCCTATTACTGAACTACACCATCAATTTTATCACAAGAGATAAGGCTGATCCAAATAGTCCTAGCAAAGGAAAGGATAACATTGAGAAACCGCTAGTCTTGGGGGGTAGCCGGGGCATCGCATCTAAAGCAGAAAGAGGAAAGCAAAAAGTGATCCATCACTACACCATCACCACTGGAGCTTCTAATGCCTCAGACGACAACTCGATCAACCTCGGGTGACCCAACGAGACACTTGAAAAATGGAGCGTGGGGAAAGTTGGAATAATCCCAAAGCTTGTCGAAGGGGCTTATCAATTCAAAAAGGAAAAAAGGAATATTTTCTGGATTCGTCCACTTTCCTTCCTATCTTCTTCTTTTTCTGTCTTTATTCTTGTCTTATGCGTATGCTTTCCATTAAGGCCATGCCATGTAAAAAAAAAATGAAATGATAATGAAGGACTCTAGTTCATTCCCTTTGACTCATACTCTTGTGGATAATGATTGCTTTTAGGGATTCTTTCCCAATCTGTAATGATTCGGCTTGAAGGATGGGATAACATGGGCAACCTATTTAACAGAGATTAAAACCTTTGAGAGAAAGATAGAGAGTAAAAGAGAGGAGGAAGATAGACTCAACAAAGAAATGCAGAGCTTATGGAAGAGGCGACACTTGAATGATATCCTAGCTATGCAATGGACAGCCGAGCTCTCAAAATAAAGAAAAACCATCCTTCAATCGTTCCAAAAGAAATAGACATCTCCCTTTGCTCAACCTACTAGAGTAGTAAGTGATTTCCATTCAAGTATCTCCAAACCAAGAACCATCCCCTATCATGAGGTAAGCACTAGACAATCGATCTGATAGAAGGTGTAGGAATTTATTGGTAGAAGCACATCATGCCTTTAAGAATATTGTCTAAATTATGTAAAAAGGCTTTATGGATGAAGCAATTTAATCTGAAATGAAGTGGGGCCCTTGGTTCTACTACCATACAGTTGAGACATGCCCTAGCAAAGTCCACTTGAGCCGGTCATATCCTTTGAAAAAAATATAACCGACCTGATGAACATGCCCACACTAGGTTAAGGCAAAAATCATAAATGAGAATTAGAGCACAATAAAGATGGTGATTCCTAAGAGGATACTACATCGGTGACATCTCCAAGAATAAGCATAGCAGCAAGTTTTTCAGTGTAGAGAATAGTCTTAGATGATAAGTAAAAAAAGAAAAGAAAAGAAGAAACGCGTTAATGGTGGCTTTCAAGGGAAGATAATGTCACCTTAAAATAAGAATGAAAAAGTTGGCACCCTTAAAAATCGACATAGGAACAAGTTTTTATGAAGAGTTCTAATCAGAAGGGAGAAAAAAGTCCAAAAGAACAATTAAAGGGTAAGAAGGAAAGAAAGGTGAAGGAAATAAAAGTTAAATTGCCAAAGGTGATCATGGGTCTTTCAAAACCCCACAATTGGTAATGTTTGAGCCTTTATATCCCTTTCCTTCAATAACCCCATAACCTAGCCCATATTACAACCCAAATTAAAGTCCTTTTTGATCAAAGAAAATTGCTTAGTCCAAAGAAGCCTGAATAATACTAAGAAAAGTAGTTAAAAAAAAAAAAAGAGAAAGAGAGAAGAGTGATAAAAAGGAATGCGGGGGCAATCTCATGCTCCAAAGTGTGCTCAGATGGTCTTGGTTTAAACAACCTACTAAAAGAAAATCTTTGAGTCTAAATATCCCTTTATTTCTTACAACCCCTAAACCCGGCCTACATTAAGGTCCTAAAAGAAGTCTTCTCAGATTGAGAGCCAAGCTGTTTATCGCTTTGCAAAGGGTAGGCAAGTTGTCGCTCAGGCCATAATGGAATGTGAAGATCTGAGAGAGAAAACCAAGTGAGGACAAAAATCCCCAAGAGTAACCCCATAGAAAGTAGAAATAAGCTAGTAGTTGGCAAACCAAAAGGTCAAGATCCTTTAAGAATGGTGCAAATACTATCACACCCTGATAAGAATTAGGTATGATCTTGGAAGGAAAGCAGAATCCCGAGAGTATGGGCCCTGGGGCAATCCTGAGACATTCTTCATAAATAACTTGTATTCATGCAATACTTGTGCATTCATAGCATGTATAACCTGTACATCCATGCAATTCCTGTGTAGTTCAATTCTATTCATACATTCATAAAAAATTATGACATGCACTCAATTTCATTTCCTGTGTAAACTTGTGCATTTATCAAAAAGTATGACATGTATTCATTTCAATTCCCGTATAAACTGTACCTATTCATGCATTCATAAAAAAGTATGACATGCATTAAAATTCCATCCCATGTATAAAATCTATGTACTCATTTCCATACCTGTATCAACCAGCATGACATGCATTCATTTCAATTCCTATACAAACTATATTTGTTCATGCATTCATCAAAAAGTATGGCATGCATCCAAAATTCCATCTCTACGCATTCATCAAAAAGTATGACATGCAATCAATTCCATTTATATATAAGCTTGTACATTCATCAAAAAGTATAACATGCATTCATTTCAATCTATGTGTAAACCCTGCATTCATTTATTCATATTCTTATCTAATCTGTGTATCCATTCATGGGTATAACATATATTGTTCTAACTTCCTATGAAAACTTTAAACAGCTTAATCTGACCTTTTTCAAACAATAAAGATTTGGGCAACGTCCCACCCTCGACCTCCCTAATAAACTATGAATAGCCTAATCCAACCTTTTTCAATACCTCAGAGAATAGAGCAATGACCCACCCTTGACCACCCCAATTAATGTTAGCCTGACTAAACCTTTTCAAATATAAAAACTGGGGCAACATCCCACCCTACACCTCCCATTTAATTGCAAACCAGTTGATCCATTCAAGGAAAACTGACCTAAAGATGTTCGATGTTTCCATATACCTCCACCCCTCCAAAACCAAATTCAAGGCATTCAACAACAAGGAAGCATATTATCTAGAATTCTTCCATAACAGGCAAAGGTAAAAGTCTACAATCAGCCCACCAAAGGAACACTACTCTCTAGAGATCTCAATCCAAAAAGTAGCAAATGGCATCTTCTCCAACATTCAAGACAAAAGAACTACAAGTAAATCCCTCCCATCAGTAAACAATAGGTTTTAGAGCTTCTTTCGAAAAAGCAGATTGGATTTTTGAGCTTCCGCCGGAAAAGCAGATTGGGTTTTAGAGCTTCGTTTGAAAAAATAGATTGGATTTTCCAACTTCCTCTGAAAAAGCATATTGGGTTTTTGAGCTTTCTCCAAAAAAGCAGATTGGATTTTTGAGCTTCCTTTGAAAAAATAGATTGGGTCTTCGAGCTTGCTCCAAAAAATCGGATTCAATTCAGAACTTCCTCCAAAAAAGTAGATTAGGTTTTCAAGCTTCCTTCAATAACGCAAATAGGGTTTTTGAGCTTCTTCCGAAAAAGTAGATTCGGGTTTCTAAGCTTCCTTTGAAAAAGCAAATTTGGTTTCCGAGCTTCCATAAAAAAAGCTGATTAAGTTTCAGAGCTTCCTTCGAAAAAGCAGATTGGGTTTTTGAGCTTCTTTCAAAAAAACAAATCAGGTTTTCAAACTTTCTCCAAAAAAGTAGATTGGGTTTTAGAGCTTCCTTCAAAAAGCAGATGGGGTTTTCGAGCATCATCTAAAAAAAATAGATTGGGTTTCAGAGGTCCCTCCAAAAAAATAGATTAGGCTTCCGAGCTTTCACCGTGAAAAGCATATTGGGTTTCTGACCTTGCTCCAAAAAAGCAAATTGGGTTTCAAAACTTCCTTCAAAAAAGCAGATTGGGTTTTCGAGCTTTCTCTGAAAAAGAAGAATGGGTTTTTGAGCTTCCTCTGAAAAAGCAGATTGGGTTTTAGAGCTTCCTCTAAAAAAGTAGATTGGGTTTTTGAGGTTCCTTCGAAAAAAAAAAAAATTGGGTTTCCGAGCTTTCTCTATCAAAACAAATTGGGTTTTCGAGCTTCCTCCAAAAAAACAAATGGGGTTTCCAAGCTTTCTTGGTCAAAAGCAAATTGAGTTTATGAACTTTCTCTAAAATAGTAGATTGGGTTTTTGAGCTTTCTCTGTCGAAAGCAGATTAGATTTCTGAGCTTTCTCCTTCAAAAGCAAATATCAACCTTGAACCTCCCCAAGGGGAGTAGCATTTTGTCAGACGGAGTGTCAATTCAAGAAGAATCAGTTTTCAGACATCAACCTTGAACTCCCCAGAGGAGCAGCATTCCACCAGACGGAGCATCAGTACAAGAAGAATCAGTTTCCAGGCATCAACGTTGAACCTCCCCAAAGGAGCAACATTCTGGTAGACGGAGAAACAGTTTAAAAAGAATTTGTTTATAGACATTAACCTTGAACTTCCCTAGAGGAGCAACATGCTGCTAGACGAACGTCAGTTTAAGAAGAATCGATTTCAAGATCTAAACCTTGAACCTCCCCAGAGGAGCAGCATTTCGCCAGACAGAACGTCAGTTCAAGAAGAATCAGTTTTTAGACATCAACTTGAACCTCACTAGAGGATGCACCCTTCCACTAGACGGAGCGTCAGTTTAGAGAGAATTAGTGTCCAGATATTAGCCCTAAACCTTCCCAGAGGAGTACCATTTCACCAGAAGGAATGTGTAAGCACCCCATTTTTGACCGCTCGGCAGTCTACACTCCGTCCAGACTTGTGTTCAAGTCATTGTGGACATATTCCTATCGAAACCAATTCTTTAGGTCCAAATCCCGTCTATCCATTGCCTCGCGGGCCCACCAGTCCCAAATAGAGGCAAAATATCCAAAATGCTCTTAGGGGCATTGTCCATTCTCATTCCAATTCCAATCCCACTCTCGAGACAGTTTATTCCTCGAGACGGTTCCAATCCAAGCACGTCTCTTCAGAGACGATAAGTCCCCTTTCCAATCCCACTCTCGAGACAGTTTATTCCTCTTGACGGTTCCAATCTAGGCACGTCTCTTCGGAGACAGTAAGACCCCTTTCCAATCCCACTCTTGAGACAGTTTATTCCTCGAGACGGTTCCAATCCAGGCACGTCTCTTCGAAGACGGTAAGACCCATTTCCAATCCCTCTCTCGAGACAGTTTATTCCTCGAGACGGTTCCAATCCAGGCACGTCTTTTCGGAGACGGTAAGACCCCTTTCCAAACCCTCTCTCGAGACAGTTTATTCCTCGAGATAGTCCGAGTAGCGAAACTACTCACAAAACCGTTAGAGCAGCGGAAATACTCACAAAACCGTTAGAGTAGCGGAAATACTCACAAAGCCGTTAGAGTAGCGGAAATACTCACAAATAGGTCGATATAGGGAATTGGCAACAAATCCTTGTGTCACGACGACTACAGTTAGAATGGCGGAAACACTCAAAACCCAGGTCAACATCAGTTTCTGTTAGCCCGCTTCGGTGAAAAATGACCAAACTACCCTTAGGACCTTTTCCAAGACTTTCCGGTCAAGATGACCATTTTGCCCCTAGGCATCCGAATGCCCCTGGAACCACACCAGCTCTGGATATCAAACTAGTAATGTCCCGAGAATACTGTTTATAGTATTCTCAACCTTTCTTTACCTTTCCGGATAATTCCAAGTCAGTTCCGGCCAACCCGGTACAAAATGACCGTCTTGCCCCTGGTGGGCCGGTCTCCTTTTTCGACCACACCGGCTCTGGGTATCAAACCGGTAACCTCCTGAGAATACTTTTTATAGTATTCTCAACCTTTCTTTACCTTTCCGGATCATTCCGAGTCAGTTTCGGCCAACCCAGTGCAAAATGACCGTTTTGCCCCTGGTGGGCCGGTTTCCTTTTCTGACCACGCCGGCTCTGGAAATCAAACCGGAAACCTCTGGGAACATTTTGAATAATGTTTCCAGATCCCAAGTCTTCTTCCGGGACAGTCCAAGTCTGTCCAGGCAGTTTTCCGGTCTGATTGACCGTTTTGCCCCTAAAGGCACGGTCAACCTTTCCGACCCACCTTATCTTCACTTTTCAAGTCAAATACCTCCATGACACTATTTTAAGTGTTCTTGCTTCTTTCCGGCCTTCCGGGTCATTCCCGGCTCCTCCAAATCATTCCTGGACTTTCCGGAGTCACTCCCAGTGAAGCCAGGCTAAAAGTTGCATGGTAGTCACTAGTACAGGCGCCCAAATCTAGTCAAAGATACGTTGCTTGCCGACCTTAAAACTTTCCTAATTGGCTGGCGCCACTAGTAGTGGCGCCAAGCCAAAAAATGGCCTGGCGCCAGTGTAAAGTTTGCCCTAGCGCCACTGCAACAGGCGCCAGGTTTGTCCAACTTTTATAAATACAGAACCTCATTCAACGTGAAAAGGGTCTGCAAACTTAACCTAAAAATCCTATATTTCGATATACAGAGCTCGAGCACCTCAAAAACCCTAGCCTCCTTAGGTTTCCCAAACCCTAGCCACCCTACACCAAACCCTAGCCTTCTATACACCCCCTTGCACTCATACACTAGCCTTCAACCCTCCTTCGAAGACTTGAAGAGTTGAAATCTGAAGCTTGAAGCTTGAAGACAACTCTTAAAGACTGAAGACGAGGATTAAGACGAAGACTGAAGACCGAAGACTGCACGGTGCACAAAATAAAGAAGACATACGGTAGGCTTTCTATTTAAATTTTCGCACTTCCCCCCTCTCTCTTCTCTCTCCTAACCCACTTGGGTTTTCTCTATTTTAATCTCCCATCTCTTTCCCCCCCTTTCTTTGCTTGCTTGAAACAAGGGGACTCCCAGTCCATGTGTAGGATTAGACTGTTGGAGAGTCACCGTGTCGGGGGCTTTCTTCTAGTCTAACCAGAGACCACGTGGATCCAGCCCCCTTGATTATGTGGTGAAGCCTTAGCCTTGTATGTTCACGACCCCAAATTACATTGTGCATATCATAGTCTTGCATCTTCCAAAATCTATTTTCAAAGTTGTCTTCAAAATCGTTTTCAAACTTGTTTTCAAAATTGCATCAAAATCTCTTTTTCAAAAACTTGTTTTCAAAACCACAATTCTAGGGTGATTCTAGCCTTTCCATGGCTAGGGTTGCTTTAGAAAAGTGTTACATTAAAAGTGACCTTTTTGGTCTATATTTTCAAATCTTATTGTTTTCCAAAACCACTTTCTTAAAGTGGTTCTAGCCTTCTTGTTGTTAGAATTGCTTTAGAAAAGTGAGATCTTTTACACCTTCCAAAAAACTCTCTTTTCAAAAAAGTCCTTCTTCCTAAAAATCTCTTTTTCAACATACTTTCCTAAGACTCTCCTCTCCAAAATTGTTTTCAAAAACTTCCTCCCAAAATCTATTTTTCAAAATTCCCTTTTTCAACTCCTTTCCAAAATCCTCTCCCCAAAATCCACTTTCTAAAAACGTTCCCCAAAAATCTTTCCAGAAACTCTCTCCAACAATCTTCAACCAAAAACCTTCCTAGAAGAACTCTCTCCAAAAATCTTTCCAAAAACTCTCTTTCCAAAATCTTCCTTCTAGAAGTTCCCCTCTAGGATTTTCCTTCTAAAATCCATGTTTCTAAAAACACACTTTCCAAAACTCCTTCTCTTTAAAATCTTTTTCCAAAAACTCCCTCTTCAAATTAACTTTCCAAAAATTCCTCCTTAGGATTCCCTTCTAGAAAACCTTCGTTTCCAAAAACGCACTTTCCAAAAACTCTTTCCTTAGAGCCCCAAATCAAGCCCTAGAACCCACAATTAGGAAACCCTAATTTTCTTCCCAAAAACATGATTTTCAAACTTTGCCCCAAACCTAGGTTTCCAAAATCTCTTGTTTTCACATCCAAACTATACATGTTTTCAAAACCTCTTTTCTACGTCAAAACTATCTTCCCTTTAGGAAACCGAATCAAATCTCCCCGTTTAGGAAACTAGATCCTATCTTCCGTTTTTGGAAACAAAATCAAATCTTCTCTTTTAGAAACCAAATCCAATCCCTTCCTAATCCAAACCTTTCTTAATTCAAATCCTTCCTAAACTTCTACTTTCCTAAACCTTAAGTTTCCAAAACTTGAACATAGAAATCTTTCCTAAATTTTAAAACTCAAAAGCTAAATCTTTCCTAATTCAAATCTTTCCTAATTTCCTACCTTCCTAAACCATAAGCTTCCTAAAACTTTCAACTTCCACATCTTTCCTAATTCAACCCCCTTTCCAAATTCAAGTTTTCAAACCTTTTCCAAAATTCAAACCTTTTCTAATCTCAAGATTTTCTAAAAAAAACTCTAAAATTTTCAAAATCTTAAACTTTCTAAATGTCAAATCTTTCTAAAATTCTAAGCTTTCTAAATTCAAAACTTTCTTAAGTTAAGACTTTCACAATCTAAATCTTTCCAATTTCTAAACTTTCCAAAACTTTAAAATCTTTTCAAATCTTTCTAAATTCAAAACTTTCTTAATTCAAGACTTTCTTAAGTTAAAGCTTTCTTAATTCAAACATTTCCTAAATTGAAAACTTTCCTTTTTCAAACCTTTCCTAAAACGAAACTTTTCGATTTTCAAAACTTTCCTAATCTTAAAACCTTTCCTTTTTCGAAAACTTTCTAAACTCGAAGCTTTCCAATTTCAAAACTTTCCTAAACCTAAAGCTTTCCTAATTGAAAATTTTCTTAATTTGAAACTTTCCAAAAATGAAACTTTCCTAATTCGAAACTTTCCTAAATCGGTCCTTTTCTAATTCAAAACTTTCCTAAGTCCAATCTTTCTTGAACTCTCAAGTCTTTTCTAGGTCTCCTACCTTTCCTAAGTCTAGGTTTTCTCAAACCGTCTCTTTTTCAAAACAAGTCCAAATCAATCTTTCCAAAGCAAGTCCAATCTTCTCAAATTTCAATTTCCAATCTCCTCTTCTAATCTCAAATCAAGTCCAATTTTCAATTCAATCTCTTTCTTTCAATCCAATCTCTCTCTTCAAATCAATCTCTTTTTAATCGGACGCTTGTCCGAACTACGACTGACCTGATTCCCCCAAAGGGATACGTAGGCAACCTTCATAGGTGCGGTCACAATACTTTTCAAACTTTCAATTCCACCCTCATGGGTGCGGTTTCCAAAATCTTTCCAAATCTCAATCTCCAATCTATTTTCAAAATTTCAATTCCAAATTTCTATTTTCAAATTTCTATTTCTAAATTTTTAAACTTTTCAATTTCAATTCCATCTCTTCAAATCTATTTTCAATTCAAATTAATTTCAAATCAATCTCTTTCCAAATCTATTTTTCAATTCTCTTCTATTGCACTTGCATATCATGCATCATGCTAGTTTTCAAACATTATTTTTCTAAAGTGGATAGGATTAAACATTAGACTCTCATAGGTGAATCTGGGGTAGATTGACATGTAGGTACCGAAAGGGCGGGGTAGGGTGATAACTTAGTGCGTCTTCCCTACACATAACCAACCTCCGAACCTAGAATCACTGATTTCAAAGTTCAAAAGGAGTTATTTTTCGAAAAAGGCTAAATGTTTTCCAAAGGTTGCCAAACAACTTGTTTTCCTAAAAGCCCTCTCTTGAGGAGATATTTTCAAACCGTTTTCTAAAAACTCTAAGTGTAGTTTTCGGACTATGCTTAGTTTTTAGGTGACCTAACTTACCTTAATCAAGTTAGGTGGCGACTCCAAATCTTTTTCTAAAAGCCCTTTATTCAAACCAATTTTTAATTCAAACTTAGTCGCACTCATTCTTCTAGGAGGGTGAGTTCTAACGAGAGAGTACAGCATTTTTCCCGCTTGGGTGAGTATTCCTCGAGTGCGAAAAATCTGGGCGCAACAGAATGCCAGTTCGAGATGACTTACTCTCCAAAATTATTCAACTCTGGTGCCTCTGATTGCCTCGTAGTCAACATGGGATCCTTCCTTTTTCGTTTTCTGTCTTTGACAAGCAAAGATAGAAAAAAAGGGGCATCTATAAGCACCCCATTTTTGCCCGCTCGGCAATCTCCAGCCTGACTTACCTTCTTTTTCAAATTCCACAAGCACATTTAAGCCCAAATCAACTTTTAGAACCCTATCCAATCAGTCAACCGCTTCTCCGGCTCGCTGAGCCTAATAGAGGCCTAATAACCAAATTTACCCCTTAGGCCACTAGACACGTCTTTGAGAAAGTTCAAAATCTCTCAAGACAGTAAGTCCATCCTTTCAAAATGTTCCTAGATGGTTTGGTGTACTCAATACGCCATCTTAACCAATTTCGATCTCGTTCTGGTCAACTTCGGTCAGAATGACCATTTTAGCCCTAGGCACCCCAACACAATACAAATCCCACCTAAACAGTGAAAACTCCTTCTAGAAGTATCACCAAACAGTCTGGCATGCTTAATATGCCATTCCAATCCATTCTGACCCTTTTCGACCAATTCCATTCAAAATGACCATTTTACCCCCAGTAGCCCGAACGCGCCCCAAAACTACACTGCCTCTGGGTATCGAATGATAGATCTCTTTAAACAACCTTATTTAACCCAAGGTGAGCCTCGCGACTCTAAACACTCCCGACTCAACGAAAGTCCCCTGGAGCGTCTCGTAGATGCTTTGCTAGGGTTGTCTTTTCTCCGGAGTCCTTGATTATAACGCACCGTCAAATGACTTGAGAAATGCATAAATCAGGGAATTCCCAAAAGCCTAACCATAGGTGTTTCCATCGATGCGGCTTGATTGAATAGATCACTTCCATGAGCTCCCTATCATATGGCTCGAAAACTGCCACTTTCGGTAACCCCTAGAGCGTTTCACAGATGCTCTGCTAAGGTTGTCTTTTTGTCCAATTCGCTGATTATAATGCATCGTCAAATGACATGAGAAATGCATAAATTAGAAAATTCTCGAAAGTATTTTCAGAGCACTTTTCATTGATACGGTCCGATCAAAAAGATCTCTTCTCGGAGGCCTTGATCACGTCGCCCAAAAACGACTACTTTTGAACATCCGCATAGCGTATTATAGACGCTTTGCAAAAGTGAATTTTCGTGCACACTTCCTGAGATGATATTTCATTATTTTGAACACCTTTCAAGCTTTCTAAAAATTCAAAGTTCTTGAAAAACACTAGAAAAACATTATGGGTGCAACTGATTTCTTTGAATCCATCCTGGATGGCACAATTATCGAGGTAAAGTTTAAACGAACATTCTTGGTGGTGGAGCGTATGCTACATGCGCTAAGATTTTAATCAGATCGATCAAACTTTGCTTAGCCCTTAAGATTTAGCCAGTACAATGTGTGCCACGTGGCAATCAAAGAGAGGAATAGTACTGGCGCATGTACCACATACACCAAGCCGCTCCAGCTTTGCCTATACCTATAAGTACAAGCCTCCCCCTTTGGATATTCCAGAATTAAAATTGGCAGTGAAACTCTGCAAAAACTGCTCCAGAATCTCGAATTCCTATATACATCTCACACTTCAAGAACTTAGGTTAGATTCCACCTCCCTTTAACCCACTTACATAGCCTTCAATGCCATAGAAGGCCTCATTCTAGCCCCTTCAAGCCTTTTTAAGGCTATTCAAGCTCAAGTCAAAGCATCCATGGAGGTTTGAAAGTGTTTGAAGGTAAAAAGTAGCATTCTCTTTACATTTTTGCAATCCCCATTCCTCTCTTCTCCCTCCCAGCCTACTTAGGCTATTCTCTATTTTAACCTCTATCTTCTACCCCCCTTTCTTGCATGCTTGAAACATGGAAGCTCTTAGTTCATGTCTAGAGAAAAATTTGTGAGAGCCACTGTGTAGGGAACCTCTCACAAACCTACTTTAAGATGGTATGGCCTTGGAGCACCTTGTAATTTGATGAAGCCTATAGCCTTGTATGATTTCATAACCCTTTTGCAAATGGTTATCTTGTTCATATTTTGCATGCTTGGCTTTGTTGTCATGTTCATAACTATTTTTCCAAAACTTTCACTATCTTCTTTTCTATATTATTCATAGAGCTCATATTCAAATGATTCCCTAAAAAAATGATTCTAGGGTTGGTTCCTTAAAGCCTAGGTCAAACCCTCAATTTTCACACCTTAGAAAACCCTATTTAAGTCCATTGACTTTATTTTGCAACCCTACATTTCATTACTCTTCAAAGTTACACTAAAATGGCTTTCAAACCCTCTTCTTCTATGTTGATTTTTAAGGATTTTACTCTTTTGAACTTTGTGGTTGAAATGGTCCCTTGGAACTCTCTCTTGAGTGGTCTCCCCATTATTTTGACCATATGAACCCTAGTTCATTAGAGTTGGCTTTATTCACTTCAAAATGGCTTTCAAAATTTTTCCCTTCAAAAAGGGTTCTTAAATGGCACTCTCTTTAATTTGCAGAAAAGCGATTTCCCTAAACCATTATTTTCACCTTGGTTTTTAGAAATTTTACTCTCTTGAATATTGTGGTTGGAATGATTCTATGGAGTCCTCTTTGGAGTGTTTTCCTTTAAATCAACCATATGAACCCTTATTCTTTATAGTGGCCTTCAACCTCTTAAAAGTGATTTTTCAAAACCTCATTTCCAAACCAAATTTTCGAAGGATCATTCTCTTTAATTTTCAAGTCTTCAAAGCTATCTATTCAATATTAATTTTCACAAGTTTTGCTCTCTTGAGTTTGTGGATGAAATGGTTCCAAGGCAACCCTCTATTGAGTGGTTTCCAAATATCAACCATAGGATCTCAACATTCACTTGAGTGGTTTTTATAAAATGGTTTTCAAAACTCATTTTCAAATTTCATGCATAAAACCACCTTTCTCAAATCCTAGTTCAAAACCACCTTCCAACCCTAGGTTAACTTGACCCTAGTTTTCCAACCTAAAGTTAACCTAATCCAAGTTAGTTAACCCAAGGTTAACCAAACCCTAGGTTAACCTAACTTTACTTAACCCTAGGTCACCTCAACCCTACCCGAAAGGACTTGATTCAAAAACCAGGGCACGACACATACCCGTCGCAAACTCAAAGTGAGAGAATAAGAGCTCCATTGGAACACAAGGAAATTGGGGCAGGAAGGCAGACGAAAGAATTGTGCACCAGAGTCCAAGCTGGGATGAGACAATCATGATGCAACCATCAGAGAAGATAGGTTCCACAATGTCAGCAGAATCATCTTGAAAACCAAAGAGAAAATTGTACTCGTGAGGAGTGGGAGTAAGGTCGCATTCCCTGAAATGGAAAAGAGACAAGTTAGGCTGCCAAAAAAGAATCACCACCTCCATGAATCCTAGAATAAGCTATACCGATAGGAGTGAAGCCACCTGACGAAAGGAACGATGAAAGATGTCCTGCTCATTTGGAGGATAGCTGTCATGCTAAGCCCTCAGCCGACTTAAAATAGCAGAAGCCATTCTGAAAGCCAAATCAAGATAAAAACGTCAACATATAGTAAGTACAGTTCAAAAAGATAAGAAGCATTAAACAAAAATGCAAAAATATTTTAAGTTTCAAGTCAAAATAAATTTTATATACATTTTGTCTTAAAAAAAATTCAACTGTCGAGTTAAAATGAATTTTCTAAACATTTTGCCTTCCAATGTTCACGTTGCAGGTCAAAATGAATTTTCTACACATTTTGTCCCAATTTCAAATCAAAATATTTTCTACAACTTTTTCTCCTAAAAGTTTATCTCAATAATCAATTCCTATGTCTTTTATCCTTCCTTTTCCAAAATCATTCCAAAATCCAAAGTTCATTTTCAAAAATCAAATTTCAAAAATTCTACTCTAAGCTTCTTCTTCAAAAGATTTCTACTCTAATAAAGTTTCAAAGTTTTCTAAAACTTTTTCCTTCAAAATGTCTTGTTCAAATTCAATTCTCAAAAAATTTTCAAAGGTTTTATTCCGCAAAAACTTTTCCTTCCAAGGTTTTTTTTTTTTTTTTATCAATTTCTAAGTTTCTCAAATTCAAAATCTACTTTCAAATCTTCTAAATATTTCCCTCAAAATTTTTCATCCAAAACTTTATTTTCAAAGATTTTTCAAAATTTTTCCTTTCAATAGTTTTTTTCTAGGTCCCTCGAGTTTCTCGGGGCCTTCTTTGCCAAAAATGTCTCACGCTCAAAGGTTTTTCCTCTTTTTCCTTCAAAAATATTTCACTTCAAAATTTTCAAATTTTAAAAGGTTCTTCTTGAGTTTCTCAGGGCCTTCTCTGCCAAAAAAGTCTCACCCTGAAAGGTTTTATATCTTTTTCTGTTAAAAAAGATTTCATTTCAAAAATTTTCTAACTCTTTCCTTAATTTTGA
Source organism: Euryodendron excelsum (assembly GCA_033060915.1). Taxonomy (NCBI): domain Eukaryota; kingdom Viridiplantae; phylum Streptophyta; class Magnoliopsida; order Ericales; family Pentaphylacaceae; genus Euryodendron; species Euryodendron excelsum. The sequence goes on from CM065397.1 coordinate 35,769,778, forward strand.
AATATTTTAGCAGAGTAATGCTTATAAATAGTCCCTACAATGCCCAAAACTTTGCAACAACACACAAATCATGCACCCCATGACACGATCATATGGCACCAACCCACATAAAACAATCCCTGTGCACATTCCCGAGATTTTTAAATTTCCAAGTACTTGTTCTATTTTTCAAAAATTTAAGAATTTTCAAAATTGTTACAAAAATCTTTCAAAGTCACTCCAAATGTTTTCTAAAAATATTCTCATATTTTTCTAAATGTCAAATTCAAATATTCTCATTAATTTCTCAATTTTCCTTACTTTTCAATTATTTTTCTATTTTTCAAAAAAAATTCAAAAAATAAAATTTTTTTCAAAAAATCACAAAATTTTATACGGTTATTCAACACATTTTTCTAAGGCACATGATGCAAAAATCTAGCCTAAAAACCCAATATCTAAGGTTGTAGGAGCAAATTTTTAATTCTTGTAGAAACCACTTTTGTACAAACATACGAAAACTACCCAAACTCAATCAAACGGGCATCAAAATGCAGAAACAACATCACCAAAGCATTCAAAACAGCTTAAAATATTCATTTCGACTATTTGCACGACTTAAACGGAGTTCTGCATGCCAAAATCAACGAAAAACCAAAACTCACCTCTTGAAGTTCTCTGGAAAAATCTTCTTCTCCGGTAACTATTCTGACGATGGCAACCACTTCCGACAACTCTTCGAGGTCTCCCAAGTCCCTTCCTCCAATTTACAAGGCTCACTTCTCGCCAAAAACTCAAAAATCACTCACACACTCACAAAAACTCCCTCAACCCTTGAGGTTCAAATCTAAAATTCCTATATTTCCAGAACCTAGCGCCACTAAGCAATGGAGCCAAGGTTATTTAAAGCTAGGCACCATTAGGTTTGGCCAATTCGGCCCTTTTTCCTGCCTATCCCAATTTCAAATGCCCTCTTGGGTCAAATAACCATTTTCAAGCTCCAGTCCTCCAAGATTTTCAAACTCCATCCCTCTAATCGCCTTGCGGTTAACATGGAACTCTTACTTTATCATTTTCTGCCTTCGACAAGCAAAGACAGAAAAAGAGGGACAATTGTAAGCACCCCATTTTTGCCTGCTCAGCAATCTTCGGTTTGTCCGGATTCGCATTCAAAACCAACACAGACACATTCGAGTTAGTTTGTCAGGCCCAATAGAGGCAAAATGACAAAAATGCCCTTGGGGCATTGTTCGGTCCAATTTCAGTCGGCACGTCTTCTTAAAAATAGTAAGTCCCTATTTCCATCTCAAATCTAGTTTCAATTCTAATTCCAATTCCAATCCAGATTAATCAAACTCAAACAGGCACGTCTTTCGGGAAAGTTAATCCCTCAGGCGGTATGTCCATTCAATTCGGCACATTTACCAAGAAAACTCCTCGGAGCTGTAAGTCTCTTCCAACCGTCAACCAGGACGGAACCAAAGTCCCTGAAATGGTAGAATAGTTCACTTTTGGAGCTTGCTAGCCCACCAATATAGAATGTCCATTGTCTGGCACATCTTTCGAGAAAGTTGATTCCTCAGACTGTAAGTCCATCTAGCAGCTTCCCGAGATCAGGCAGTCTTCAGAATGAATGCACACCGTTAGAGTGATGGAAACACTTGCAAACATTACAACCGTTATGTCGCGCCCCGGTTTTTGGGATGTCCAAAGTCCTTTCGGCTTGGAGACCCTAAAGCACGGAACTCTGTCACTAGAACTTATCTTCCTAGAAGGACAAGTGCGACTAGGTTTGAAGATTGATTTGACTAAGGGCTTTTTAGCAAAATAGGAGTCACCACCTAACTTGATTAAGGTGAGTTAGGGCACCTAAAACTAAGCGCTAATCCAAAGATTAAACTTAGGGTTTTTAGAAAAGGTTTTTGAAAACTCCCTTAAGAGAGGGTTTTTAAGAAAATAGGTTGTTTGGCAACCTTTGGAAAGATTTAAACTCTGTTTTGAAAATAACTCCATTTTGGTCTTTTGAAAATAGAAATCTATGGTCCGGGGGTTGGTTACGTGTAAGGAAGATATCCTAAGATCATCACCCTACCCTGCCCTTTCGGTACCTATATGTCTAATCTCTCTTTGTTCATTCACTAGAATAATTGGCTACTATTGGCCACTTAATATCCACTTTAGAATTTTGAAAAACGGGGTTTAGTCATCACTTTTCGGATGGATGATGCATGATGCAAGTTTTTGGAAGAAGTTTGAAAATAATGAGGGTTTTGAAAGAGTTTGGAATAGAAACTTTGAATTGATTAGGATTCTGGAAAAAGGGATTGGAGTTAGAATAAAAGTTGTGACCGCACCATTTTAGGTTGCCTACGTATCTCATTTGGCCAGAATCAGGTCAATCGTAGTTCGGGCAAGAGCCTGATGGAAAATAGGCACATTAGGGCCCTTAGAAGGTTTGAAGATACTTTGGGGTCTTTAGAAAAGTTTAAGACACTTTGAGGTTTTTGGAAGTTGAAGACTATTTGGGGTCTTTGGAAGTTGAAGACTCTTTGAGGTCTTTGGAAAAGTTTAAGACACTTTGAGGTCTTTGGAAGTTGAAGACTCTTTGTGCTCTTGGAAGTTTTGACTTGAAATTAGATGGTGGAGTGTTTTGAAAATGATCTTGGATCACCTTAAGGGAGTTTTGGAACAAGGCTTTGTCATGACTCAAGAGAACTTGAAAGTGTTTTTGAAGTCTTGTTTTGAAAACCTTGGAGGAATGTTTTGATGAATTAGTTTTGGAAAGTGGTTTTTGGAAATGGTTTACGGTTTGGAATCCTAATATGGACAACCTTAGAGGTTGTTCTTGATTTATCACTTGTCCTTGGAATCCCTAACCATGAGAGGGCTAGGGACACCTTAGGTTTGTGACCTTTTAAAAATATTTTTGGAAATGCCTTGAAGATGGAGTATAGGAACATTTGAAATGTTTATGGAGTTGGTTTTTTGAAATCATGCGAGTAGGGGGTATTGGAGAAATGGGTAATGTGAATAGTTTAAAATTGAAAGATCATTCAAAAAGGGTTCATGAGTTGGAACCTTGAAGTGTACTAACCTAGGTTGGGTTAGCCTAGGGTTAGGGGTGACCTAAGTTTAACTAACTTGGGTTGGTTTACCCTACGGTTAAGATGACCTATGGTTAACTAACTTGGGTTAGGTTAACCTAGGGTTAAGTAACTAGGGTAGGGTTAACCTAAGGTTAGGATGACTTAGGGTTAGGTTAACCTAAGGTGAGTGAACTAGGGTCAATCTAACCTAGGGTTGGATAACTAGGATTAAGTTAACCTAGGGTTGGACAACTAGAGTCAAGTTAACCTAGGGTTGGACAACTAGGGTCAAGTTAACCTAGGGTTAGGTAACTAGGGTCAAGTTAACCTAGGGTTGAATAACTAGGGTCAAGTTAACTTAGGGTCGGACAACTAGGGTCGAGTTAACCTAGGGTTGGATAACTAGGGTCAAGTTAACCTAGCGTTGGATAACTAGGGTCAAGTTAACCTAGGGTTGGATTAGAAAATGGTTTTGGAAGTTGGTTTAATGCACTTTTGGAAAGAGTTTTGGAAAACAAAACATGTTATAGAATGGACTTTGGTGGACAACCCTTTTGGAGATCATTTCCATGAAAATTTTGACTCTAGCCAAGAGTATAGTTTATATGGTTAGTGATTGGAGACCATTCCAAGGAAGGTTTCCTCACGGCCATTATAACCTTTATCTTGACAAGAGTGGAGGTTTCAAAAATCAACATAATGATGGCAATTTTTAGGAAATCATTTTTGATGCAAAGATGGAGAGAATGCATTTTTGAAAATCATCTTTTGAGAAGGATTTTGAAAACCACTTTTCAAGGGAACCATTCCATCAAGAGAGGGTTCATATGGCCAAACAAAAGGGAGATCACTCAAGAGAGGGTTCCATGGAGCCATTCCAACCACTACACTTAAAAGAATTGAAATCTTAAAAATTAGAGAATTAGAAAGCAACCCTTATGCAAATTAAAATGTCATGACACCAAAATGAAAGTTAGGGGATTAGTAGGAGGTCTTCTAAGGCATAATTTCTAAAATCCCATCTTACACTTCAAGGGGCCAACTCTCGAAACAAGTTTTGAAAGAAATATAGAGCTTGGAGATGGCATGAAAATAAGAGCAATGTAAGCATTGTAGAGCATGGCAATAAGCATAAAATGAAGCCAAGCATGCAAAATATGATCAAAATAGTGATATGCAAGGGGTCATGATTATATACAAGGCTTTTAGGCTACACCACATAAACAAGGGGCTCTTAGACCATACCATCTTAAAGTGGGCTAGTGAGAGATCCCCCTACACGGTGGCTTTCACTTGCTTTCCTCTAGGCATGATCTAAGAGCCCTCTTAGCTCAAGTATGCAAGAAAGGGAGGTTCAAGATGGGGATTAAAATAGATAATAGCCTAAGTAGGCTAGAAGGGAGAAGAGGAGAGTGGGGGAAGACACAAATGTAGTCTTCAACACACTTGTAGTCTTCAATGGATGTCTTGATTGGATCTTAAATGACTTTAAGAAGGCTTGAAGGGCTGGAAGGGTGTGTTTAGTGGTGTATAAGGCTTTGTAGATGAAGTGTATGGCCTTGAGGGAGGTGGAATATACGTAGGGATTCGAGGTTCTAGAGCAATTTTAGCAGAGCTTCGCATCAATTTTGGACCTGGAATATACAAAGGGGGAGGCCTCTATTTATAGGCAATCTGGCACAAGCCTGGCGCATGTGCTACATGCGCATGGCCAAAATTTGGCCTTGTGCATGTAGGACATGCGTAGGTACTGTTCCATTACCAGAATGACACGTGGCACCCTATGTACTGGTTAAATCTCAACCGTTGATCGAAAGTCAGTCAATCTGATCAAAATTTGAGCGCATGTAGCATACGCTCCATCATTGGAAAGGTTTGTCCATACTTTGCCTCGATAATTGAGTCAATCGAGAAGGTTTCGGGGGAATTGGTCACACTCGGGATGTTTTCCTAGTGCTTCCGGTAAGCTTTCATGTTTTCGAAAAGTTTGAATTATGTTTGGAGGTGAGTGATATCATCTTGGGAAGTGTGCCAAAAAGGTCACTTTTGCGGAGCATCTGTGATATGCTTCGGGGGTGTTTGAAAGTGGCTGTTTTCGTTTTGTGTGATCGAGGCCTTCGAGAAGCGATCTATTCGATCGGACCATACCGATGGAAAGTACTCTGGAAATACTTTTAGGAATTCCCAAATTTACGCATTTCTCAAGTCGTTTGATGGTGCGTTTTGATTAGGGAATCGAAGAAAAAGTCAACCTTGGCGGAGCGTTTGTGAGACGCTCCAGGGGTTACTGAAAGTTATCTTTTTCACACCGTACGATGGAGGGCTTTGGGAAGCGATCCATTCGATCGAACCATATCGATGGAAAGATCTATGGACGAGCTTTCGAGAATTCCCTGATTTACGCATTTCTCAAGTTAGTTGACGATGTGTTATAACCAAAGAATCAGGAGAAAAGACAACTTAGGCAAAGTGTCTGTGAGACGCTCTAGGGAACTTTTATCGCGTCGTGTGAGCTTAGTGTCGTAGGGTGCTCCTTGGGTTAAACAAGGTCATGTGTTGAAACCCTCTGCTCGAGATCCCAAGGTCGGTGCTATTTCGGGGCATTTTTGGGCTTCCAGGGACAAAACGGTCATTTTGACCGGGGTTGGCTGGAAATGGTCAGGAATGGTTTGTTATGTTATGTTAAGTGTGTAGGGCTGTTCAGGGATGGTTTTGAGAGAGTCTTTTACTGTTCAGCGGGGTTTGTGTCGTGCTGATTCGTTTAGGGGCAAAACGGTCATTTTGACCAAAGCGAGCCGGAATAGGACCGGATTTGGACCAAATGGCGTGTGGGGGATGCCTAATGGTTTAACAACATTTTGGAAGGATGGACTTATCGTTTTGAGGGATTTTAAACTTTCCTAAAATGTGCCTGGAGGCCCAAGGTGCATGTTTGGTCATTTTTCACCGAGTCGGGCTAGCAGGCGCCGGTTTTGACCTAAGTGTTGGTTCTCGAGACCGCCCGGTCTCGGAAAACTATTTGTGCGGTGCTGGTCTTTAAGAACGCCTGGTCTTAGAGAACTACCTGTAAGGGTGGTGTTGGTTCTTGAGAACGCCTAGTCCTAGAAAGCTACCTGGAAGGGTAGTGTTGGTCTCTAAGAACGCCCGGTCTCGGAGAACTACCAAATGACGAACATTCTACGTTGGCAGGCTAGCAGGCACCAGAAGTGAACCGTCTGGAATTTTTGATGAGGTATTAGTCCCCGAGATCGCCCAATCTCGGGAAGCTACCTGGATGGCGTTGGTTTCCGGGACCACTCGATCTGGAAAGCTGCCTCGAATAATGGTGCTTATGGCTCCAACAGGTCTTTGTGGGCCCGAGAAGCAACTAGCTGGTTGGATTGGACTACATGTGTTGTGATGTTGGAAATCGAACCCGGTCGGGTCGGAGATCACCGAGCGGGCAAAAATGGGGTGTTTACACGTTAGAGTGGCGGAAACACTAGCAAATAGGTTGACATTGGGAACTGCCAACAAAACCCTTATATCATAGGACCGAACTCACCTTTTAGTAGTGGTACATTTCCCAAAGGGTAGGATGCCTTTGGAAACCAACTCATCACACACCGTCAGAGTGACGAAAACACTTAAAACTTGGGTCAACACTAGTGCCTGCTAGCCCACTCTGGTGAAAAATAACCAAACTGCCCCTTGGGCCTTTTTCGGTACATTTCTCAAGAAAGTACCTAAGTCCTCAAAATTGTAAGTTCAGTCTTTCAAGATTGTCCCAAAGAAAATCTAGCTTGTTCAAGTGCCTTCCAGTCGATTCCGGAGCAATTCCGAGACCATCCGGTCAAAATGATCATTTTGCCCCTAGGTATCCAATCGCCTCTGGGAACCACACCGGCTCTGGGTATTAAACCGGTTACCTGCCAAGGATGCTTCTAATAGTATTATCAATCTTTTAACACCTTGTCGGAGCATTCCGAGACTATTCTAGCAAGCTTGGTGCAAATGACCATTTTGCCCCTTGTGGGCCAGTTACCTTTTCCAACCACATCGACTCTAGGTATCAAACCGCTAACCTTTCAAAATACATTCAATAGTGTTTCCAACCTTCAAGCTTTCTCACGAGTCATTTTGAGTTCGTTCTAGTGTTTTTCGAGTTCAGTTGATCGTTTTGCCTTTGGTGGGCTAGTTGACCTTCTTAAACATTCCAGCATTGCTTCTCAAGCCAAATACCTTCAAGACACTCTTTTGAGGTTTGCCATCCATTCCCGGCTGGATCTGGTTACTCAGAACCTTCCAGATGATTCCCAGACTTTCTGAGTCACTCCTAATGGAGCCGAGCCAAAAATTACATGGTAGTCACTAGGACAGGCACCCAAAGCTTTTGCCTTGCGTATTAAGAGCCAAAAGACATGTTTCTTGCCACCCTAAAAACTTTCCTAAATGGTTGGCACAACTAGTAGTGGTGCCAAGTCAATAAATGGCTTGGCGCCACTAAGAGTGGCGCTAGTGGGTTCTTTGCCCTAGTGCCATTGCAACAAGCATCAAGTCATTTAGTTGCCTATAAATACAGACCCTCTACCTACATGAAAAGGGTCCGCAAACTCAGTCCAAAAACTATGTTTCTCAAAATCTAGAGCTTGAAGTCTCTCCAAACCGTAGCCCTCTCTAGTCTCTTCAAACCTTAGCCTCCATACACTTAAACCCATAGCATTTATACACTCTATACAAGTAAACACAAGCCTCCAAAGCTTTCATTGAAGACTCAAGGTGCTGCAACTTCAAGGTTTTCAAAGTCTAAGTAAAACAAAGCAAACAAAGCAAGCAAAGCAAGAAAAAGACAAGGTAGGCTTTCGATTTATTTTTATACAATTTTCCCATCTCTCTTTTCTCTCCTAACCTACTTGGATTTTCTTCTATTTTAATCCCCCATCTTCTACCTCTCTTTCTTGCATTCTTGAAACAAGGGACTCCCCAATTCATGCCTCCAAAAAATTGTTGAAGGTCACTGTGTCAGGGGCTTTCTTCAAATTTGACCCTTGATAATGTGCGTTCAACCCCCTTGATTATGTGGTGAAGCCTAGCCTTGTATGTTCACAATCCTATTGCATTGTGCATATCATATTCATACATGTATTCAATTTTTTTTTCAAAGTCAATTTCAAAATTGCATCAAAACTCTCTTTCAAAACTTGCATTCAAAGTCCCTTTTTTAAACTTATTTTCAAAATCACAATCCTAGAGTGATTCTAGCCGTTCCACGGTTAAGGTTGTTTTAGGAAAGTGTTATATTCATTGTGACTATCAAGGTCCATATTTTAGGTGTAAACCTTAAATTATTTTTCATCAAAGTCACAATCTTAAGATGATTCTAGCTATTCCATAGTTAGGGTTGTTTTAGAAAATTGCAATATTTAAAGTGATTATTATAGTCTATATTTCAAATCCATGTTGTTTTCAAAACCACCAACTTAGAATGGTTCTAATCTTTTCATGGTTAGAATTATTTTAGGAAACTGAGACATTCAAAATATTTCAAAAGTCCATATTCAAGCTCTTTTCTAAATTGCTTTTTAAAACTTCCTTCCAAAAACTCTCTTCAAAAATATACTTCCTAAAAACTCCCTTCAAAAATCTCTTTCCTAAAAACTCCCTTCAAAGATCTCCTTTCCAAAATTTTTTTTTCTTGGACTCTAAGTCAAGCCTTAAAATCCATGTTTATGAAATCCTAGTTCTCTTTCCTAAAATAACGACCTCTTTTTCTACATCAAATCTTAGGTTTTTAAAATCTCATTTTCAACTTCAAATCTTAGATTTCAAAAACCTCTTTTTCTATACCAAATCATAGATTTCCAAATCTTAGACTTTCAAGATTCAACCTTTTCAATTCTATGTCAAAATTCAATCTTCCAATTTAGGAAACTAGATCAAATCTTCCCGTTTAGGAAACTAGATCAAATCCTCTAATTTTGGAAACCAAATCAAATCATCTATTTTTTGAAACAAAATCTAATCTTCTATTTTAGGAAATAGGAATCAAATCTTTCTTAGTTCAAACTTTTTCTAATTCAAACATTTCCTGATTTCAATCTTCCCTAATTTCTAATCTTTCTAAATCTCAACTTATCAAATCTTTCCAAACCCTAAAACTTTCCTAATTTTAAATATTTCTAAACTCAAAACTCTCTGACTTCAAAACATTTCAAATTCAAATCTTTCTAAATTCAAATATTTCCTAAAAATAAAACTTTCTAAATTCAAAACTTTCCTAAAGTGAAACTTTCCTAATTTGGCACTTTCCTAATTTGAAAACTTTCCTATTTTGAAAATTTTCTAATTCAAAGCTTTCCAAAATTCAATCTTTCCTAAACTGTAACTTTCCAAACTCTTTTCCAAGTCAAGTGTTTCTAAATCAAATCAAATCCTTTTTGAACCTTTCTTAAACCTCATCTTTTCTAATTCTAAGTTTTCTAAAATGAAATCAAACTTTTTAAGTCTAGATCAAACCTTCTTACTTCAAGTCTGTGTTCCAACCTTAGGTTTCCTAAACCCTAAGATGTCTAAACCTTAGTTCAACCTTAATCCTAGGTTAGGGAGCTTCAACTCTTTTCTAAAACTCCTTTCTAAACCAAAATGGTTTTCCAACTTCAATATAAGTCAAAAATGTTTTCAAAACTCAAGTCCTTCTTTCCCAAATCAAGTCCAAGTTCTGTTTCAAAGTTCAAACCCTTTTCCAAGTTCAATTCTAACTCTAATTTCAAATTCAAATATTCTGTTCAAGTTCAAATCAAACCTTTTCAAATCAAACTTTTCAAAAACCTCAAAGTGTCTTTTTTCAATCGAATTCTTATCCGAACTACAATTGACTTGATTCCCAACAAAGGAATATGTAATTAACCATCACTAGTACGGTCACAACCTTTTTCAAGTTTCTAGTTCCAAAATCTATTTTCAAATTTTCAATTCCATAATCTTTTTTAAGTCTCCAATTCCATAATCTATTTCCAATTTTCAATTTCTAAAATCTTCTTTCAAACTTCAAATCTCCTTCTCAAATCTATTTTCAAAGCCAACTCTTCTTTTCAAGTCTATTTTCCAAAATCAAATATTTTTCTTACACTTGCATATCATGCATCATATTAAACTTTTTTTTAAAAGTCTTTTCAAAAGTGGATAGTATTGGACATTTATTAATTAAATATTCTAATTGAGTGAGCCTAGGGTGAATAGAGATGTAGGTACTGCAAGGACAAAGTAGGGTGATGATCTTAGGATATCTTCCCAACGCGTAACCAACCTTCAAACCTAGAATCACTTATTTTTAAAAAGGGCTTAAATCTTTCCAAAGGTTTTCAAACAACCTATTTTCTTAAAAATTCTCTCTTGAGGAAGTTTTCCAAAACCTTTTTCAAAAACCTTAAGTTTAATCTTCAGATTGTACTTGGTTTTAGGTGACCTAACTCACCTTAATCAAATTAGGTAGCGACTCTAAACCTTTTTCTAAAAGCCCTTATTCAAATTAATTTTCAATTCAAATCTAGTCGTACTAGTCCTTCTAGGAGGATCAATTCTAACGAGAGAGCACTGTGTTTTTTTCACTTGTACGTGTTTTCCTTGAATGCGAAAAATCGGGGCACTACAATGTGCCGTGCTAGATAGATTTACCGTCTGAAGGATCAACTTTCATGAAAGACAAGTTAGATTGAGTTTGATTGACTTAGACTAGAATTAGAATTGGAGTTGAGGTTGAAATGGGGACTTACCATCTTTTAGAAGACGTGCGAACTGGAATTGGACCAAATAATACTCTAAGAGTATTTTGGTCATTTTGCTTTTATTGGGTATGGCGGGCTCATGAAGCGATTGATTAACTAGATTGAGTATAGAAAGCTAGTTTGGGCTTGAATGTCTCTGTGTCAGTTTGAATGTGAGTCTGGTCAGGCCAAAGATTGTCGAGCCGGCAAAAATGGGGTGCTTACACCTATATCCTCGAGCTTTGAGATGGGCTCGTGATCAGGTGGCTCGACGATTGGAAATTACTAATTTTATGATGATACGGGCCAATCTGGAGTTGATAGACGTGAAAGACATAACTAGGCGGCCCTTTGTTGGATCGGTCCATTATGAGACAGTCAGATAGCTGGTCCTGATGTCTTTGTCCTGGATTTCCTTTCTTAGTGATGAGTCTTGGGAGTCTTATCTGGGAGATCGGTAGTAGCGCCAATTTCATGAGGAGTTCTGGTCAGCTAGGGATCCTCCTGAGTATATGTTTGGGGTTTTGGTTGAGGGGGTTCCTATTCTGTATGGGGAGCATCAGCCGGGTGCTGCTTTTCTGCTTCCACCAGAGACCGATTACACCACCTATTTCAGTGCTCGATCTATAGGTGCCTTTACCTAGTTCTAGGTGGTGGTTGGAGGCTATGCTGTGGGCCAAGAGCTGGTGGATTTATGGCATTGGGCTCAAGGATTTGTACCCCAGGCCGAGTTTACTGCTATGAGGGATTAGAGAGACTAGCAATAGATGGAGAGGGATCAATTCTAGATGGAGAGAGAGACTAGTATCAAGCCAAGGTAACCATTTTGACTACACAGTTGGCCCAAATGGGAGGTGGCGGGGTATATTATCTTCTTCTTCTGATTTTTGCTTTGTTTAGTTATCTATTTGCTTTGTTAATTCGAGTTCTTCCTCTATATAGGATGTCCACGCTTCCAGTAGTCAGCTGCCTCCTCTTGAGCCCGACTTTTGAGATTATGATCCAGACATTGATTTTAACCCTTGACGGGTGCCCTTTTCGTGGGCCCAGCTTTTCTTTAGCTCTATGTCCTGGATTCGCATTAGAGTTTTGTTTTGTCAGGCAGTTTATTTGTAACATTCAAATAAGATGGATATTTATGATTTAGACAACTAAATATATGTATAGACACATGAACAGAGATAGATGTTAGGATTATCATAATGTTAATGATGTAAGTCTATTACATGTTTGGATATGGTATTGAATTGCATTGGTGACTTTTGTTTCCACAAGGAGCTATGCCCTATGTATGCGAAGCTCATGCTGAAATTTTATAAAAAATACAAGCACATGTTAAGTATGCGTTGGTTAACACATAACAGAATGGACGGTTTATGAACAAACACACTCAAGGTGCTGTCGAGCTCCACGTCCTCAAAATGGCAACTCTTTCTTTTTAGGGGTTTTGCCTCTCCTCTGGTTCGACCTTACCTTGATTGGATGACAATAGCATTTCGTACCTTTCTAATCTTTCTTATCACTTCCCCTTTTTGCCCTGGCTTCCTACTTGGGTCGGTGTTTGGGATTATTTGGTTTGAATTCTCAATTCTTGAGAGTGGCTTAGGCAACAACTTACACGAACTCTGGCAGAGCAATAAGCAGCTCGTCCTTCAATCTAAGGAGGCTTCGCTTTAGGACCGTAATATAGGCCTAAGTTGTGGCATTTTGAAAATTGAATGGGATATGCGGGCTCAAATTTAATGTTGTTTCTGGTAGGGTTTGGATCCGCACCATCCTGAGTAAGTCCTCTGGCGAGATTTTGTCCCCTAGTATCCTTCTTTTGCCTTGGCAATGTATTTGGCTCATTGAGACCAAGCAATCCTTTTTCAATTAGAGAGAACTTTAGCAATATCGTAACGTGGGACATGGTTCTGGGTTTTTGCAAGAAAAGGTAAAGGCTCAAACCTATTACTTCTACTGGGTTTTTTTATTATCTAGGATCACCTTCACATTCCTTTTCTGCCTTTCGAACATTGGACGCCCTATAAGATGGCATGGGGTAAACCGTCCCTTCTTTTGGCATGCTTGTTTACCTTACTGAAGGAAAGGTTTTCTTTTTTTATTTTTTTATTTTTTATTTTTGCTTTTGCTTGCTTTTTGACTGCTTTTCTTTTCTCTTTTCCAATGATTGTTAAGTTGAGGTTATTTTTTAAAAAAAGTGAACCGGCTCGACAGGTTTGATAAATGTTGCTTTTTTTTCTATATGAAAAATGAAATGAGGGCCTCTTTTTATTTCAAACTGGATTGTTTGATCCCTAGAGCCTTTACGTTGCTTTGGCTTAGTATCTCAAGTGAAGGAAAAGCGGCATTTTTTGCTGAGTCCATTTTGGTGACGGGGTTTTGCCCCTATATGCAATACAGTACCTCTTCGGCATGGGCTGGTTAATGACTTCTTTTTTTAGGTAATCCCACCTCTGTGGATAGAGAGAGATTTGGGCCTCTCTTGAAATATGATTCTATGCATGCCATGCATCCTTAGGGTTAGGGAAACCCTTTGGAGCTCAGGTAGGTTTGATAATCATGAGATCGGATTGTCCCTTTCTCTCCACTGTTGATTAAATGCATGGAAATGCAATGACTTGAGTTTCTTGGAACTCTTGTCCTAGAATGGATATTGATGCATGCGCAGAATAGCCACAAATGTGTGAATAGCATAACAGCAGTAAATTAGCGATTTTAGAAAACCCCTTTTTTGTCCGTACTTCAGTCATGTTCTTAGCTTTGTGAGATGAGGGAGAGGAAATAAGACACAAAATAAAAGAGAAGTTAGTGCCTTGATTCAAAAGTTTTTATGCAATGCATGCCTTAGAGGTGCCCCTGCTTTGAGAGGGGAAATAAGCATGAGGAGTTGGCTCATTTATTGGAGATAAGGCTTTGCCCCTGTATGCATATACCATACATGTGCCTGTAGTCATTTATTCATTCATACATACATTTATCTATTCACAAGAAGTATAAATGACAGTTTTATTAAAGTGAGTTCCTCTTGTACATGGAATTTCAAAAGTACATTGAAATGGGAGGGGAAATATTTTCCTTACGACTTTCGCCTATCTACTTTTAAATTTGAAATCCTAAACTACTCTTGAGCCTTCGGATTCACCTTCTCTGATGGAGGCCGGTGAGAGACCTTACTTCCAGATTGTCCCTTATTTTCTTGGCAACCTTATCTCCATGAGCAGAGAGGGATTAGGAACCATCTTTTTGAGATGATTTAGATGTATGCCATGAGTCTTTACGGTCACTTGGTACCCATAGGAATTTATGTAAGCTTTGAATGAGCGAGACTGACTTTGGAGCCACTCTCTGAGGGTTGACCATATGTATGGAATGCAGTGACTTGAGTTACTTAGGAATTCTTGCCTTGAAACGGACAATGAATGCATATATATATATATAAGTATAAGGAGAGAGAGTGCAATTACACAAGTATTATAATGGTAGGGACAAACAAGAATAAAGGAAAGTAAAGCGGCCGCTCTTTCCTCCATGGTTTTAAAATTGATAGGAGTGTCTTAAATCCGGGAGAGGTTCGACTATGCATGGGATGCTACAAGAGCATGACATTGAGGGTTACTAATGCTTCCTAAAAATCTCAGTTCAAGGATCTTTAATCCTAGGCCCACTCCTCGAAGTGGTGCCATTATCGATTGGTGACCTGAGCAGGGGAATTATCAAGAAGTCGTAGGCTAAGAAACTGACACAGCATCTGCCCACAACTAATACACTATTCCCCCTTCTAACTCGAAGGGTAGTAACCAGGTAATAATGCAAGTATGCAAATGCAAATGATTGTGTGTGCGTGGAATTTCTGAAAATAGAAGAAAGGGCTTAACAACTCCTATCCATCCTGTTCATTCATTTCATGCATGACAGTTAATATAAGATAGAAAAGTAGGATGTGAGTACCTATAAAACAAATGCATAGAGTTAGTATCTTTATGACAAACCCAATGCAAGATAGAGATGGATGATAAAGCAATGCAGGGGCATGCATGTAAGAGAAGGCTATATATGTAAGTGATGCCATATTTGAAAATATTTTGGGAAATTTTTGAAAAGGTGGACAAAATTAGACAAAGAAACTGGAGATTCTAGGTGAGTGAAGGGTGAAGAGACATGAAAATGGCCTAACCCTCTAAGTATCCTGGGTGGATTCGCCAACTATTGCACCCCGATTTTCGCACTTGAGATACGTGGAAAACACATAGTGTTCTCTCATTAGAACTCATCCTCCTAAAATGACGAGTGCGACTAGGTTTAAATTAGAAATTGATTTCAATATGGAATTTTGGAAAAAGGTTTGGAGTCGTCACCTAACTTTGTTAAGGTGAGTTAGGTCACCTAAAACTAAGTACAATCCAAAAATTAAACTTAGGATTTTTGAAAATATTTTGGAAAAACTTCCTCTTGAGAGGGTTTTTTAAGAAAACAGGTTGTTTAGCAACCATCAAAAAGATTTAAGCCTTTTTTTAAAAATAACTTCGTTTTGGTCTTTCGAAAACAATGATTCTAGGTTCGGAGGTTGATTACATATAGGGAAGATGCACTAGGTTATCACCCTATCCCGCCCTTGCGGTACCTACATGTCTTTTCACCCTAGGTTCACTCATTTAGAATCTTCAGTTATCCAATGCTAAATTATATCCACTTTGAGAATTTTAGAAAGAAGGTTTATGTCATCACTTTAGGGATAATAATATGCATAATATGCAAGTGCATGAAAAGAATTTGGAAAGAGATTTTGAAAAAGGAAATTAAAATTTTAAAAAAGGTTATGACCAGACCAATGAGGGTTGCTTACGTATCCCTTTGTTTGCGAATCAGGTCAGTCGTAGTTCAAACTTGGGGTCTAATTGAAAATAGACACTTTGGGGTCTTTGAAAAGTTTGACTTGAAAAGGGTTTAATTTGAATTTTGATTTGAAATTGAATTTTGAAATGGAACCTGGACTTCTTTTGGGAAGTTTGAATTCAACTTTGAAATCATCTTGACTTGAATTGAGGTTTGAAAACCATCTTATTTAGAACAAAGTTGAAATTTCCTAACTCTATTTTAGGGGTTTGGACTAGGGTTTTGGCATCCTAGAACTTTGGATAACCTAGGGTTTAAACGCACTTGAAATGTTTGATTTTAGAAAATTTAATTTTAGGAAAGTTTTGAATTAGGAAATTTCTATTTTAGGAAAGTTTACATTTTGGAAAGACTTGATTTAGGAAAGGTTTGATTTTGAAATTTTGGAAAGTCATGATTTGGAAAGATTTGATTTAAGAAGAATTGAATTCAAAAAATAGATTTCGAGAAGGTTTGACCTAGGTTTGAGGTAACTTGAGATTTAAGCAATCCTAGAACCTAGGCTTTATGTAATGCATTTGAATTGGTAAGATTGGATTTCAATTGAAAAAGGAAAACTTTGCTTTTGGAAAGATTGACATTAGGAAAGATTAGAATTAGGAAATATTTGATTTCTATTTCTTTAAACAGAAGATTAGAATTTATTTCCAAAAATATGATATTTGATTGGGCTTCCTAAATTATAAGATTTTATTTTATTTCTAAAGTGGAAGCTTGGATTTTGATTTGAAAAAGGGAATGGTTTAGTTCTTAAAAAAACTTATGATTTTATGCAATGCATTATTTTAGGAAAACTATGATTTTGTTTGAAAGTAACTCAAGTGAGTTATGTTTGGAAATATTATATGAATTTTGATGCAAAGAATGTCATGAATGCAAGGATGTTTGCTAGGCCAAATCTAGGGTTTCCTAAAAGGCTTGATTCCTAAGGTTTTGACTTGGACTTTAAGACAACACCAATTTTAAAGCAACCCTAACCATGGAATGGCTAGAATCAACTTAGAGTTGTGATTTCTTGAAAAATAGTTTAGGGTTTGAAACCAAATTTTGACCTTGATGGCCATATTGAATATAACACTTTCTTGAAACAACCTTAACCATGGAATGGTTAGATTCATCTTAGGGTTGTGATTTTGAAAACAACTTTGAAAGAAAAGGTTTTGAAATTAACCTTTAATGCAAGTTCGAAAACATCTTTGAATGCATGATTATGATAGCAACAATACAATAAGGACATGAACATACAAGATTAGGCTTCGCCACATAACCAAGGGGCCAGATCCACACCGTCTTAGGTTAAACTCAAAGAAAATCCCCGATACGGTGATTTCCTCTGAGGCCTTCCTAGGCATGAACCGGGAGGTCCATCGTTCCAAGCATGCAAGAAATGGGGCTAAAAGATGGGAGTTAAAATAGAAGCAAATCCAAGTGGATTAGGAGGGAGAAGAGAAAGTGGAGATTTCGTAATTTAACCGAAGCCCTACCTTGTCATCCTTTTTCTTTGATGTTTTGATAGTGGACTTCACTCAGACTTGCCTTTTTCTTTGCTTTACTTCTATAATGGATCCTTTGAACTTGTACTAGATGAACACTTTGAGAGCTTCAATAGGGTAGCACTTGATCTCTAATGGATGCTTGGAGGTTAGGGTTTGAGTGCATGGATTTTATGGAGGCTAGGGTTTGAAGGAGGCTTGAAAGAATTAGGGTTTTTAGGGAACCTTGAAGTCTATTTTCAGAGATATAGAGTTTCTGGAGCAATTTTTCAGATCTAGAATACACAGAGGGTGGCTTGTGTTTATAGGCAGCCAAAGTTTGGCTTGGCACCAACTTGTTAGGAAAGTTGTTAGGGCGGAAAGAAATTGATCTTTGACCTTTGGGATGCAAGACAAATGATTTGGGAGGTTGTCCTGGTGAGTACCATGTAATTTTTGGCCTAGCTTCACTATTGTCGCGCCCAGATTTTTTGCACTCGAGGAATACTCACACAAGCGGAAAAAATGCTATACTTTCTCGTTAGAACTCACCCTTCTAGAAGAATGAGTACGACTAGGTTTGAATTGAAAAACAGGTTAGAATAAAAGGGCTTTTGAAAAAGATTCGGAGTCGCCACCTAACTTGATTAAGGTGAGTTAGGTCACCTAAAAACTAAGCATAATCCGAAAACTACACTTAGGGTTTTTGGAAAAAGGTTTTTGAAAATATCTCCTCAAGAGAGGGTTTTTAGGAAAACAGGTTGTTTGGCAACCTTTGGAAAACATTTAGCCCTTTTTGAAAAATAACTCCTTTTTGGTCTATGAAAACAGTGATTCTAGGTTCGGAGGTTGGTTACGTGTAGGGAAGACGCACTAAGCCATCACCCTACCCCGCCCTTTCGGTACCTACATGTCAATCTACCCTAGATTCACCTATGAGAGTCTCCAATTAACTATTGGTCAATCCTATCCACTTTGGAAAACAATGCTTAAAAAGAAACTAACATGATGCATGATATGCAAGTACAAGATAAGAGAACTAAAAAATAGATTTGGAAAAAGAGATTGATTTGAAATTGATTTGAAGAGATGGAATTGAAATTGGAAAGTTTGAAAATTGAAAGTAGAAATTTGAAAATAGAAATTTTGAAATTGGAATTTTGAAAATAGATTGGAATTTGAGATTTGGAAAGATTTTGGAAACCGCACCCATGAGGGTGGAATTGAAAGTTTGAAAAGTGTTGTGACCGCACCTATGAAAGTTGCCTACGTATCCCTTTGAGGGAATCAGGCTAGTCGTAGTTCGGACCGGAGTCCGATTGAAAAGAGATTGATTTGAAGAGGGAGATTGGGTTGGAAGAAAGAGATTGAACTGGAAATTGGGTTTTGATTTGAAATTAGAAAAGGAGATTGGAAATTAAAATTAAGAAGATTGGACTTTGATTTGGAAAGATTGATTTGGACTTGTTTTGAAAAAGAGAAGGTTTGAGAAAACCTAGACTTAGGAAAAGTAGGAGACCTAGAAAAGACTTGAGAGTTTAAGAAAGATTGGACTTAGAAAAGGTTTGACTCGGCTTGGAAGATTAAGGAGATTAAGAAGAGTTGGATTTAGGAAATGTTCAAATTAGAAAAGGTCCGATTTAGGAAAGTTTTGAATTAGGAAAGTTTTAGGTTTAAGAAAGTTTTGAAACGGGAAAGTATTGAATTTAGAAATGTTTTGAATTAAGAAAAGTATAGTTTGAGAAAGGTTTAGAATTTGGAAAGTTTCAAATTAAGAAAGTTTTGAATTTTTGGAATGCTTGAAAAAGGGAAGTTTTGAATTTGGAAAGTTTTGAAAACAAGGAAGTTTTGAAAATAAGAAAGTTTCGTTTTGGGAAAGGTTTGAAAAATGAAAGTTTTTAATTTAGGAAATGTTTGAATTAAGAAAGTTTCAACTTAAGAAAGTCTTAAATTAAAAAGTTTTGAGTTTAGAAAAGTTTTAGATTTGAAAAGATTTTGAAGTTTTGGAAAGTTTAGAATTTAGAAAGTTTTTAGGTTTAGAAAGATTTAATTTAAGAAGGTTTCGAATTTAGAAAGTTTTGAATTTGGAAAGATTTGAAATTTAGAAAGTTTAAGATTTAGAAAGTTTTAGGGTTTTAGAAAATCTTGAAATTAGGAAAAGTTTGAGTTTAAGAAAAGTTTGAAAATTTGAATTTGGAAAGTTAAGATTTGGAAAGGGGGTTGAATTAGGAAAGATTTGAAAGTTGAGTTTCAAAACTTAGGAAAGATTTTTATGTTTAAGTTTTAGAAACTTAAGGTTTAGGAAAGTGAAAGTTTAGGAAGGATTTGAATTAGGGAAAAGTTTGGATTAGGAAAAGATTAGATTTTGTTTTGAAAAGAGAAGGTTTGATTTTGTTTCCAAAAACGGAGGATAGGATCTAGTTTCCTAAACGGGAGGATTGTATTTGGTTTCTTAAAGGGAAGATTTGATTTGACAAGGATTTGGAAAGGGAGATTCTAGAAACCCTAAATTTGGAAAATTATAGTTTCGGCGTAGAAAATAGGTTTTGGAAACGTGTATGGTTTGGATGTAGAAAACAAGAGGTTTTGAAAACCTAGGTTTGGGACAAAGTTTGAAAATCATGTTTTTTGAAAGAAAATTAGGGTTTCCTAATCGTGGTTTCTAGGGCTTGACTTGGGCTCTAAGGAAAGAGTTTTTTGGAAAACGCGATTTTGGAAACGAAGGTTTTCTAGAAGGGAATCCTAGGGAGGAGTTTTTGGAAAGTGAATTTGGAAAGAGAGTTTTTGGAAAGATTTTTGGAAAGAAGGAGTTTTTGGAAAGTGTGTTTTTAGAAATGAAGATTTTAGAAGGAAAATCCTAGAGAGGAAATTTCTAGAAGGAAGATTTTGGAAAGAGAGTTTTTTAGAAAGGTGAATCTAGGGAGTGTTTTTAGAAAGAGATTTTAAAGAGAAGGAGTTTTGGAAAGGAGTTGAAAAAGGAAATTTTGAAAAATAGATTTTGGAAGGGAGTTTTTGAAAACAATTTTGGAGAGGAGAGTTTTAGGAAAGTATGTTGAAAAAGAGATTTTTAGGAAGGGATTTTTGAAGAGAGAGTTTTTGAAAAGTATAAAAACATCTCACTTTCCTAAAGCGATTCTAGCCATAAGAGGGCTAGAACCACTTTAAGAAAGTGATTTTGAAAACAAGGTCTGAAAATATAGACCAAAAGACCACTTTTAATACAACACTTTCCTAAAGCAACCCTAGCCATGGAAAGGCTAGAATCACTCTAGAATTGTGGTTTTGAAAACAAGTTTTTGAAAAAGAGATTTTGATGTAATTTTGAAAACAAGTTTGAAAACGGTTTTGAAAACGAGTTTGAAAACGAATTTTGGAAGATGCAAGACTATGATATGCACAATGCAATTTGGGGTCGTGAAGATACAAGGCTAAGGCTTCACCACATAATCAAGGGGGCCGGACCCACGTGGTCTCTGGTTAGACTAGAAGAAAGCCCCTGACACGATGACTCTCAACAGTCTAATCCTACACATGGACCGGGAGTCCCCTTGTTTCAAGCATGTAAAGAAAGGGGGGGGGGGAAAGAGATGGGGAATTAAAATAGAGAAAACCCAAGTGGGTTGGAGAGAAAAGAGAGAGGGGGGAAGTGCAGAAAATTAAAGAGAGAACCTACCGTATGTCTTGTTTATTTTGCGCGCCGCGCTGTCTTCGGTCTTCGTCTTGATCCTCGTCTTTAATCTTCAATAGTTGTCTTCAAGCTTTAGATGGCAGCTCTTCAAGTCTTCAAAGGATGGTTGAAGGCTAGTGTATAAGTGTATGGGGGAGTGTATGAGTGTATAGGAGGCTAGGGTTTGTGTATAGTGGCTAGGGTTTGGAAAACCTAGGGAGGCTAGGGTTTAGGAGATGCTCGAGCTCTGTATATCGAAATATAGGATTTTTTGGTTAAGTTTGCAGACCCCTTTCACGTTGAATGAGGCTATGTATTTATAGAAGTTGGACAAACCTTGCGCCTGTTGCAGTGGCGCCAGGGTAAACTTTACACTGGCGCCACTAGGAGTGGCGCCGGGCCATTTTTTGGCTTGGCGCCACTACTAGTGGCGCCAGCCAATTAGGAAAGGTTTAAGGTCGGCAAGCAACGTATCTTTGACTAGATTTGGGCGCCTGTACTAGTGACTACCATGCAACTTTTAGCCTGGCTTCACTAGGAGTGACTCCAGAAAGTCCGGGAATGATTTGGAGGAGCCGGGAATGACCCGAAAGGCCAGAAAGGAGCAGGAACACTTAAAATAGTGTCCTAGAGGTATTTGACTTAAAAAATGAAGATAAGGTGGGTCGGAAAGGTTGACCGGGCCTTTAGGGGCAAAACGGTCAATCGGACCGGAAAACTGCCAGGACAGACTCGGACTGTCCCAGAAAAAGACTTGGGATCTAGAAACATTATTCAGAATGTTCCCAAAGGTTCCCGGTTTGATTTCCAGAGCCGGCGTGGTCGGAAAAGGAAACCGGCCTACTAGGGGCAAAACAGTCATTTTGCACCGGGTTGGCCAGAACTGACTCAGAATGACCCGAAAAGATAAGGAAAGGCTGAGAATACTACAAGAAGCATTCTCAAGAGATCACCGGTTTGATACCCAGAGCCGGTGTGGTCGAAGAAGGAGACCGGCCCTTTAGGGGCAAAACGGTCATTTTGTACTGGGTTGGCCGGAACTGACTCGGAATGATCCGGAAAGATAAGGGAAGGTTGAGAGTACTATAAAAAGCAATCTCAGAGGGTTACTGGTTTGATACCCAGAGCTGGTGTGGTTCCCGGGGCATCCGGATGCTTAGGGGCAAAACGGTCATCTTGACCGAAAAGTCTCGGAAAAGGTCCTAAGGGCAGTCTAGTCATTTTTCACCGAAGTGAGCTAACAGACACGGGTGTTGACCTGGGTTTTGAGTGTTTCCGCCACTCTAACGGCGGTCGTCGTGACACAGGGATTTGTTGCCAATTCCCTATATGAACCTATTTGTGAGTATTTTCGCTACTCTAACGGCTTTGTGAGTATTTTCGCTACTCTAACGGCTTTGTGAGTATTTCCGCTACTCTAACGGTTTTGTGAGTATTTTCGCTACTCTAACGGTTTTGTGAGTAGTTTCGCTACTCGGACCGTCTCGAGGAATAAACTGTCTCGAGAGAGGGATTGAAAAGGGGTCTTACCGTCTTCGAAAAGACGTGCCTGGATTGGAACCGTCTCGAGGAAGAAACTGTCTCGAGAGTGGGATTTGGAAAAGGGTCTTACCGTCTCCGAAGAGACGTGCCTGGGTTTTGAGTGTTTTTTCCACTCTAACGGCGGTCGTCGTGACACAGGGGTTTGTTGCCAATTCCCTATATCGACCTATTTGTGAGTATTTCCGCTACTCTAACGGTTTTGAGTAGTTTCGCTACTCGGACCGTCTCGAGGAATAAACTGTCTCGAGAGAGGGATTGGAATTGGAATAAGAAAGGACAATGCCCCTAAGGGTATTCTGGTCATTTTGCCTCTATTTGGGCCTGACAGGCCCGTGAAGCAATGGAAAGATGGAAATTGGACCTAGAGGATTGGTTCCGATTGGAATATGCCCACAATGATTTGAAAACAAGTCTGGATGGAGTGTAGACTGCCAAGCGGTCAAAAATGGGGTGGTTACAACTATGAGTGACTCTGAAAAGTCTAAAAATGATCTAGAAGATTCCGAGTAGCCTGACTCAGCCAAAAATGGATGAGAATCCTTAAAAGAGTGCCTTGGAGGTAACTGGCTTGATGATCAGAGCTAGATTAGTTGAAAAAGGGTGACCGGCCCACCAGGGGCAAAATGATCATTTAATTTGGGGGAGCACCAGGATCGACCCAGAGTGGTTTGTGATAAGACTTGAAGGTTGAAAACACCATTAAGGGTGCTCTGAGGGGTTTCCTATTTGATACCCATAGCTATTGTGGTTGGAAAAGGCGATTGGCCCACTAAGGAAAAAATGGTAATTTCGGATCAGGTTCACCAGAATGGACTCAAAAATGATCTAGAAGGTACCAAAAGGTTGGAAATACTATTAAAAATATTCTCAGGAGGTAACTGGTTTGATACCCAAAGCTGGTGTGGTTCCAAGAGGAGATTGGATGCCTAGGGGCAACATGGTCATTTTGAGCGAATGTTCTCGAAATTGATCTGGAAGTTACTGGAAGGCACTAGAAGGTGCTATATTATCTTTAAGAAAATCTTGAAAGGGTAGACTTAGTGCTCTGAGGTTTTAGGTGCTTTCTCAAGAAGCGTGTCGGTAGGGCCCGCTGGAGGCATTTTGGTCATTTTTTACCAGAATGGGCTAGAAGGCACTAGTGTTGACTCGGGTTTTAAGTGTTTCTGTCACTCTAACAGTATGTGCAAGTTTGTTTCCAAAGGTATCCCATCCTCCAGTAAACGTGTCACAGCCAAGAGGCGTGTTCGGTCCCGTGACATAGGGGGTTTGTTGGCATTCCCGATGTCGACCTGCTTGCAAGTGTTTTCGTCACTCTGGTGGTTGCAATGTTTGCGAGTGTTTTGTCACTCTGATAATGTGTGTTCTTTCTGGAGATTTCTTGATCTCGAGAAGTTATTAAATGGTCTTATCGCCTCGGGGCCTTAGGTACTTTTCCAATCGACGTGCCAAATAGCAGACATTCTATGTTGGCAGGCTAACAGGCGCTAGAAATGAACCGCTCTACCATCTCGAGGACTTGGGTTCTGTCCTGGTCGACGGGTGTGAAGGGACTTATCATTTCAAGCGGTTTTGTATTTTCTCTGTAAACGTGTCATGCTAGATGAACTTACCGTAAGAGGGATTAACTTTCTAGGAAGATGTACCAGACTGAGTTTGACTAGTTTGGATTGGAATTGGAACTGTAATTGAGTTTGAAATATGGAATTATCGTCTTAAGAAGACGTGCCAACTGGAATTGGACCGAGCAATGTCCCAAGGGCATTTTGGTCATTTTGCCTCTATTGGGCTTGGCGGGCCCGCGAATTGGTCGATTAACTAGATTAAGTCTAGAAAGCCAGTTTGGGTTTTAATTTGTCCATGTTAGTTTGAATCTGAGTCCAGTCAAGTCGGAGATTGCCAAGTGGGGCAAAAACTGGGTGCTTACAAGATGGACACATTAGATGAGGCACCGGGCCTTAGAGATCCAGCGATTGGTTATAGGAGGGCTTTTACTAGGGGGAGGTGGACAGATGCAGATTTGGGGGATTACGAGAGGTTTCTCCATGCTTATTGGAGGAGGAAACATTAGTGGGCTCTTGGACTGAGATATCTGGAGACTAGAATGCTTGGTGAATGGTTGTAGAGTTCCACCTTTGCTCGACATAGCAGGATTCTTGTTGACATATCTTCTGAGGGGTTTTGCTCTTCTAAAGTTGAACATCTTGAGTTAATTTCTTAAGGGAGTGAGGTCTCTTTTTGAAAAGTTCGAGGTATCTGGAAGGTCAAACATCTTTGGTTTGGAAGGTCAAACATCTTTGGAAATGAGGTACAGGGTGCAGCATTGCCCTAGTTTTTTTGGTTTGAAAAAAGGTTGATTGGGAGGTCGAGGGTAGGCTATTGCCCCATTTTCTTATCGGCTATAGAGGGTAGGATCATGGCTCAGGCAGCTGAGGCTGGCTCCGTTGGCTGAGGGGAGTAGTCCAAGAGCAGCATAGATCGTTTAATCTCTTATACAGGAGGGCTGCAAATAGTTTAGGCTCTTATATAGGAGATGGCTAACTTATTGACTGAGTTGAAGTTAGTTGCCTCAGGTTGATTTGCAAAAGGCTCTAGCACTGTGTTGGAGTTCAAAAGACTAAGATGTTGTGGTTACTGAGTTATGTAGTGCATGGGGCCACGCCTTATAGAGTCAGAGCATTGCTTTGATGATGACTAGTTAATATGGTTTGCTGAAATGGACTTCTTGTAAGTTAAGCTGTGCTAAAGGTTTTTGGGCTCTTGATCTGTCCTAGTTGGGTTGTACTCTGGATGACTGGATGCTCTGGATAGCTGGATATCTATGGATGATTGGATGTTTTGGATCACTAGTTTTTTGAATAGTTCAATGATTTGGGTAGTTGAATACTTTGCATGGCTAGGTATGTCGGGTTACGATATCACGATGCTGGGCTTGAAGTGTTGTGCCTCGATTTTTTGCACTCGAGAAAAGACACAAGTGAGAAAAACAGGGTACTCTCTCGTTAGAACTCATCCTCCTAGAAAGACGAGTGCGACTAAGTTTAAATTGGAAATTGTTTTGATTAAGGGCTTTTAGAAAAAGATTTAGAGTCGCCACCTAACTTTGTTGAGGTGAGTTAGGTCACCTAAAGCTAAGTGCAATCCAAAGATTAAACTTAAGGTTTTTGAAAAAGGTTTTAGAAAACTTTCTCAAGAGGGGGTTTTTAAGAAAACAGGTTGTTTGGAAACCTTTGGAAAGAATCAAGCCCTTTTTGAAAATAACTCAATTTTGGTCTTTGAAAATAGTGATTCTAGGTTCAAAGATTGGTTACGTTTACGGAAGATGCACTAAGCTATCACCCTATCCCGCCATTGCAGTACTGTAATACCCATAATTTCGATTTGACTGCATTACCTTCCTATTAGGACTGGGAAACCCAAACCATATGAATTCCATGTCTCAAGTAAAGTTCTTTTTGAACCTGATCTAATCATATGTCCAAAACTCAATGTCATGAAAATTTAGTCTCTCGAAAAGGCTCCGAAACGCAATGTACCTGACAAAATTTGCACCAAAATTTGCCCTAACTTTAAACTTTGTTTTCTCTCTCATTTCTCAATGAATTTTGACAGATCAAGTGTCTAAAATTATCTACTCTTCGAGCCCGATCTCATGTTTTTAAAATAATTTTTCATGAAGGTTTAGGGCCTAAAAATGCCTCTCAAAGTCACAAATTCTGCAGATTTCACAACAGATTTTTCCTCAACTTCGGATTGAGTTTTCTCTCTCGTTTCGCAATGGAATCATGCAAAATTTGAGTTTAAATCGAGTAATTTGTCGAAAGATCTCTACATATGGTCACAGATATTGTACATAGACACAATATGAACTTCTCATGCAAAGCTTTGGCACAAGGTACTAGCTAAAACACATCTATCACCTTTTCTAAACCATTACACTAATCAAATGATTATTTTAAAGCATCATGGCTGGCTGCATGCATATATATATATGGAATACATGTAATTGCAACCCTTGGCTGTATGAAAGGCCCAAAGCTCATATTATAATGTTAGTGCTAATATAGGGTTAGTATAAATAACACACTCTCATATGATGCATAGATTAATTAAATACACCACTGACACCTTGCCCTCCACTTGCCGGACAAGGGGTGTCCAATGAAAGCAATTTGTGGCTGTTATAGAGAGAGGAAGTGAGAGTTTTAGAGAGATGGAGAGAGAGAAACTGGGGAGGGAAATGCACCAACCCAACGCCTTTCATATATAATACACCTCCCACTATGGACACTTTGTGTCCCACATACTAGACATTAGGGGCCGTCCAAGTCACCTAATGGCTGGTTATAGAGTGATATAGAGAGTGTTATAAAGAGAGAGAGATAATTGTAGAGAGAGAAACATTTCATTATGGATATATAAACCAAGAGAGAGAGTGCCGTAGGAGCAACACACACACACAAGCATGCACCATAACCCCATACTATATATATGTATATTATGCCTGCAAGCCAGCTTTTAATTGGCTAGAGAGAGAGAGAGAGAGAGGGAGGGAGACCACGTGAGATTAGCCCCTCATACAACCGACCAAGACCCCTCCCCTCCACCCACCTTTGACCCGTTCAGTCTATATATACATGAGGTTGCCACACCCCTCCCCTGGGTGTTCGAACTATAGAGAGAGGGTTAGAGAGAGAAAGAGAGTTACCTGTGAAGAAGAAAGAGAAGTTGGGGAGAGAGAGAGTTAGTGAAGGAGGGCCAGCCAAGCAAGGTAGAACCTCAAAACCCTACCCTTACCACCCTGCCGTGCCCTGTTTTTGGACGCTAGGCCTTTCCTTTTCCCTTTCCAAGCCCGGGGGTGGGAATTTGGTATGGTGCTCTCTCATTAGAACTCGTCTTCCTAGAAGAACGAATGCAATGGGGTTTAAATTTGAAATGGAACTGATTAGGGCTTTTTGAAAAGGTTTTTCGAGTTGCTACCTAACATATTTAAAGATGTGCTAGGTCACCTACACCAAGTAAAACCCAAGGTTTTGGAAAATGTTTTGTTTTTGAAAAACGTCCTCATGGGAGAGTTTTAGAAGGTAGGGTTGTTTGACAACTCTAAAAGCATTGGAAAGCCCTTTTGAAAATTGACTCCGGTTTTGGTGTTTGAAACAAAAATTCTTAAGTCCGGGGGTTGGTTACATGATGGGAAGATGTTCTAAGATTATCACCCTACCCTACCCTTGTAGTACCTATATGTCTAATCATCTTTTACTCACCTAATTATGACTCACCGGTTACCTATATTTAATGCTATCCATTTAGAAAACTTTTAAAAATAAAATTTGAAGAAGAGTTTGAAAGACAAAATTGAGTTTGAAAAACGGAATTGGAAATTTGAAAAGAGTTTTGACTGCACCCCATGAAGAGTTGCCTATGTACCTTCTTAAAGAGGATTATGTCAGTCGTAGTTCGGACAAGTGTCCGAAAGAATTGGAATTTTGAAATGGGTTCCTATTTCCAGACAGTTTTCATTTTTAGAAAGTTTCCTTTCAAGGAAAGTTTGAGTTTGAAAGTGTTTCCTTTTTAGGAATATTTGACATGAAAATGTTTCCTTTTGAGGAAGACTTTATTTGATTTTGAAATGTTTCCTTTTCAGGAAGATTGAAACTTGAAATATTTGATTTAATTTGAAAAGATTGGATTTTGGGAATGTTTCCTTTTTAGGAAGATTTAATTTGGAAATGTTTCCTTTTTAGAAAGATTTGAGATTTGGACAAATTTGATTTAATTTGAAAAAATTTGAGTTGATTTGAAAAGATTGGGATTTGAAAATGTTTTCTTTTCAAGAAGATTTGAGATTTGAAAAGATTTGATTTGATTTGAAAAGATTTGATTTTGAAAAAGGCAAGTTTGGATTGTTTTCAAAATGGGAGTTAAATTAGGTTTAAATTTGGAAGATTTGAAAAAGAAGCGATTTGAGGTATTTGAAATGGAAGGTTTTGATTTGATTGAAAAGGAAAGTTTCAATTGATTTGAAAATTAAGGATTTTGAGGGTTTGAAAATAGTAGGATTTTGGCTTTAAAAATAGAAGGTTTCTAAGTTGGCAAAACGGGGTTTTCCTAGGATTGGACTTCTAGGGTATACCAGATATGAGTTTTGGAAATGGTTCGAAAATTGAGTCTTTTGAAAGCATGTTTTAGCGCCCAAAACCCTAATTTGGATTTTAGATATCCAAATGAATATCACACTTTGCCTAAAACCATTCTAGCCATTGAAAGGCTAGAATTACTTTAGGCTTGTGGCTCTAAAAAGCAATAAAGGCGCGAGGCTAAAAATGTAGACCTTTCGGGTTCTTTTGAATGTCACAAATTTCTCGAAACAACCCTAATCATGAAAAGACTAGGATCATTCTGAGAACGGGTTTTTTGAAAAGAAGGAAATGTAGGCTAACAGGAGCCATTTAAAATGTCACACTTTTCTAGGAAAACCCTAACCATGAGAGGGTTAGGATCTATGTAGAGTTGCGGTTTTGAGGAAACAACTTTGAAAAATGTTTTTAAAGGATAAAGACATGACGAGAATGCAAATGCAATTTGACGATAGTGACGGTATGAAACATACAAGGCTTAGGTATCACCACATTGCAAGAGCGTCCCAATCAGTAATCTCCTCTTGTTCACTCTTGACATGGACTTAACGTCCTCTTGATTTCTAGCATGCAAGAAAGGGGGGCTTAGATATAGGGGATTAAAAAAGAGAAGAACCCAAGTGGGTTCGGAGGGAGAAGAGAAAGTGGGGGAGTATGAAAATGTAAAAACAGGATTACCTTGTCTAGTTGCTTCTTTCTTTGGTGGAGGCTCAGACCTTTGACTTGGGAAGATTTTGGGAGCTTTTGGGCAGCGAAGCGGTCCTTTGGTAGAGCTTGAAAACTAGGGCTTTGGGAGTTCGGACTTTAGATTTGGCTGGCGAAACTTCGAGAGAGAGAGAGAGGGGGCTCCAAGAGCTATCTGGAATGGAGAGGGAGAGTGTCTGGAGGATTTTTTCAAACCCAGAATAGAGGGGGGAAAGGTCTGTATGGCTTAGACTTGGCTGTGTACCACTCTTAGTGGCACACAAAGCATTTATGAATGCTTGAAAAAAGGCTGGATACGAGGCTGGGTGATTCGTAGTTGATTCTGGGGGGTTATGCGCCACTATTAGTGACGCACGGTTAAAGAATGGTCATGCTTCAATTGAAGTGGAGCAAAAAGGTTTTGGTTCGAAAAGGGAAGGTACCAGATGGTGGGGCACAACTAGAAA
The DNA here is from genome assembly GCA_033060915.1 of Euryodendron excelsum. Taxonomy (NCBI): domain Eukaryota; kingdom Viridiplantae; phylum Streptophyta; class Magnoliopsida; order Ericales; family Pentaphylacaceae; genus Euryodendron; species Euryodendron excelsum. The sequence goes on from CM065397.1 coordinate 35,799,447, forward strand.
TAGAAGGGAATACTTTGGAAAGTTTCCTGAAGGTTGCTAGTTTGATTCCCAAAGCCGGTATAGTTAAAGAGAGTGACCGGATGGCGGTCACCTCATCCCAGGAGTTCTAGGGTTGACCAAGATTGACCGGAGTTGACCGGGTGGACCGGAGTTGACTGTGTCGCGCCCAGATTTTTCACACTCGAGGAATACACATACAAGTGAAAAAAAAACACTGTACTCTCTCGTTAGAACTGACCCTCCTAGAAGAATGAGTGCGACTAGGTTTGAATTGAAAATAGATTTGAATAAAGGGCTTTTAGAAAAGATTTGGAGTCGCCACCTAACTTGATTAAGGTGAGTTAGGTCACCTAAAAACTAAGCGTAATCCGAAAACTACACTTAAGGTTTTTGAAAATAGGTTGTTTGGCAACCTTTGAAAAACATTTAAGCCTTTTTTGAAAAATAACTCCGTTTTTGGTCTTTGAAATCAATGATTTTAGGTTCGGAGGTTGGTTACGTGTAGGGAAGACGAACTAAGCTATCACCCTACCCCGCCCTTGCGGTACCTACATGTCCATTTACCCTAGACACACCTATGAGAGTCTTCAACTAACAAATGTCCAAACCTATTTACTTTAGAAAAGAATTTTGAAAAGAAATTGACATGGCGCATGATATGCAAGTGTAAGAAAAAGAGAATTGGAAAATAGATTTGGAAAGAAATTGATTTGGAATAAAAAGAAATTTGTAAAAAGATAGATTTGAAATTAGAAAGTTTTCGAAATTGGAAATAGATATTTGGAAATAGAAATTTGAAATTGGAAGTTTGAAATAGATTATGGAATTGGAGAGTTGAAAAATGTTATGAAATTGGAGATTTGAAAGAAGTTGTGAAAATAGAAATTTGAAAAATGTTATGGAATTTGATATTTGAAAAAGGCTGTGACTGCACCTAGGAGGGTTACCTACGTATCCCTTTGGGGGAATCAGGTCAGTCGTAGTTCGGACAAGAGTCTGATAGAAAATAGAAGGTTTTGATTTGAAAAAGGAATTGATTTGAACTTAGAATAGAATATTGGAATTTGTATTTGGAAAGATAGAACTTAGAAGAAAGATTTGGACTTGACTTGGAAAGATTTTTTAAAAGAATTGACTCGAATATTAGACTTGGAAGATTAAGGAAGTTGGAATTTAGGAAAGATTCAAATTCGGAAAGTTTCGATTTAGGAAAGTTTCAAAATAGGAAAGTTTCGAGTTGGGAAAGTTTCGATTTGGAAAGTTCTGTTTTAAGAAAATTTTGGAATTAGGAAAAGTTTTGGGTTTTGGAAAGTTTTCAACTTAGGAAAATTTGAATTAAGAAAGTTTTCGAAATAGGAAAGTTTTGAATTTGGAATGTTTTGAAATAGGAAAGTTTTGAAAGTAAGAAAGCTTTGAGTTTTGAAAGTTTTAGATTTGGAAATATTTTGAAGTTTAGGAAAGTTTCGAATTTAAGAAAGATTTGGGTTTAGAAAGTCTTAACTTAAGAAAGTTTCGAATTTGGAAAGATTTGGAATTTAGAAAGATTTGAAATTTAGAAAGTTTAAAATTTAGAAAGTTTTAGAATTTGAATTTTAGAAATTCTTGAGATTAGGAAAGGTTTGAGTTTAGGAGAGATTTGAAAACTTAGATTTGGAAAGTTAAGATTTGAAAATGGATAGAAGTAGGAAAGGGTTGAATTAGGAAAGATGTGGAAGTTGAGTTCTAAAATTTAGGAAAGATTTTTAGGTTCAAGTTTTGGAAACTTAAGATTTAGGAAAGTAGAAGATTAGGAAGGAGTTGAATTAGGAAAGATTTGGATTTTGTTTCTAAAAACAGAGGATATGATCTAGTTTCCTAAACGGGGAAATTGGATTTGGTTTCCTATAGGAAAGATTTGATTTGACAAGGATTTGGGAAGAGGAAGTTTTAGAAAACCTAGATTTGGAAGACTATAGTTTTGATGTAAAAAAATAGGTTTTGGAAATATGTATAGTTTGGATGTGAAAAGGGAGATTTTGGAAACCTAGGTTTTAAGGCAAGTTTGAAAACCATGTTTTTGGAAAGAAAACTAGGGTTTCATAATCGTGAGTTCTAGGGCTTGACTTGGGCACCAAGAAAAGAAATTTTTGGAAAGTGAGTTTTAGGGAGGAAGTTTTTTAGAAGGAGATCTAGAGAAAGAGTTTTTAGAAAAGTGTGTTTTGAAAAGAATTTTAGGAAGGAAGTTTTTGGACAGTAAAACTTTGAGAGAGTTTTGAAAACAAGATTTTGGAAGGAGATTGTTAGAAAGAGTTTTAGGAAAGAGATTTAGGGAGTGTTTTCTAATAAGGAAACCTAGGGAGTGTTTTTAGGAAAGGAATTTTGAGGAGAGTGTTTTGGGAAAGAGTTTTAAAAAAGGAGTTTTGAAAAATAGATTGTTGGAGGAAGTTTTTAGAAAACAATTTTGAAAATAAGAGTTTTTAGAAAGTATGTTGAAAAAGAGGGTTTTAGAAAGAGAGACTTTTGAAAAGAGAGTTTTTTGGAATGTATAAAAATGTCTCACTTTCCTAAAGCGATTCTAACCATAAGAAGGTTAGAGCCACTTTAAGAAAGTTGTTTTGAAAACAACAAGGAGTTGAAAATATAGACCATATCGGTCACTTTAAATGTAACACTTTCCTAAAGCAATCCTAGCCATGGAAATGCTAGATTCACCCTAGGATTGTGATTTTGAAAACAAGTTTTGAAAAAAAAGATTTTGACGCAATTTTGAAAACAAGTTTAATGCAAGCTTTGAAACGAGTTTGAAAACAATTTTTGGAAGAATGCAAGATAATGATATGCACAATGCAAATTGGGGTCATGAACATACAAGGTTAAGGCTTCACCATATAATCAAAGGGGCCGAACCCACGTGGTCTCCGGTTAGACTAAAAGAAAGCCCCCGACACAGTGACCCTCCAATAGTCTAATCCTACACATGGACTGGGAATCCCCTTGTTTCAAGCATGCAAAGAAAGGGGGGAAGAAGATGGGGGATTAAAATAGAGAAAACCCAAGTGGGTTAGGAGGGAGAAGAGAGAGGAGGAAGTGCAGAAACTTAAAGAGAAAACCTACCGTATGTCTTGTTTATTTCGCTTGGCTTTGCACGCCTTGCTTTTCTTCGGTCTTCGCTTCACTTCAGTCTTCTAGGGCTTGTCTTTGATCTTCAAAGCTTGTAGTTGCAGCAATCCAAGCCTTCGATGGAGGGTTGGAGGCTAGTGTATAAGTGTATAGGAGTGTGTATGAGGCTAGGGTTTGGTGTATGGTGGCTAAGGTTTGGAAAACCTAGAGAAGCTAGGGTTTAGGGAGGCTACGAGCTCTGTATATCAAATATTAGGGTTTTTAGACTGAGTTTGCATACCTTTTTCACGCTGAAAGAGGCTCTATATTTATAGAGAGCGGAATGCATTGGCGCCTGTTATAGTGGCGCCAGGCCAAAAATTATAGTGGCGCCACTAGGAGTGGCGCCCGGCCATTTTTTTGGCTTGGCAACACTACTAGTGGTGCCAGCCATTTAGGAAATGTTTAAGGTCAGTAAGCAACGTATCTTTTGAAAATTTGGGCGCCTGTACTAGTGACTACCATGTAATTTTTAGCCTGGTTTCATTAGGAGTAACTCCGGAAGTTCCGGGGATGAATTGAAGGGGCCGGGAATGACCCAGAGAGTCGAAAAGGGATGGGAACCCTTAGAATAATGTCTCGGGGACAAAGGACTTGAAAAATGATGATGAGATTTGTTAAAAGGGTTGACCGGGCCATTAGGGGCAAAAAGGTCAACCGGGTTGGAAAGCTACTAGGACGGACTCGGAATGTCCCAAAAGGAGACTCAAGGTTTAGAAACATTATTTAGAATGTTCCCAAAGGTTACCAGTTTGATACCTAGAGCTGGTGTGGTTGGAAAAGGCGACCGGCCCGCCAGGGACAAAACGGTCATTTTGCACCGGGTTTGCCGGAATTGACTCGGAATGATCCAGAAAGATAAAGGAAGGCTAGGAATACTATAAGGAGCATTCCTGAGAGGCTACCGTTTTGATACCCAGAGCCGGTGTGGTTCTCAGGGCACTCGGATGCTTAGGGGCAAAACGGTCATTTAGCTTCAAGTGGGCCTTATGGGCCCGGGAAGTGACTGGTGAACTAAATTCAAGTTTAGAAAGTAAGTTAGAGTCTAGATATGCGTGTGATGTGTAGAAGTAAGCCCAGTCGAACCAGAGATTACCGAGTGGACAAAAATGGGGTGCTTACAGACTGGAGTTGACTAGAGTTATCTGGGTTTGACAAGAGTTGACTGGGTGTTACCGGTTTGGTACCCAGAGCCGGTGTAGTTTCCTAGGACATTTGGATGCCTAAGGGTAAAGCGATCAGTTTGACCGGGGAACCTCCAAGAAAGGACTGGGGCTAATTGGATAGCGCTGGACATGGCGGACCGTCTAGCGAGGGCTTTAGAAGGTGGTCTTACCATTCTGAGCACTTTGTACTTTCTCAAGGAACGTGTTGGGCCTGCTAGGGGCAAAATGGTCATTTTTCACCGGGACGGGTCAGTAGGCGTTGGTGTTGATCGGTCTGGATCTGGTCTGGACTTCTCTCTAAGGAATTGGTACTTTCTCGGTGGATAGGCTTGAAAGGATCTTATTGCCTTGAGGGATAAACTTTTTCGAAGGTCGTGCCAAACTGGGACGATCTTCCGTTCTTGAGGGATTTATGCTTTCTCAAAAAACATGCCGGGCTTGGACGGTCTTTCGTATTTGAGGGTTTTGTGCTTTATCAAAGAACGTGCTGGATTAGTAAACATTCTACATTGGCGGGCTAGCAGGCACCATAAGTGAACCGCTCGTCCATCTCGGAGACTTAGGTACTTTTCAAAGATGAGTGTAAAAGGGGCTTTACTGAGGGGTATTCTGGTCATTTTGCTTCTTGTGGGCCCAGTAGACCCACGAAGCGATTGACAAATTAGATTGGATTTGGGTAGCTAGTTTGGACTTGAGTATGCTTTTGTTGATTTAGAGGTGCTTTCGGTTGGGCCGAAGATAGCCGAGTGGCCAAAATGGGCTACTAACACACCCTAAACCCACTATAACCTGCCCCCATCCCCGTCGTAGTCGTGGCAAAGCCAATATATAATGGTTTACACAGCTGGGTTGATCGAATCTACTCGAACCAAGGCCTGAGGCCTGCCATAGGGGCATGAGGCTCCTCCTAGACCTCCAAATAGTCCTAGAGAGGCCTCACGCCTCTGTGCATGCGCCGGAATGGCCTTGGAATGGCAGCTCCGCCGGAAAAACGTCACCAAGCCATAACTCCAGCCACCGGCCACCATTTCTGACGATACCACTTGGGTCTTCCTCATCTTAACGTTAGGAACAACTTTCATAAAGAGCACTTTGCTAGAAAACCACAGGAAGAGGGTTAAAAACCTAGTTATAGGTCTGGAATCCTAGGGTTCCAACCATGTAGCAGAGTTTTTGACCTAGAACGACCACCTCCGGCCAATCTTTAACCATGGGTGTGTAGCCCAGGTCCTTACCTATCTTTGGCTTACACATGCATGGCCAAGAGGTATGGTGGATGACCAGAAAATAGGCAGAAAGCCCCACCAGTCACGATGGAGGAAGAAGGCTGTTGTGCCTTCCTCCCCCAAGCACGGCTGGTGGCGCGTGACAACGCATCCCACATTTTCTTGGTCTGAAATTTTTATGGTGTGTTGGTGACACCAAATTATGCCTTCCCCTATTTTTCTAGAATTGTTCGACATTTATATGATTTTCTGTTAATTAAAAATAATGTTCTGACAAAGAAAATCATATAAATTACAATAATAAAGAGAATAATCTGAAATTTTGTTGAGATACCTCAAAACATATGAGGAACCCAGAAATGGGAGAGTAGGGGTCACTGGACCTCCCTGCATAAATTCCAAATAATCCCTTTCAGTTTTGACATTAGGAAATTTCATTCCTAACGGGCAACAAGAAGGATTTCCAGGATTGACCCCACTAAATACCCACTGAATTATGATTATTCCATTTACTTAACACTGCTAATTTAATTATGAGACTACGACCCTTGAACACTAAGAAAATGGGCAATTATCGTAATTATCAATAACCAAACAAGAAGGCTAACTATCGGCTCTTTGTCAAACAGATAATACGTGAATCAGAGATAACTTGATCCGAAAATATCATTAGTGTAGGAACCTATGCATTTTTTAGGTTACATGCTCATTTTTCTTCCCTAATAAATGATTTACAAGTTACTGTATTGACTTTATGCCTTTTTGCCAATTAGCTTATTGGGTATATGTCTGTCTATAAATGATTTCAAAATGTATGTTATATGTATGCTTGCATCACTGGGGAGGAATAAGAGAGGAATAACTGGAATGTGAAAAGACCCGAGTTTATATCATGGATGAAACTTGACCAACTAGTACACAGGGCTGCCCGAGTCAGCTTTCATTGGGCTTGATATCAAGCTAGATGATCTTGAATGGGATTCACAATTGATGAAGGAGGAGTATCATGGGTGAACCATCGGCAAGAATTCGCTCGGGCAGGACATACCTGCAGAATCTTAGTATTGATAAAAAGAAACTACAAGTGACATATACATGTGATGTCATTCTTTTACTGCATTGCATTTATACTTGTGCATTATAGAAATCATGGAATTTCTACTGGCCTTCATAGCTCACTTTTGTCTTATGGGATATTTTTCAAGAGTTGAGGCATCAACGAGTTTTCCAAAGAAATGAGAAATGCAAATGGGTCCCACTGCTATATTATCTCTTTGGGAGAATATGAGTTAATTATCTCTTTTGGGCTGTATTTGTATTGAGACTTGAAAATAGTAGTTCCATTTGCTTTCCTTCGTGTTGTAATTTCAAAGCAGGATTTAGAGTATATCTTCCTGGAGACTATAGATTGATCGAATTATTCATGTAATTATAGTAAGATCTTTGGAGACACTTTGTAATCAGTTAGCTTTCATTTGAGGACGATAGTTTGAAAGTTGTTGAATTTGTATTACTTTGGAGATATCTTTTGGAAGATAAATTAAGTTTTGAGTTATTAAAAACACGATATTTAATTGGAGTTTATTTTAGTTAGTTATCTTATTTAACAGTCCAAAAATCTGGGTCGTTATAGGTACCTACATGTCTATTCACCCTAGGTTCACTGAATTAGAATTTTTGATTATTCAATGTCCAATACTATCCACTTTGAAAAAAGTTTAGAAAGAAGTTTGATATGATCCATAGTATGCAAGTACAAGAAAAAATAGATTTGAGGCTTGAAAAAGGTTATAGAACTTGAAAACTTAAAAAAGGTTATAGAATTGAAAATTTGAAGAAGGTTATAAAATTGAAAATTTGAAAAAAGGTTATGGAATTGGAAACTTGAAAAAGGTTATGACCGCACCCATGAGGGTTGCCTACGTATCCCTTTGTTGGGAATTAGGTCAGTCGTAGTCCAGACAAGAGCCTGATTAAAAATAGACACTTTGAGGTTTTTGAAAAGTTTAACTTGAAAAGGTTTGATTTGAAGTTTGAATAAAAAATTTAAAATTGAACTTGAAGATTAGAACTTTAACTTGATTTGGAAGGATTGAGTTGAGCTTTGAAAACATCTTGACTTGAATTGAAGTTCGAAAACCATCTTGATTTAGAAAAGAGTTGAAGCTTCCTAACTTTAGATTAGGGTTGGACTATGGCTTAGACCACCTAGGGTTTAGGTAACCTAGGTTGAAGCATGCAATTGAATTGGAAAATTTGATTTAAACTTGAGAGACTTAATTTTAGAAAACTTAGAATTAAGGAAGATGGGATTTAGAAAAGATTGGAAAGGATTTGATTTGATTTAGAAATACTTGACTTGGAATGGTTGGAAAATATTTGACTTGAGTATTTGATTTGAAAGAATTTAGAAAGTTAGGGTTTAGGAAAGATTGGATTTTAGAAAAGTTTGAATTAGGAAAGTTTCAAAATAGAAAAGTTCCATTTTAGAAAAGTTTCGAATTAGGAAAGCTCCATTTTAGGAAAGTTTTCAAATTACAAAAGTTCTAATTTTAGGAAATAGTTGATTTTGAAAAGATTTGAATTTGAAAAGTTTTGAATTTAGAAAGATTTAAACTTTGGAAAGATTTGAAAGTTCAAAATTAGAAAAGTTTTGGAAGTTAGAAAGATTTGATAAGTTGAATTTAGAAAGTTGAGTTTAGAAAAGGTTTAAAAGTTGAAATTAGGAAAGATTTGGGATTAAGAAAGATTTGATTTCTATTTCCTAAAATTGAAGATTGGATTTTATTTCCAAAAATAGATATTTGATTTTGTTTCAAAAATTGAAGGATTGGATTTGGTTTCCTAAATGGGAAGATTGGATTTGACATGGAATTGGAAAGGTTGAATTTTGAAAATCTTGGATTTAGAGATCTATGATTTGGTAGGAAAATATGCTTTGAAAACCTATGATTTTGTGCAAAATAGAAAGTCATGATTTTAAAAAAGGAACTAGGGTTTCCTAATCATGGATTCTAGGGCTTGACTTGGACTCCAAGACAGAATTTTTGGAAAGTAGATCTTTGAAAAGAGTTTTTAGGAAGTAGATTTGCAAAATAATTTGGAAAGAGGTTTGAACATGGACTTTTGAAAATCTCTTGAATATCTCACTTTCTTAAAACAATTCTAACTATGAAAGATTAGAACCATTCTAGGGTTGTGATTTTGAAAACAAATAGGGTTTGAAATATGGATCATAATGATCACATTAAATATAACACATTCCTAAAACAACTCTAACCATGGAATGACTAGAATCATCTTAAGATTGTGGTTTTGAAAAAAACAATTTGGGGTTTACATCCAAGATTTGGACCTTGATAGTCACATTGAATATAACACTTTTCTAAAACAACCCTAACCATGAAATAGCTAGAATCACTCTAGGATTGTGATTTTGAAAACAAGTTTGAAATAAAGACGTTTTGAATGCAAGTTTGGAAGAGAACTTTGATGCAAGTTTAAAAATAATTTTGAAAGAAATTTTGAATGGATGTATGAATATGACATGCACAATGCAATAGGGTCGTGAACATATAAGGCTAGGTTTCACCACATAATTAAGAAAGCAGAACCCACACCATCAAAGGCTGAACTAGAAGAAAGCCCCTAGTACGGTGACCTTCAACAATCCTTCCTGGGTATGAATCGGGGATTCTCTTATTTGAAGCATGCAAGAAGAGGAGGCAGAAGAAGGGGATTAAAATAAAAGAAAACCCAAGTGGGTTAGTACGGAGAAGAGAGAGGGGGGATTACATAAAAGTAAATAGAAAATTGATTGTACTGTAATAGTGCAATGAACAGCCTTTAACCAATCATTTGTTAGTTTTAGAACAGGTTTCTATGCTTTCTTTTGGTTAGATATTGTAAATAATTGTGAGTTGATTGATTTATTAGGTTTTGGAAGCTAAAGAGGCTGAAATTGGAGCAAGAATGATCAATGCGGGTTCAGAGTGATCAAATCGGAGGATGAAAATCGACACTGCCTTGGTATTTTGGCCATAACTTTTTAGTATGATGTCCGATTGAGCTAAAATTTATATCATTGGAAAGAAGACTTCAAAATCTACAACTTTTGCATTGGTTGAATCGGCCTCTAAAGTGGTCAAAACTAAGATACAAAATTGAGTACAGTGGTTGACCGTCCCGATGGCTCAAATGAGCGTCTAGATGGTCAGAGGCTTTAATTTCCACTTTGTCCTACCATCCCAATGGTCGGGAGAGCCATCCTAATGGCCTGGGCGTACGAAGCCTATTTCGTTTAGGACTCTTTATAAAAGGGAGAACGACCCCAACTCATAGAGACTTTAATTTTCATCATATTTTTAGAGTTTTAGGAGTAGAATTAGGGTTAGAATAGCTAGGTTTTCATACACTTATAATTAGATTCAATTGATTTCAATTCAATTCAAGTTTTTGTGATTCAAAGTCTAAGATTTTAAGTTCTTCAGATTCAAAGTTCAAGATTCTTCAAGTTCTTCATGTTTATTCAAGATTTCCAGCTTTCTCTAATGTCTTCAAGTAGCTAAGCATCTCTTGGCACGGGAGAGCAAAGATTGAAGGGTTTTTGGGCGATTTGATCCCGGTAAACATGAACTCCAATGTTTTAATCCTTCTTCTCAATTTTTCTTGTGTTTTTGAGATCCAACTTTTGCAATCAAGTCTTTTTGATCAAATTCTTGAGTCAGTATACACAAGTTAAGTCTTGGGATATCAGTTGCTTAAATCCCTGATAAAAACTCTTTGAAAACAAAATTGATTATGGATTCTCGTGAACTTAAGAAGGATTCTAAACTGTTTTTACCACGAAATCCTCTAGTTCATCAACACTCTCGTAGTTGATGATGTGTCATAAAACTGAGATTAATAGCACAAATTTCTGACAATCGAAGCAATTCTTGCTAAGACCCTTTTTCTATTGCTTTAAAATCAAGTTTTCTAGTTTAGTTAGTTAATCAAAACTTTTCTCAAACCCAAATTAGATTTTTGTTTTCTTTTCATTGAGTGTGTCTTTTCACGAGATCTCGAGTTACGTAAGTTTTTACAACTTTTTAAAATAGTTTCTTGTGGGTTTGACCTCCTACTTATCGAGAAAATTATTATTACATCGCGGTCGTATACCTGCGGTTTACATCACACATTTCTGGAGCAACCAAAGACCAACCTCGTATTCTTCTTGCCTTGATTGCTTGGTTTTCTTTACTTGACTTGAACCTTGAAACCTTGAAGTTGCAGCACTTGAGTCTTCAATGGATGTTTGGAAGCTTGTGTTTGAGTGTATAAGGTATATAGAGGCTAGGGTTTGAGTGTATAAAGCCTAGGGCTTGAGAAAATTAAGGTTTGGAGAGACTTCGAGCTCTGATTTTAGAGAAACAAAGTTTCTGAACTAAGTTTGCAGACCCTTTTTACATAGGGGAAGGGTCTGTATTTATAGGCAATCGAAACAATCTTGGCGCCTATTATAATGGCGCCGAGGCAAACTTTCGACTAGCACCACTCCTAGTGGTGCCAGCCACTTAGGAAAGTTTCCACTACTAGTGGTGCCAACCACTTAGGAAAGTTTTAAGGCGATAAGAAATTTCAACCCTTGGGACGCAAGGCAAAAGATTTGGGCATCTGTTCTAGTGATTACCATGCAATTTTTAGTTTGGCTCCACTAAGAGTGACTTCAGAAAGTTTGGGAATGATCCAGAAGGCTGGGAATAGATAGAAACCCTGGAAAGAGTGTCCCAAAGGTAATGGACTTAAGAAACAATGCCAGAATTTTTTAAAAGGTTGACCGGCCCATCATAGGCAAAACGGTCAATTGGATCAGGAAAGCACCGGAATGGACTCGAAGTAACCCATGAGAAGGCTTGAAGGTTGGAAATACTATCGAAAGTGTTCAAAGGGGTTTTCAGTTTGATACTTTGAGCCGGTGTGCTTAAAAAAGGTGACCGGCCTACTAAGGGCAAAACGATCATTTTGCACCGATCTTACTGGAATGGACTCGGACTGATCTGAAAAGGTGTTGAAAGGTTTAGAATACTATTAGAAACATTCTCAGGAGATTACCGGTTTGATACCCAGAGCCGGTGTGATTCCCGGAGGTGATCAGAGCCTAGGGGCAAAATAGTCATTTTAAGAGGGTGGTCTCGGGATTGATTTGGAACTAACTAGAAGGCACTTGAACATGCCGGATTGTCTTTGGGATAATCTTGGAAGGGTGGACTTACCACTCTGAGGACTTAGGTACTTTCTCGAGAAGCGTACCAGAAGGGCCTAAGGGACAGTTTAGTTATTTTTCACCGGAGTGGGCTAGCAGGCACTGGTGTTGACCTGGGTTTTAAGTATTTCTGTCACTCTAATAGTGTGTGACGAGTTAGTTTCCAAAGGTATCTAGTTCTTTGGTAAACATGACATAGGGGTTTTGTTGACAATTCCCAATGTCGACTTGTTTGCGAGTGTTTTTGTCACTCTGATGATTACGATGTTTATGAGTGTTTCCATCACTCTGACGCTATGCATTCATTGTAGAGACTACCCGATCTTGGAAAGCTACTAGATAGATTTATCATCTAAGGGATCAACTTTCTTGAAAGGCATGCTGAATAACAAACATTCTACATTGGTGGCCTAGCAAGTGCTAGAAGTAAACCGTTCTACCATCTCGAGAACTTGGGGTCCATCCCAATCGACAGGTTTGAAGGGACTTACCGTTCTAAGAAGTTTTCTCGGTAAACGCACAAAACTGGATGGACTTACCGTCTAAGGGATTAACTTTCTTAAAAGACATGCTGGTTTGAGTTTGATTAGTCTAGAGTGGAATTGGAATTGGAATTGAGGTTGAAATAGGGACTTATTGTCTTTAGGAAGACGTGCTGACTAGAATTGGACCGAGCAATGCCATAAGAGTATTTTGGTCATTTTGCCTCTATTGGGCCTAGTGGATCGGTGAAGCGATTGATTTATTGGATTGAGTCTGGAAAACTGATTTAGACTTGAATGTGTCCGTGTCAATTCAAATGGGAGTTCAGTTAGGCCGGAGATCACCTAGCTAGCAAAAATAAGGTGCTTACATGAAGACACATTGGGACCTAAGAAAGCTTAAGGAAATGCTTCTTGAACTTGTACCTATCTTAGTATTTTGTTATCAATATCAAGACATAACATACTAATATTTAATAAATGAGTTAAGATATTCATGCCTATTACTTTGTCTTGCTGAGTTTAGAAATTTGTTACCAATGCAGGTTTCTCACAGGTTGGCATCTTTTGACCCATTGTTGAGGCATGAGATTTTGCTGCTTTGCTAAGGCCGTTTTGTTGGTGCTACTCGGACTGTTGATAAGGAGAATTGGCTCTTTTCTTTTTTTTTTTCTTTTTCTTTTTCGTCTCATTTAAACCATTTCTACCATCTGTGCCCTTACATGTTTTTACGAATGCCGGTTCTACTATTTTTGCACGTTAGTGCCCTTTTTTGGGTTTTCACTACGTTGGTAGTTTTGTATCTTGCCATGACCCTACTATTTTACCCATAGCGTCCCATAGGGTTTTCACTATATTCTTAGGCCATGCTTTTTCTTTTTATTTCTCTTGTTGATGTCGATGAAGATGACTCCTTACTCAATGAGAACAAAAATGTTGAGTGCTTAGGCTTGAAATGATGATTAATAATGAAAGCTATTGCTGACTGAAGTTGCTGCTACTTTCGTTGGAGATTGTTGATGTTGTTTTTGTGATAGAAGGTGCCTTCTCAAAACATGCTCTCCTGGATATCGCACTTCCTAGTGTAATTATCTTCCTTGAAAAACAATGATAACAATGACCAATTTAAAAGGTCTTTATTTTTGAACTGTAATGTGGGCTAGGTTATAGGGTATTTGAAAGGAAGGGATGGAGGCTCAACATATTTTGCTTTTATTTGGCTTTTTAAGACTTATGATCACCTTTGACAGCTCAACTCTCCCTTTCTCTCTTTTTTGTTGCTGCTCACTCTCTTCCCCCCTTGTTGTTCTTTATAAGCTTTCACTCTCCCCTTCTATTTTTGGACTTAAACATATCCCAGCTCATTTGTTTCTTTTGCTAGATCCCCTCTCTCATGGATTCATTCGCATCTTGTCCCTTTTTTTTTTAATGATCCTAGATCTGTCACTTTTGCACCATGGTGTTGGACTTTCACCAGGTCGGCAGTCTTTGTATCTTGCCATGCCTCCACCTTTTTAGCTACAGCGTCCTTTTGGGTTCTTATTGTGTGCTTGAGGTCATGTTATTTATCATTATATTTTATCATTCTTATAAAGGTTAGTATCCTCCTTGATGTAGTGTTGACTCTCTTATTTTTTAGATTTTCTTTTTTTTTATTTGCTTTTTCTATTGGGCAATCCTTAAACCTATATTCGCTCTTTATTTTCCTTTCCTATTTACTGTATCTCGACCCATTGTGGGCGGTGATCACTAGGTCGGGTTTTTCAAAAGAAAATAATCAACTCAACTAGGTTTTGCAAGGGGATGCTTTTAACTATGTAGTAGAGGAATTGAGGGCCTCTCTTCCTTTTAATCATAGCTATCGTTGCTTTGTCAGAGTTTCTAATTACATACAGTAATACTTTACCAAACTTGAGTTGATAGGTGTTAGGGAGATTTCTTCGCTTATCTCTTTGGCTTTCTGCTGGATTTGAAGTATGGTTTTGAGATATCCTTCCTTAAATTAGTAGGTCTTGATTTTCCTGTTGAAGGATCTAGCAATGCATCTTTGACAGTATTAGGTATGGTAGATCGTTGCCCTTTTCTTTTCATCTAGTAGGTAAAGTTTTTCATACTAGTCTTTGATCTAGTCTACTTCAGTGAGTTGAATTTCTATAAGGACTTGAGGAGAGGAGGTTTATGCTTCAACTGGTAAAACTACCTCATTGCCTTGGACCAAGGACAATGGCGAAGGCCCAGTTGAGATTTTGATGGGGGTTCTATATTTCATTAATGTAAAGGGTAACTGTTCGTGCCAATCCTTGTGGTGGTCATTTTTTTTATGAGGGATTCTCTTGGCTTTTTTTGTTCTGCTGCTCTGATGGCTCCATTTGTTTGTGGTAGGCTACCAAGTTGTAGGGATTGATTTTGAAAGTTTGGCAAAGCTTTGCCATTATGTTGTTGTTAAGGTTGCTTGCATTGTCTGTTGTGATGGACTCAGGGAGGCTGAATCTATAGAGGACATCTGGAAGTCTTTAGGGTCAAAAGATGCCAAGCTTTGGATACCCTGCAAGTTTTCATTTTTCTAAAAAAGATTTTAGCATTGACAAAGAAAGTATTTCATGATTAAGAGTCATTTATTTCAGATTAGTCTGTTATATACTTGATATTCTACAAAGTACTTTAATAGGCTAATATTAAGGGATTCCTCCTATAGGCTTTACCAGGGCCTTCAGGGTTTGGGAATATGAGAGGCACCTCAATTGGGCCTCTTTTGCCTGATGTAGCTAGATAGATAGAACTTTGAGTAAGGTAAGCTCAGTTTGATAGTGACTCTTCTAGGATTTTGAACAGATTGGTAGTTAATGATGGTAGGTTGTTGATCTGTTGTCTACTACTTAACGATTGGATTTCAAGTCAACCCTTTTGCTTAGTCTCCTTTGGAAGAGGATAATATCCCAACATATGAGTATGACGCCGATTGTTGGATTCTTTAAGATGAAGATCACTCTATAGATCTGCCCCTAGCCCTTTCCCAGGTTGGTAGTCTCTATTGCTATGGTGTTTGGTGACTATTTTCTCAATTGTCAAATGACCAGAATGGGATGGCTGATTTTTTTTTTTTTTTTGGGCAATTGACATGAGCTTGAAAGCTTGGAAGTTGGAGGGTTCTATTGTGGCAATGCATGGGACCGACGAAGCTTTACAGATGGTGAAGTCCTCCTCTGCATGGATGGTGATTGGAGCGACATAGCACGAACATAGTTGCTGAGAGATAGCATATTGCTAATGGATGGTCAATTCCGCTTACTCTTCAATGTAGGTTAGGCCTCTTTCTATAATCGGGCTTATCCTCGCATAAGTTTGAATTGTGTGGGATGCTGGAGGGATTCTATGAGTTCAATTGTGCTCTTTGACCTGGAAAAGAAAAACAAAAACAAAAACAAAATTCAGTTAGCATATGGAGTTAGAGGTTTTATGTAATGCATGTCCTATGGAGGTCCTTTTTTCGAGGGAATCAAGGCATGCTGTTGAGTCCATTTTGGAGGCAGGATTTTGCCTATGTATACAATATAATATCTCTTTGGCATGGGCCATTTGATGTTTCTTTGTTTAGGTAATTCCACCTCTATGGACGAAAAGAGATTTGGGCCTCTCTTGAGATATGGTTCTATGCATACCATAAATTCTTAGGGTTAGGGAAACCCTTAGGAGTTCAGGTAGGTTTGATAATCACAAGATCGGATTTTCCCTTTCTCTCTACGGTCGATTGAATGCATAAGAATGCAATGACTCGAGTTTCTTAGAACTCTTATATTGGAACGGATATCGATGCATGCACAGAATAGCTACAAAAATATGAATAGTATAATAATAAATTAGCGATTTTAGAAGACCCCCTTTTTGTCCTAGCTTTAGCCTTTCATGCTTTTGGCCTTGGGAGATGGGGGAGAGGAAAGAAGACACAAAACAAAAGAGAAGTTAGTGGTTTGGTTTGAAAGTTTTTATGTAATGCATGTCTTAGGGGTGCCCCTTGTTCTCTGAAGGGGACTAAGCATGATGTGTTGGCTCACTTTTGGAGATAGGGGGTTGCCCTTGTATGTAGATACTTTACCATTGATTGAGAACGTTCATTCATTCATACATTCATTTGCCAGAAGTAAAAGGGTATATTAAGCTTTGAGTTTAAATACAAGAGAATCGAAGTACAATTTAATAGGGGGAGGGGGACATTTTCCTTGGGGCTTCCCCCTATCTACTTTTACTTTTGAAATCCTAAACTATTCTTGAGTCTTTGGATTCACCTTCTTTGATGGAAGTCGGGGGGAGACCTTACTTCTGAATTTGCCCCTTGTCTTCTTGGCATCCATATCCTATGAGCGGAGAGGGATTGGGGCCCCTCTCTATGGGATGACTTGAAATGCATGTCATGAGTCCTTAGGGTTGCATAGGAACTCTTAGATTTTGGTAAGTTTTATGCAAGGGAGAGTGAGCTTGATGTCATTCTATATGGGTTGAGCATATGCATGAGAATGCAATGAATTGAGTTACTTTGGAAATCTTGTCTTGAGATGAAGCATTTAATGTGTGTGTATATATGCAAAAGTATAAGGAGAGAGAGAGCAATGACAAAGTAAATATGCATGCATGAATATTATACAAGTATTATAACAAGAAGAATAGACAAGAATAAAGGAAACTAGAGCGGTCGCCCTTTCCTCTATGGTTTTGAAATTGACACGAGTGTCTTAAATCCGGCAGAGGTTCAGCTGTGCATGAGTTTCTGTATGAACATGAGGTTGAGGTTTACTAATACTTCGTGTCGCACCTTGAATTTTCACACTCGAGAAAATAAGTGAAAAAAATGCGATACACTCATTAGAACTCATCCTCTTAGAAAGACAAGTGTAATTAGGTTTGAATTGGAAATTGATTTAGATAAGGGCTTTTGGAAAAAGTTTGGAGTCGCCACCCAACTTTGTTAAGTTGAGTTAGGTCACCTAAAACTAAGCACGATTTGAAGATTAAACTTTGGGTTTTTGAAAAAGGTTTTGGAAAACTTCTTCAAGAGAGGGTTTTATTTTTTTAGAAAACATGTTGTTTGGCAACCTTTGAAAAATTTAAGCCTTTTTTTAAAATAACACCGTTTTTGGTCTCTTGAAAATAGTGATTCTAAGTTTAGAGTATTAGACTAGGTAGCAATCCAAGAAGGGCGTGAATTAGGTTTATAATTAAAAATTAAAATTTAAAATAATCTAATGCACTTAATTTCCAAGTGGTGAGATGCAATAGACAAGATATAAAATATTAAGCTAGATATGTAATGAATATGACAACCTAAGATACAAACAATATACGATTAGTACAATGGATTCAAGTGTGTGTGTATCTCAAGTATATCAAGAC
Organism: Euryodendron excelsum; assembly: GCA_033060915.1. Lineage (NCBI taxonomy): Eukaryota > Viridiplantae > Streptophyta > Magnoliopsida > Ericales > Pentaphylacaceae > Euryodendron > Euryodendron excelsum. The sequence goes on from CM065397.1 coordinate 35,817,088, forward strand.
AATATATATATAAGAAAGATATTAAGCAAGATATAAAAAGAGAAAAGAGAAGAGATCAAACCCAACAATATAAAGTGGTTTAGTTGGCTCCTCCTAGGCCAAACTTACGTCCACCTCTAAGGCTCCTTCCTTGGCCAAATCCACTATTCATCATATAGCTTTGCACTACTAGCTTTTCCAGTTGCTAGCAAACCTTTACACCTAGTGTTTTGTTCCAAAAATGCTTAAAAAAAATGACCCGTTGTCTTGCTCTCCAAAACAAAGCACCAAGAGGATCTTTTTCTCCAAGTGTTCTTCTCAGCCACTCAAGAAATAAATCACAAGGGTTTAACAACCCTTTTACAAATGATATAGGGAAGTTAAAGCTCACAACTATAGGTACAAAACTCTTAAAAGTTAAATAAAATAATAAAGCTCAAAGATGAAATAGAATGATGACGAAATAGAACTCAAAACTTGAATATCTTAATGAATAATAGTTTCTATGCTCAATCTTTGTAATCTCTTATGTGTTTCTTGCTTCTCTTGTATATCTCTATTTATAGAGGAAGGATAGTGAATTATTTACAGCTTAAAATCAACTTCTAGCCATTTGAGAAAGCATTAAAGATTTCTTTCCGTTGAGCTACTTGCTGTCAAACAGGTTTTTAAATTTCTAATCAAATGCCTTCAATTCCACCTCGATTTTTGCCTTGATTACATTTGAATTTGAACATGGTTATAAGAAAAAGATTGTAAACATGGCAGTCATCATTTCAGAACCTTAAGAATCATGTCGATCCAATGGTCAAAACAAAAGTTATCATCAAAATACTTAAACTGTCTTCCAGTTGGCATATTTGAATTTCTACAGAGTTGCCTTCAATTCTATCTTGATTTTCTCCCTTATGACGTTCGAATTTGAAATGGCTATAAGAGAAAAGTTATAGATATGGAAATCATATTTTTATAACCTAAAGAATTAGCTCGATTCAATGGTCAGATCAAACGTTATAATCAAAACACAAAAATTGTCTCCCAGTTGGTATATTTGAATTTCTGCAGAGTTGCCTTCACTTCTACTTTGATTTTCTCCCTTATAACGTTGGAATTTGAAAATGGATATAAGATACAAGTTGTAGCCATGGAAGTCATCATTTCATATCCATAAGAATCATGAATATCCAACGGTTGCATCAAAAGTAATGATAACATTACTCGAACTATCTCGCAGCTGTCATATTTTGAACTTATGCTCCAATGTATCACCTTCTAGCTTAGTTTTGTCCCACAAGACATACTCTTCACGAAGTCCTCATAAAATACCATTCATGGTAATTTGAGTATTATTTCCAATACCTCAAAAATCAAATCAATCCAATGGTTAGATCAAAAGTTATATACATAATACTAAAGCTATCTCCAATGAGCTTTCTTGTTATTATCTTTGATTGAATCTTCTTCTTCATGCTATGTATTCCATTTACTTCCAAGACTAACAATAAATTCAAGAAATATTAAATAATTAACATTTAAGACATAAATAAAAAATTAAGTAATTTATCATTAAAATGCACAATATATTTAAACTCTTAACATAAAATTCTTTAAAAATCTAAAACTAATACATCAAACATGAAATCTTGATATTAACCAAATTTTAATCATTAAAACATTTATATTTGTTATTATCAAATTCAATTAATGAAAATTTGAGGGTAACAATTCTCCCCTTTTTGATGATGATTACCATTAATTATTTAGAAACATATATGTGGCAATGAGCTCAAGATGTTGTCAAAAATAATAATAATAATAATAATAATAATAATTTGTAAGTCCCCCTCACTACTTCATTTTTCCTAATAAGTCAATATTTACATCTCAATCTCTTTTTGAAACACTATATTTCTCCCCCTTTGTCATCAACAAAAAGAAACATAGTAAACAAGTATATGCTCCTTCTACAAAAAAGAGAATAAAAGTATTTGTCATTATCGCAAAAACTCATCAACATCATGTATTTATTTAATAGGATTAGACAAACCAAGTTCTCTTCTTTTAAAACAAAATTTATCTTCACTTAGGGGTTTTGTAAAAATATCAATTCATTGATGGTCAGTATTAACAAATTCAAAAACAATATCACCTTTTTGAACACGATCTCTTATAAAATGATGTCAAATTTCTGTATGTTTAGTTCTAGAATGTTGGATTGGATTTTTAGACAAGTTAATAGCACTAGTATTATCACATATAATAGGAAGATGATCAGAATGTGATCCAAAATCTTCTAATTATTGTTTCATCCATAAAATTTGAGCACAACAACTTCCAGCCGCAATATATTCAGCTTCAACAGTGGATAAAGCAACAAAACTTTGTTTCTTACTAAACCATGAGATTAATGAGTATCTAAGAAATTGACATGTGCCACTAGTACTTTTCTATCAATTTTACTATCAGCATAGTCTGCATCAGAATATCTAATTAAGTCGAAAGATATGTCTTTAGGATATCACAATCCTATAATTTGTATTCCTACTAGATAACAAAATATTCTTTTGATAGCAGTAAGATATGATTCTTTGCGACATGATTGAAATTGAGCACATATGCATAGACTAAATATGATATCGAGTCTACTAGCAGTTAAGTAAACTAATGAGCCAATTATACCTCATTATTTCTTTTCATCTATCGGCTTACCATTTTCATCTTGGTAAAGATTTATAGTAGTACCTATTGGAGTCCCAATAGGCTTAAGTTCTCCATTTCAAACCTTTTTAATAAATCTTTTATGTGCTTGGATTGATTGCTGAAAATGTCTTTTATGTGCTTGGATTGGACTCCAAGAAAAAATTTTAATTCTCCCATCATACTCATTTCAAATTCTCCCTACATACATTTAGAAAATTCTTTGCACTTCTCTTCATTAGTAGCACCAAAAATAATATCATCAACATATATTTGCACTACTCACATGTCATAATCTTTAGATTTTATAAAAAGAGTAGTATCAATTTTCTCTTTTGAAAAATCATTATCAATAAAAAATTTACTTAATCTTTCATACCATGCTCTAGGAGCTTGCTTTAAACCATATAAAGCTTTTGTAAGTTTGAAAATGTGGTTTGGAAAATCATGATTTCGAAAACCAGGAGGTTGTTCAACATAAATCTCTTCTAAAATATAGCCATTTAAAAATGCCATTTTAATATCCATTTGATAAAGTTTGAAATTATTAAAACATGTAAATACAAGCAACATTCTAATAGCTTCAAGTCGAGCTACAGGTTCAAATGTTTCATCAAAATAAATTCATTCTTCTTGGTTGTAACCTTGAGCTACCAATCGAGCTTTATTTCCAATAACGACCCCGGATTCATCTATTTTGTTTTTAAAAATCCATTTTGTACCAATCATGGGATAATCATTAGGTTTTGGAACTAAAGTCCAAACCTTATTTCTTTCAAATTGATTTAACTCTTCTTGTATAGCTAAGATCCAACTTTCATTATTTTCAACCTCTTTAAAATATTTAGGTTCAATTTGAGATAAAAATGATAAATTACCACAAATATTACGGAGAGAAGAATAAATTTTTATACCTTGTGAGGGATTACCAATAATCAACTCTTTAGGATGATTGTGTGCATAGCTCCAATCTTTTGGCAAGTCTTATGCATTTTCTTTAGATCATTCTTTACTTGGAGGAAACCCAGTTGAACTTTCTACTTGATTCTTTTCTATGAAAGATTGCTTTAAAAATCCATCTTCTCTTTCCATAATGGTAAGATCTTTCATACTTTGTTTAATATTTATATCATCGTCACTTGCAATTTACTTAAAAGAAATATTGTTAAATTTATCAAATGCTACATGAATAGATTCTTCCACCACTAAGGTTCTTTTATTAAAAACTCTATAAATTTTACTAGATATAGAATACCCAAGAAATATAGCCTCATCGGATTTAACATCAAATTTACCCAAATTATCTTTGTTATTATTCAAAACAAAACATTTACATCCAAAAACATATAAATAACTAATATTAGGTATTCTTCATTTTCAAAGTTCATATAGGGTTTTCTTAAGCATAGGCCTAATCATAGCACGATTCATAATATAACAAGCGGTATTAACGGCTTCTGCCTAAAACTATTTTGGTAGATTATTTTCACATAACATTGTTCTAGCCATTTCTTCATAAGTTCTATTTTTTCTTTCTACTACACATTTCTGTTGTGATGTTCTTGGTGCCAAAAAATTATGTTCAAAATCATTTTCATCACAATATTTTTTAAATTGTAAATTGTCAAATTCACCACCATGATCACTTCTAATAGTTGTAATTGTAAAACTTCTTTCACTTTAAACTTTTCTAAAAAATTTTACAAAGTGTTTAATGCATCATCTTTATGTACAAGAAAAAATATTCATGTATATCTTGAATAATCATCAATAATGATAAGTACATATTGCTTTCCACCCAAACTAATTGTCCTAGTTGTACCAAATAAATTCATATGTAAGAATTGTAATGGTCTAGAGGTAGAAATAATATTTTTAGATTTAAAAGAAGTTCTAGTTTGTTTTTCTTTTTTACTTACATCACGAAGTTTATCTTTTACAAATTTGATTTTTGGCAGTCCAATAACTAAATCATTTTTAGAAAGTTTTGAAATCAAATCTATGCTAGCATGTGCAAATCTTTTATGCCATAACCAATTACTATCACTGATAGCTGAAAAACATTTTACATCGCTAGAAGATATATGATTAAGATCAATGGCATATACATTTTCGTACCTATGACCAACAAATAATATTTTATTATTTATGATACTTTCTATTATGCAATGAGTATTTTAAAAAATAACTCTATTTTCTTTATCACATAATTGGTTAATACTAATCAAATTATGCTTCAAGCTTTCAACAAGTAAAACATTTTCAATAATAGGAAAATGACTTTCACCAATACTACCAATACCGATAATATTTCATTTGCTATTATCTCCAAAAGTCACATATCCTCCATCTTTAAGTACTAGAGTTGTAAACATTGATTCTTTACCGGTCATATGCCTTAAGCAAGCATTATTAATAAACCATCTTGCCCTTTTGGATTTTAGGCGAACCTACAAAAATAAATCAACCATTGATTTTTGGTACCAAACTTTCTTGGGACCATGAAAGTTAGTTTTAAAGTTACTTGAACAATTTTCTTAGGAACCCAACCTTGTTTGACTCCAACATATATATTTTTTTAAGTGGGCAAGAATGTGATTGATGACCTTTCTTATGAAAATAATAACATGTAGAGTATGGATTACTAGATGATGTTGTTTTAACCAAAAAAAAAATTATAAAATTTTTATTTTTGAAAATGATTGTAACCAATTCCAATTTTGTCAAAAACACATCTTTGTTTTTTGAGTAACATATCCAAATTTTCTCTTCATTTTACAAACTTTGAAAGAGTATTATTCAATTCGTCAACTTTTATTTTCAAAGTATTATTTTCATTTTTCAAATTATTTGAAGTTGAAGTTTTAAGTTTGAAAGATAAGTCTTCAATATTCTTTTCCAAAATTTCATTTTTCAAATATTCATTTTTCTTGAGAGAGAGAAAAAATAATTTTTTTGAGGGCTACATTTTATGCCTAATTTTTTAATATCATCATGCAATTCCTCAAAAGTATTTTTTAATTCTTCAAAACAAAAATGTTCATTAAAAGTATCACATACCTCATTGTCTTTCTTTGTCATTAAGCATAGGTTGGCAATTTCATTATCACTTTTTCATAACTACTATCATCATTTTCTTCCCAAGCTGCTACCATGGCTTTCTTTTTATCCGTTTTCCTTGAATTTTTGAGTTGAGGACACTCAAAGTTTATGTGACCTAACTTTATGCATTCATAATAAATTATTGTATCATTTTTGTTACCTTCTTCTTTTGCTCCATCATTATTTGAAAATTTTCGTCCGGCTTGCTTCTTCTTTCTTAAAAATCCTTTGAATTTCTTTGTAATCATAGCAATCTCCTCATCTTCATTACTAGTTTTTCCATCATTGCTATCAAATGGGGAGGAAGTTGTAGATGATTTCAATGCTATGCATTTCTTCTTTTTACTTGTGTCATCATCCATTCTCATGGTAAGCTCATGAGTTATAAGTGAACCTAAGAGCTCATCCAAGCTAAGCCTCATGAGATCTTTGGCTTCTTGTATAGCAGTTACTTTTGGCTCCCAACTCTTTGGTAAAGACGTACAAATCTTTCTCACTATTTCAACATTAGTATATCATTTACCAGGAGATTTCAAGGCATTTATAATATCAGTAAATCTAGTAAATATATTAGAAATAGACTCCTCTTGATTCATTTTAAACAATTCATATTTATGAAGAAGCATGCTAATCTTAGACTCTTTGACCTGATTAGTTCCCTCATGTATAACTTCTAATTTGTTCCAAATTTCCTTAGCCGACTCACATATAAAATTCTATTAAAATTATTAGGATCTAATGCACAATATAGTAAGTTCATGACTTTTGAATTTATTTGAACACTTTTTAAGTCATTCTCATTCCATTCACTTTCTTTTTTTTAGACACTTTTTATTCACCTATGGTTTTGGTTGGTATTTTAGGACCATTAACAATAACTTTCCATAATTCATAATCTACAGCTTGAATGTAAATTTTCATCCTAGCTTTTCAATAATTATAATTTGTGCCATTGAACAAATGAGGTCTATTGTTATATTGACCTTTGGCCAGTGATGTTCCTACTATGGTTGCCATTATCTACTTTATGACGGTTAATCCAACTACTAGAGCCCTTGCTCTGATACCAATTGTTAGACTAGGTAGCAACCCAAGAGGGGGTGAATTGTGTTTATAATTAAAAATTAAAACTTAAAATAATCTAATGCACTTAATTTTCAAGTGGTGAGATGTAATAGACAATATATTAAGCTAGATATGTAATGAATAAGACAACCTAAGATATAATCAATATACGATTAGTACAATGGATTCAAGTGTGTGTGTGTGTATCTCAAGTATATCAAGACAATATATATAAGAAAGATATTAAGAGAGATATAAAGAGAGAAAAAAGAAGATATCAAACACAATGATATAAAGTAGTTCAGTTGGCTCCTCTTTTGCTAAATTTATGTCCACCTCCAAGACTCATTCCTTGGGCAAATCCACTATTCTTCAAATAGTTTTACACCACTAGCTTGCCCAGTTGCTAGTAAACCTTTACACCAAGTGTTTTGTTCCAAAAATGCTTAAAAAAAATGACCCGTTGTCTTGCTCTCCAAAACAAAGTCCCAAGAGGATCTTTTTTTCCAAGTGTTCCTCTCAACTACTCAAGAAATAAATCACAAGAGTTTAACAACCCTTTTACAAATGATATAGGGAAGTTGAAGCTCACAACTATAGTAACAAAACTTTCAAGAGTTGAATAAAACAATGAAGATCAAAGATGAAATAGGATGATGAGGAAGTAAAGCTCAAAACTTAAAGATCTTGATGAATATCACTTTTTATGCTTAATCTTTGTAATCTCCTGTGTGTCTTTTGCTTCTCTTATGTATCTCTATTTATAAAGGAAGGATAGTAGATTATTTACAGCTTAAAATCAACTTCTAGCTGTTTGAGAATGCATTAAAGATTTCTTCCCGTTAAGCTACTTGCTGCCAGATAAGTTTTTAAATTTTGAATTAGATGCCTTCAATTCCACCTCAATTTTTTCTTTGATAAAGTTCGAATTTGAAAATGGTTATTAGAGAAAGGTTGTAGACATTGCAGTCAAATTTTCAAAACCTCAAGAATCAGGTCGATCCAATGGTCCAATCAAAAGTTATTATCAAAATACTCAAACTATCTCTCAATTGACATATTTGAATTTCTACAAAGTTGCTTTCATTTCTACCTCGATTTTCTCCCTTATAATGTTCGAATTTGAAAATAACTATCAGAGAAAAGTTATAGAGATAGAAATAATAGTTTCATAACCTCAAGAATAAGGTTGATTCAATGGTTAGATCAAATGTTATGATTAAAGTACTAAAACTGTTTCCCAATTGGCATATTTGAATTTCTACAGAGTTGCCTTCACTTCTATCTCGATTTTCTCCCTTATAACGTTCAAATTTGAAAATGGATATAAGATACAAGTTGTAGACATGGAAGTCATCGTTTCACATCCATAAGAATCATGGATATCCAACGGTTACATCAAAAGTAATGATAAAATTACTCGAGCTATCTCGTAGCTATTATATTTTGAACTTCTGCTCCAATGTGTCACCTTCCGGCTTAGTTTTGTCCCACAAAACGTATGCTTCACGGTCCTCATAAGATACTATTTATAATAATTTGACTCTTATTTCCAATACCTCAAAAATCAGATCAATTCAACGGTTGGATCAAAAGATATATACATAATACTGAAGCTATCTCCAATGAGCTTTCTTGCCATTATCTTTGACTAAGTCTTCTTCTTCATGCTATGCATTTCATTTACTTCCAAGACTAACAATAACTTCAAAAAATATTAGATAGTTAACATTTAAAACATAAATAAAAAATTAAGTAATTTATCATTAGAATGCACAATATATTTAAACTTTTAACAAAAAATTCTTTAAAAATCTTAACTAATACATCAAACTTGAAATCTTGAGATTAACCAAATTTTAATCATTAAAACTTTTATATTTGTTATCATCAAAATTATTTAATGAAATTTGAGACTAACACAGAGGTTAGTTACATATAGAGAAGATGCACAAGGCTATCATCCTATCCCGCCCTTGCGGTACCTACATTACTATTCACCATAGGTTCACTCATTTAGAATTTTCAATTAAGAAATGTCCAATTATATCCACTTTGAAAAGAATTTTGAAAAAATGTTTGATATGATGCATGACATGCAAGTGCCAGAAAAGAACTTAAAAAGAGATTTTGAAAAAGAGAATTTGAAAAAGAGAATTGGAGTTTTGAAAAAGGTTGTAATCGCACCTATGAGGGTTGCCTACGTATCCCTTAGTTGGCAATCAGGTCAGTTGTAGTTCAAACTCGGGGTTTGATTGAAAATAGACATTTTGAGGTCTTATTTAACTTGAAAAGACACTTTGGGGTCTTTGTAAAGTTTGATTTAAAAAGAGTTTAATTTTAAACTTTAATTAGAGGATTTGAAATCGAACTTGGAGTTGAAGTTGACTTTGATTTGAGATTGATCTAGATTTAAAAAACTTGAATTGAACTTTGAAATCATCTTGACTTGAATTGGAGGTTAAAAACTATCTTTGTTTATAAGCACCCCATTTTTGTCCGCTTGGCAATCTCCGACCCGACCAGACTCACATTCAAACCTACACAGGCACATTCAAGTCCAAACTAGTTTTCCAAACTCAATCCATTTAATCAACTGCTTCGTGGGCCTGCCAAGCCCAATAGAAGCAAAATAACCAAAATATCCTTGCAATATTGGTCGGTCCAATTCTAATCAGCACGTCTTCCTAAAGAAGGTAAGTCCCTATTTCAACCTCAATTACAACTTCAATTCCAATCCAAGTCAATCAAACCCAATCTGGCACTTTTTTTGAGAAAACACAAAATCCCTCGGAACGAAAAGTTCTTTAAAACCTATCGATTTGGATGGAACCCAAGTCCCAAAGATGGTAAAGCAATTCACTTATGGTGCTTGCTAGCCTGCCAATGTAGAATATTCGCTATATGACATGTCAATCGAGAAAGTACTTAAGGCCTCGAAACGAAAAGACTATTCAACAGCTTTTCGAGATCAGGCAATCTCCAAGATGAACACACACCGTTAGAGTGACGAAAATACTTATAAACATCGCAACCGTCAGAGTGGTGGAAACACTTGCAAATAGGTCAACATTGGGAATACCAACAAACCTCTTATGTCACGAGATTGACCACGCCTCTTGGTAGTGACACATTTACCGAAGGATGTGATAACTTTGGAAACCAACTAGTCACACACTGTCAGAGTGATAAAAACACTCAAAACCCAAGTCAACACTAGTGCCTGTTAGCCCACTCGTGAAAAATGAACAAACTGCCCCTTGGGCCCTTCCGGCGTGCTTCTCAAGAAAGTACCTAAGTCCTCAGAGCGGTAAGTGCACCATTCCAAGATTGTCCCAAAAACATGTTCTAGTGCTTTCTAGTCGGTTCTGGATCAATTCCGAAACCATCCGGTCAAAATGACCATTTTGCCCTTAAGCATCCGATTGCCTCCGAAAATCACACTGACTTTGGGTGTCGAACTAGTTATCTTCTAGGGACACTTGTAACAGAATTCTCAACCTTTCTAGACCATTCTGAGTCCATTCCAACAAATCCGATGTAAAATGATTGTTTTGTCTGTAGTGGGCTGGTCGTCTCGTCCAACCATACTGGCTTTGGATATCAAACCGGCAATTCTTCAGAGCACTCTTGATAGTATTTCTAACATTTGAATCATATCCTAGTTGATTCCAAAACAGTTTCGGTGTTTCATTGTTCAAATGACTATTTTGCCCCTGGAGGGCCGATCACCCTTTTTAATCACACCGGCTTTGGTTATCAAGCCCGTCATCTCTAGGACACTCTTTCAAGAGTTCCTGTCCACACCTGACCTTTTGGATCATTTTTGAAATTTTCAGAGTCACCCCTAGTGGAGCTAGGCTAAAAATTGCATGGTAGTCACTAGGATAGGTGCCCAAATCTTATGCCTTGTGTCCCAAAGGTCGAAGATTTGTTTCTTGCTGCCTCAAAAGTTTCCCAAAGGGGGTGGCACCACTACAAGCCAAAAAATGGCCTATTGCCACTAGGAGTGGCGCCAAGGTTAAAAACACACTGGCACCACTACAACAGGTGCCAGTTCCTATTCTGTTTGCCTATAAATACAAACCCTCCCCTTTTGTATTCTAGGTCAACAAACTTAGCCCAAAAACGCTGCCTCACTAAAAACAGGCTTCGAAACCCTACTTTTCTTAAGTCTTCTTCAAGCCCTAGCCTCCCTACACTATATATACACAAACCCTAGCTTCTATACACTCCATACACTCAAATATAAGTCCCCAAACATTCATTGAAGACCAAGTGCTGCATCTTCAAAGCTCTCAAGGTGAAGCAAACAAAGCAATGAAAGTAAAATAAAGAGACAAGATAAGTTTTCAATTTATTTTATGTAATTCCCTCCTCTCTCTTTGCTCTCCCAACCCACTTGGGTTGTCATCTATTTTAATCCTCATCTTCTACCTTATCTTTTTGTATGTTTGAAACAAGGGACTTTCCAGTTCATACTTAGGAAGACTTGTTGAAGGTCACCATGCTGGGGGCTTTTTTCAAGTTTGATCTAAGACGGTGTGGGTTTGGCCCCTTGATTTTATGGTAAAGTCTAACCTTGTATGTTCATGACCCTATTGCATTATGGTTATCATATTCATGCATTGCATTCAAATTTAGTTTCAAAATTGCATCAAAGTTCCCTTTCAAAACTTGTATTCAAAACCTCATTCTTTCTAAATTGTTTCCAAAGTCACACCCTTATGATGATTCTAGCCATTCCATGGTTAGGGTTGTTTTAAGAACGTGTTATATTCAATGTGACCATCAAGGTCCAAATATTGGGTTCAAGTCCTCAATTGTTGTTATCAAAATCACAATTTTAAGATGGTTCTAGTCATTCCATGGTTAGAGTTGTTTTAGAATAGTGTTACATTCAATGTAATCATTATAGTCCATATTTCAAACCCTAGTTGTTGTCAAGATCACAACCCGAGAATGGTTCTAATCTTTTCGTGGTTAGAATTGTTTTAGAAAAGTGAGATATTCAAGAGACTTGCAAAAGTCTATATTCAAACCTTTTTCTAAAATTGTTTTGCAAGTCTACTCTCTTAAAAGCTCTTTTCGAGGATTTACTTTTCAAAAAATCCTTGTCTTGAAATCCAAGTCAAAACCCTAGAATCCATGATTAGGAAACCCTAATTCCTTTCTTAAAATCATGACTTTCTATTTGCCTCAAATTATAGATTTTCAAAACGACTTTTCTACCAAATCATAGATTTTCAAATTCAAGATTTTCAAAACTAAAGCTTTCCAATTTCAATTCATATCGAATATTTTCCAAATAGGAAACCATATCAAATCATCTATTTTTGGAAATAAAATCCAATCTTCAACTTTAGGAAATAGAAATCAAAATTTTCCCTTTCCAATTCCAACTTTCTAAATTTCAAACTTCCAAATCTTTTCAAATTTCAATCTTTCTAAGCTTAAACATTTCTAAATTCAAACCTTTCCAAATTCAATTATTTCCAAAATCAACTCTTTCTTAAAAAGGAAAATTTTCTAAAATGAAACTTTCCTAATTTGGAACCTTTCTAACTCAAAACTTTTCTAAAATTTAACTTTCTAAAATCAAACGTTTCTATTTCAAGTGCATGTTTCAACCTTAGGTTGCATAAACCTTAGGAGGCCAAGGCCCTAATTCAACCATAACCCTAAAGTTAGGAAGCTTCAACTCTTCTTTTGAAAACTCTTTTCTAAACCATGATGGTTCTCAAACTCCAATTCAAGTCAAGATGATCTCAAAGTTCAATCCAAGTTTTTCAAATCAAAATTAATTTCAAATCAAAGTCAACTTCAACTCCAAGTTAGATTTCAAATGCTCCAATCAAAGTTTAAAATCAAACTTTTTTCAAATCAAACTTTTCAAAGACACCAAAGTGTCTTTTCAAGTCAAACAAGACCTCAAAGTGTCTATTTTCAATTAGACCTTGAGTCCAAACTATAACTGACCTGATTCCCAACAAAGAGATATGTAGGCAATCCTCATGGGTGTGGTCACAACCTTTTTGAAGTTTTCAATTCCCATAGCCTCTTTCAAACTTCGAATCCTCTCTTTAAGTCTATTTTCAAAATCAAATCTTTTTCTTGCACTTGCATATCATGCATCATATAATTCTTTTCAAAGTCGATAGTATTGAACATTTGTTAATTTGAGATTCTAATTGAGTGAACTTAGGGTGAAAAAACATGTAAGTATTGCAAGGGTGGAATAGGGTGATAGCCTTGTGCATCTTCTTTGTACGTAACCAACCTCCGAACCTAGAATCACTGTTTTCGAAAAACCAAAAATGGAGTTATTTTCAAAAAGGGCTTCAAAATTTTCAAAGTTTGCAAATAACTTGGTTTCTCTATATAAACCCCCCCCCCCCCCCCCCCCCCCCTCCCTTGAGGAAGTTTTCCAGAATCTTTTCAAAAATCCTACATTTAATCTTCGTATTGTGCTTAGTTTTAGGTGACCTAACTCACCTTAACAAAGTTAGGTGGTAACTCCAAACTTTTTTTAAAAGCCCTTATCCAAATTAATTTTCAATTCAAACCTAGTTGCACTTGTCATTGTAGGATGATGAGTTCTAACGAGAGAGTACAATGCTTTTTCTCTTTTGTTTTCTCGAGTGCAAAACATTGGGGCATGATAGCTGGCAACTTCACTACAGACGTTTAGAGGGTTAGGCCATTATCATGTCTTTTCACCTTTCAGTCATCTAGAATATTCGATTAATTTGTCCAATTTTGTCCACTTCAAATTTTTCAAAATCAAACTTTTCAAAGTTGTTTTCAAAGACATGCCTTCGCTTGCATTCAATTCATATTCATTCATTCAATCTTGCATTAAGTTTGTCATTAAGGTACTGACTTTGTGTGTTTTCTTTTGTAGGTGGACCCTTTGTCACGAATAGATTTTTCTCCCTAGAATAATTGAGGCGTGAGGCTACTAATTACCAGCTGAGCTTTCCAACTATTGGTTCCTTAACGGTTATGGTTAATAGACAGGTACAAAATACTGAATGAGTCATTTGAAATAATACTATCATATTAACAAACTTAAAGACTTAACTTTACATGAAGTGATGAACTTAAAGAAAAATGTACAAGCTCAACCTGTAGATCCAATAAATTATCTCTTATAACTCTGTGTTTAGCTTTGACAGACCAAACTGAACAATTCTTTTTGTAATCCTGCTTCGCCATACCTGAAATGTCATCCTATAACACGGGATGGGCTATGAAGCTCAGTAGGCAAGATAGAATCCCACGATATAATAGGTTTGCAGTTTAGAAGCACAGTTATAAAACAGAGATAACAACACTTAATGTATGTAACAAACAAGTTCAATGATAATATCTATACATTTTGAAATCAAGTAGATATATAGACATAGTTTAAAAGAAATGATGATGATAATGTTTTGTATATGCCCCAAATCCTTTAAAAGTCATCTCATCCAGATTTGCAGGTTTGTCATGTCTGACATCTTCCTTATGCTCCATGGGCAAAGATCAAGCCAATGAGGCCCACCTATGATACTTCACTCTAGTCAAACTAGTGAGGGCCCACCCATGATACTCACTTGCCGTGGTTATTATCTGCCTTATGCTTCCTAAACAAAGGTCATGCCTGTGAGGCCCACCTATGACACTCCACTTTCATCAATCTAGTAGGGGCCCACCTATGATACACACTTGCCAAGGTTCTTGTCTAATTTTCATTCGGTTTGTTATTTGGTGGTGCCATCCTTATTTCTTTTGAGCAAAGATCATGCTAGTGGGGCCCACCCATGACACTCCACTCTTGTCAAGCCAGTAAGGGCCCACCCATGATACACACTTGCTGGGGGATTCTTATTTGATTCTCATTTCTCGTTTGGTTGTACCACCCTTATTTCTCTTAATGCCAACATGCAATTCATGCATAGAAATCATATAGAGAATAAAACATAGTGTCTAGCAGGTTTGTAGGAATTAAAATGACATGAGTGAACTAGTGTCGCCATCCTTGTAACATTTCCAAAACAACTTATAACCACCAAAAACACCTTACCAATAGATATGTTCCTGAGCAGTTCAACATAGAGTTTAATAACGAAATATCGAATATAAAGCAGGATAAGTACCCCCTACCTAATTACGCATTCATCCTTACTTTCATTCTTCTTAAAGTTCATGCCAAACAAGTAAAAGAATCTATTTGAAATTAACTTATGTTCCCTATAAAGGAGTGAAAATGCAGGCGTGTGATGCCATGCCTCCCTCCCCTTTCCTAGACTCGGCCTAAAATAAAATGGGCACAATTTCATGATCTGATATCAAAAATTTCCAAAACTTATGGGATAAAAAAGTAGACATTTTAGACAGTATCTAAATCAACTTTCACAATTTTAGGACAAGCCTAAGTATTTATTTAGTATTTTATAAAACAAGACAGTGCTGCTGAAATCTAGTTTCTACAGCAGATGGTCCATTTTTTAGAGGTTGTAAACATAGGCAAACAACATCCAACTAACCTGAAATTTGTTATACACTCTCATCCATATCTCTAATAGCTACAGTAAAATTTTTATGAGTGTTTGAATAATCTAACTTGGTCAAATGTGTGGTCAAAACGGAGGTCACAGTACAGGGCATCAAGAATCAGCAATGGCAGTTCCACTTTAAAATTTCACTATAGTTCGTGTATTCAATATTTTTAAGTGAGACCAAGGTCTAAATTACTATTGTAACTCTAGTTACAAGTGCTCAAAGATTCATCACCAAATGACATTTTTAAATAGGTCAACTATCAATAAAATCATAGCCTTGCAGTTGCCTCAGTGGTAGATTTTTCTTAGCAAACTTTAAACAACATATCTCCTTCATTTTTGAATCAACCCACATGAATTTTATGTCTAAAGTATGTTCTCTTTGAACCTGATCTAGTCATATGTTCAGAACTCACTTTCATGGACATTCGGTCTCCCGAAAAGGCTCCCAAATGCACTGTACCTGACAAATTTGCACCAAAATTCATCATAACTTTAAACTTGGTTTTCTTTCTCATTTCTCAATGGATTTTGAAGAATCAAGTGTCTAAAATTATCTACTCTTCAAACCCGACCTCCCCATGATCTCATAATAATTTTTCATTGAGGTTTGAGGCTTGAAAATGGTGCCGAAAGTTGCTATTTCTGTAGAATTTTGCAATAGTTTTGGGTGTAATTTTGAACTGAGTTTTCTCCCTCAATTCTTGGCCAAATCAAATGAAATTTGTGCGTCAATCAAATAAAATTTTGAGAGCTTTTCACCTATGGTTTTGGAATAAAAAAATGAAGGTCGTTTGGTCCTCCTAATTGGGCTCTAAAAATCACTACGCTGCCATGCATTCACCACAGCAAACCATGTTCCATATATTACTTCGGTTCTATGATTACCCGCTATACCTGAGGTTTATAAATATCTAAAACAACCTGGGAACTACTTAATAAGAACTTCCAATCTAATGCAATGTATTTATTCTACAAGCAAACTGATCAAGATGATAAAAAAGGAACAAAAACAGTTCGGCAGCCATGGAATGATGCTCAAGCCTTTAAAGACATGCTTTGATTCCATTTAAACCAAGAAGATGAATATTAACCCACTGAATTTCATCCCATTACACCTCAATTATACATGCACAACTAGATGTCCCTTCCCTAGATTTTTCCAAGTTAATAGTGTTAATAAACCATGTACTCCTACTGGTTTCTTTGAAAATTTTCAGCCACGATAGATGCAAGCAAAGTGTTATAGCAGCAGAGGAAAAAAGTCTTATACATGAAATTAACCTTCACTTGCTTTGATCCAGCTTTCCCCCGAAGCCTTTCTTTTTGTTTGATCGGCAGTTTCCCCCACATTCTCCCTCTCTCTTAATCGTCCTTTCTCTCTCTATATAAGTCTCTCTCTATCTCTCAAGTTAGCTGCTCTGTGCCTCAACCCCTGCTCTCTTCCCCTCCTTCCAACATCCTTGTCAGCCAATATATAGACAATGAGCAGACCAAAGCAAAGCTTTGGCTTTGGTATATAGACAGCCGAATGAGTGGGGTTGTTGGGTGGCGTGTGCATGGTGCACACACACACACTCTCTCTCTCTCTCTCTCTCTCTCTCTCTCTCTCTCTCTCTCTCTCTCTCTCTCTCTCTCTCTCTCTCTCTCTCTCTCTATATATATATATATATATATATATTCTTGCTGAAAAGGTGTATAAGATGGCTGGTAGTGCCCTTAATTTATAAGCATTGTGGGGCTTGTGAAGATGACACCTATAGTTCACTTGGTAGCTTGCATGAAAGCCATTCTTCTTATGTTAACACTTGTCCTTCTACTTGTTTCTTTGCATGTATACATTCAAGCTACACTTGACAACCCATCACATGCAAAGGCTTAGAATAAGACACCATAGCCACGTGCATTGCTTTTCATAAGCCAACCAAACGACCACACTCACTTGTTTCTATATAAAATATCATCCCTCACACATGGTGCTTTAGCCGACCACACACTTTCACCTTATATATCTATATGTCTTACATGCACAAATCCATTCCTCTCATTCTAATATATAGTCTAACCTTCCAATTATTTTAATCACCACCTACACTAATGCATAAAATAAATGTAATAAGTTACACGTGCTCCTAGATATATTTATCACCTCAGATATTTATTCTAGTAAAATTGCGATTGGTCTAGCAATAAATAATTCTAAAGTTACCAAAAATTTTCTGGGGTGTTACACCCTTATTCACATTTTATTTTATGTCATATTAACTGCCATGGATGTCATGAATGAATAGGATGAAATGGACAGGATAGATGGGAGTTGTTGGGCCCTTTCCTTTATTTTTCAAAATTTCAAACACACACTGCACGTGGACTCGCATTTGCATATTTGCATTTGTACCTAGTTACGTCCGTTCTAGTTAGAAGGGGGAACGGTATATTGGTTGTGAGTAGATGCTGTGTCAGTTTCTTAGTCTATGACCTCTTGATGGTTCCCTCGCTCAGATCACCAACCGATAATGACACTACTTCGGGGAGTAGGCCTAGGTTTGAAGATTCGAGAACTGAACTTTCTTAGGAAGCATTAGTAAACCCTCAACCTCATTCTCATGTAGAAACCATGCATAGTCAAACCTCTGCCGGATTTAAGACACACATGTCAATTTTAAAATCATGGAGGAAAGGGCGACTACTTTACTTTCCTTTATCCTTGTCTATTCTTGCTATTATAATGCTTGTATAAATGCTCATGCATGCATATTTACTTTACAATTGCATTATCTCTTTATATACTCTTGGCATATACATATATGCATTCAATAATCCATTTCAAGACAAGAGTTCCAAAGTAACTCAAGTCATTGAATCTTCATGCATATGATCAACCCATAGAGAGTGGCACCAAGCTCACTCCCTTTCATAAAACCTACCAAAATCCTAAGGGTTCCCACGCAACACTAAGGGCTCATGACATATGTTGCAAATCATTCCATAGAGAGGGGCTCCAATCCCTCTATGCTCACGGAGATAAGGTTGCCAAAAAAACAAAGAGCAACCAAAAAGCAAGGTCTCTTAATGACTCCCTCAACATCAAGCTCAAAGAAGGTAAATCCAAAAACTAAAGAGTAGTTTAGGATTTCAAATATAAAACTAGATAGGTGGTAGTCCCCAAGGAAAATGTCCCTCTTCCCCTATTAAAATGCACTTTGATTTTTTTGTATTCAAACTCAAAGTTCAATGTACTCTCCTACCTTTTGCAAATGAATGAATGAATGTTCTCAATCGACGGTAAGAAATATGCATACAAGGGCAAATCTCTTATTTTTAAAGAGTGAGCCAGATACATTATGTTTACTCTCCCTCTCAAGAAGGGGCACCCCTAGGACATGCATCGCATAAAGCTTCCTAAATACCAAACACTAACTTGGGGCTTGTGTTCTTGTTTTCATTTCATCTCTCTAGGCAAGAAAAATGGATGTTGAACCTCTTCCATCCTTGTAAAAGACATGATTCATAAGCTATAAGAGAGTATATCGCTGGATAGTAAGAACTCTGGCAGAGACACTCTGCATGGCCCATTAGTTATAATTCCAAAAGGGATAGCTTATGCCCTAAAGGGGCCAAAATGCCAAGGCTATATCTTCCTCACCATATAACCTCACCAATCCAACATTAACTTGACCATCAAAACTCTACTCCATCCTCCTCATTACCCGCCTTATTCTCACCCTTTTGCCCGAACCTGAACCTATGGCCACCATGGCTAGATTTGAACCCCAAACTAACACCTAAGGAGCCATGCAACCTCTACTGCCCTTGGTTCTACTAAAGAAACCAACTATACCCACCACCTTACCCATCGTCACAAATCTTCCACTTATGGTAGTCCTTTTGCCCATACACCCAAAGGTAACTCTTCCCATCATGACTCAATTGCCAATATTTAATCTCCATAATGTCCCATGGAATTATTCCCTTGATAAGGCCCAAAGCACTGAAGAGCTTGTAGCAGAAATAGGGGGGATGACTCGATCAGGTTGACTTTACACCTCCGCTTAAGTAAAAAGAAGGCGGAAAGGAAAAGATAAAGAAGGGGAATGCTCTAACCTACCAACAGATCAAGAGGTATCAAAATTTATCAAAGCTTTGGGAAAAGTTGACTACGACATCATGGAACAACTCATAAAAGCCCTAGCCCATATCTTAATGTTAGGCTTGCTACTCACCTCTGAGTTACTCTGGGATGCTTTGCTAAGAATCCTTAAGGATGCCTATTTGCCTAAGAACTTCACACCGGATAACCTGCACAACATGGTGAGCCTCATCATGGCCCCAAATATCATTACTTTCTCCGATGACGAGATTCCTGCCAATGGGACAGGGCACACCCATGCCTTACATGTGGCTGTGAAAACAAGGGAAAAAATGTTGGCCAAAGTGTTAATAGACAATAGATTAGCTCTGAATGTTTACCCGTATTCCATTATAGAAAAGCTTGGAATGGACAAAATTTATTTGAACAACAACAACACAGTCATCTGTGCCTTTAATGGCTCCTGAAGAGAAATCATGGGAGAAATTGAAATGCCAGTCGAGATAGGACCTGTAACCTTCATAATCAGATTTCAAGTCCTACACATTCCAACTGTTTACAACTTGTTGTTAGGGTGACCTTGGATTCACTCGGTGGGTGCACTCCCTTCTAGTCTTCATCAAACAGTCAAGTTTATCATAGGCTCCAAATTGATCTCTGTTTTTGCTGAAAAGGAGTTTACCGTATACAAAGCTGACACCGTCTTACCCGACATAGAGTCGGCCCCCTTCTACATCTAGTCATTCGAGTATGTCACTGTCATATAGAAGGAAGATTAAGTGGAGCCAAAGTATTCTCAAAATTCCCAGATGCTAGCTCACTACTTCAAAATAAATGGTTTTTATCCGAGTAAAGGCTTGGGGAAGTACTTACAAGGAAGGCCCGAGATCGTAGAAATACCATCAGCCAAACCCACCTTTGGGTTGGTGTACGAGCCTACCAAAAAAGAGAAGAGAGAGGTAGCTCAGAAGAGAAGGGCTAACAAGAAAGCAGCTATGGAGCTCCTTGATCAATTTAAGCAATTACACATGGAAAAGGTAGTATTTGCATCAACTAAAGGTTCACAAAAAAGGAAAATTCAAGAAGAGGCACCTGTCATGATGACCGACGCTGGCATAACTCAAGATGGGTCCATCAGAGCAAGTCTCCTGAGCAAGAAACTTCATAACTGGGTCAGCAATGACATCGTTTGCACCCGCAAGTTTTGGTACAAAGCTTGCTATAGCAAATCATAAAGCACCAAACTCGCTACAAGCAAATCTTAACTTCATAAACTACTTTGTTTTAGCTTTCAATTCAGTTAATTATATTAGATATATCAAATCAATAGGAAAGTACTCTTTTTGTTTGATTCATTTGTGCATTATTTTCTTTGTTAGGGACCCTCTTATGCAACACCTTACTCAATTAATCCAGAGAATGCCAAACACGATAAACAATGATTTTGACACTGAATTGGACTATCACCAATTGGGAATTGAACTAGATGTAAACCATGCAGATGAAGTACCTGAGGAAATTTGGGAACAAGTAGAAAGACATGAGAACCGTAGCATCCCAAACATTGAAGTAACAAAATAGTTAACTTAGGGAATAAGGGGACCCAAAGAAGTTCAAAATCGGTACAGGGTTAAATTAGTGGCAGTGCAAAGAGCTATTGGAACTATTATATGTATACCTGGATGTTTTTGCTTGGTCGTATCA
The DNA here is from genome assembly GCA_033060915.1 of Euryodendron excelsum. NCBI lineage: Eukaryota > Viridiplantae > Streptophyta > Magnoliopsida > Ericales > Pentaphylacaceae > Euryodendron > Euryodendron excelsum. The sequence continues at coordinate 35,838,271 of CM065397.1, forward strand.
GGACATGCCTGGGCTAGATGAATCTATCATTAAACACGGGTTACCCTTGGACCCACGGATAAAACCTTTCAAACAAAGGTTGAGGAGATTCAAGCCAGAATGGAGTCTGAAGGTCAACAAATAAGTAATCAAACAATTCCAAGCGAGATTTTTGCAAGTAGTGGAGTATTCCCAATGGCTAGCTAACATTGTCCCCGTTCCCAAGAAAGACGGCAAAGTACAAATGTATATCGACTTTCGGGACCTCAACAAGGCCAATCCAAAGGATGATTTCCCTTTGCCACACATAAACCTGCTCGTTGATAACACAACTGGTCATGAGATGTTCTCATTCATGGACGACTTTTTAAGATACAACCAAATCAAGCTCGCTGAAGAAGATCGAGAGAAGACGGCTTTTATTACCTCCTGGGGAGTATATTGTTGCAAAGTTATGTCGTTTAGGCTGCGCAATGCAGGGGCAACTTACCAGAAGGCCATAGTAACTTTGTTCCACGACATGATGCATCAAGAAGTCAAAGTTTATGTAAACAATCTAATAGTTAAATCCAAGCAACGGGAAGACCACCTGCTTAACTTACGGAAGGTGTTTGACCAGCTCTGCAAATACCAACTCAAGATGAATCCTGCCAAATGTACATTTAGGGCATCCTAAGGAAAATTACTGGGATTCATAGTTAATGAGAAAGGGATAGAGATTGATCCCGATAAAGTCAAGTTCATTGTTAAAATGCCAACCCCCAGAGGGGAAAAAGAGATTCGATCCTTCTTGGAAAAATTAAACTTCATTAGTAGGTTCATCGCTCAAATGACTCATCTCTATGTCACGCCCAGATTTTTTGCACTTGAGGAATACACACACAAGCGGGAAAAACACTATACTCTCTCATTAGAACTCATACTCCTAGAAGAATGAGTGCAACTAGGTTTGAATTGAAAATTGATTTGAATAAAGGGCTTTTGAAAAAAGTTTGAAGTCACCACCTAACTTGATTAAGGTGAGTTAGGTCACCTAAAAACTAAGCATAATCCGAAGACTACACTTAGGGTTTTTGAAAATGATTTTGAAAATACCTCCTCAAGAGAGGGTTTTTAAGAAAACAGGTTGTTTGGCAACCTTTGGAAAACATTTAAGCCCTTTTTGAAAAATAACTCCGTTTTTGGTCTTTGAAATCAGTGATCCTAGGTTCGGAGATTGGTTACATGTAGGAAAGACGCACTAAGCCATCACCCTACCCAGCCCTTGCGGTACCTACAAGTCTATTTACCCTCGATTCATCTATGAGAGTCTTCAACTAACTAATGTTCAATCCTATCCACTTTGAAAAAGAATGTTTAAAAAGACATGACGCATGATATGCAAGTGCAAGATAACAGAGTTGAAAAATAGATTTGGAAAAGATTTGAAAAGAAGAATTTGATTTGATTTTAGAAGAGAAATTTGAAACGATAGATTTGAAAGAGAAAGTTTTAGAAATTGGAAATAGAAATTTGGAATTGGAAGTTTGAAAATAGATTAGAGATTTGAAAAGATATTGTGGAAATAGAAACTTGAAAAATATTGTTACCGCATCCATGAGGGTTGCCTACGTATCTTTTTGGAGGAATCATGTCAGTCGTAATTCGGACAAGAGTCCGATAGAAGATAGAAGGTTGGATTGGAAGAAAGAGATTTTGATTGGAAAAAGGATTTGATTTGAATTTAAAATAGAAGATTGGAAATTGGAATTTAGAATTTTGGAATCGAAAAGATTGGACTTTGATTTGAAAAGATAGAACTTGGAAGAAAGATTTAGACTTGTTTTGGAAAGATTGAGGTTTAGGAAACCTAGACTTAAGAAAGAGAAGAGACTTAGGAAAGATTTGACTTGGAAGGGATTTCAGAAAAGATTTGACTTGAATGCTGGACTTCGAAGATTTGGAAAGATTGGATTTAGGAAATGTTTGAATTAGGAAAGATCCGTTTTAGGAAAGTGTCCCTTTAGGAAGGTTCCGTTTTAGGAAAGTTTTGGTTTAGGGAAGTTTCGAATTAGGAAAATGTCATTTTTTGGAAAGTTTTGCTTTAGGAAAGTTTCAATTCAGGAAAGTGTTCGAATTGGGAAAGTTTTCATTTTAGGAAAAGTTTTGAAATTAGGAAGTTTTGAAAGTTGGAAAGTTTAGAATTTGGAATGTTTTGAAATAGGGAAGTTTTGAAATTAAGAAAGTTTTGAGTTTAGAAAATTTTACATTTGGGAAGATTTGAAGTTTAGGAAAGTTTAGAGTTTTAGAAAGATTTAGGAAGTTTAAAAAGATTTAACTTAAGAAAGTTTTGAATTTAGAAAGCTTTGGATTTGGAAAGATTTGAAATTTAGAAAGTTTAAGATTTAGAAAGTTTTAGAGTTTTGGAAGATCTTAAGATTAGGAAAGGTTTAAGTTTAAGAAAGATTTGAAAACTTAGATTTGGAAAGTTAAGATTTGAAAAGGGGTAGAATTAGGAAAAGGTTGAATTAGGAAAACTTTGGAACTTGAGTTTTAAAATTTAGGAAAGATTTTTATGTTCAAGTTTTGGAAACTTAAGATTTAGGAAAGTAGAAGATTAGGAAGGAGTTACATTAGGAAAGATTTGGATTTGGAAGGATTGAGATTCCTATTTCCTAAATTAAGGGATTAGATTTTGTTTCTAAAAGAGAGGGCTTGATTTTGTTTCCAAAAACGGAAGATAGGATCTAGTTTCCTAAAGAGGAGATTGGATCTGGTTTCCTAAAGGAAAGATTGGATTTGACAAGGATTTGGAAAGAGAGATTTTAGAAACCCTAGATTTGGAAAACTATAGTTTTGGCGTAGAAAAGAGTTTTTTTGGAAACTTATGATTTTGATGTAGAAAACAGGGGATTTTGGAAACCTAGGATTGGGGCAAGGTTGAAAATCACGTTTTTGGGAAGGAAAATTAGGGTTTCCTAATCGTGAGTTCTAGGGCTTGACTTGGGCACCAAAAAAAGAGATTTTTTTGGAAAGTAAGTTTTTGGGAAGGAAATCCTAGGAAGGAATTTCTAGAAGGTGATTTTTGAAGGGAGAGTTTTTGGAAAGATTATTAAAAGGAGATTGTTGGAAATAGTTTTTAGGAAAGAGATTTAGGAAGCGTTTTTAGGAAAGGGATTCTAAGGAGAGTGTTTGGAAAGGAGTTGAAAAGAGAGTTCTTGAAAAATAGATTTTTGGAGGGAGTTTTTGAAAACAATTTTAGAAAGAAGAGTTTTAGGAAAGCATGTTGAAAAAGAGATTTTTAGGAAGAGACTTTTGAAAAGAGAGTTTTTAGAAAGTATAAAAATGTCTCACTTTTCCAAAGCGATTCTAACCATAAGAAGGTTAGAATGACTTTAAGAAAGTGGTTTTGAAAACAACAAGAAGTTGAAAGTATAGACCATAACGGTCACTTTAAATGTAACACTTTTGTAAAGTGATCATAGCCATGGAAAGGCTAGAATCACCCTAGGATTGTGATTTTGAAATCAAGTCTTGAAAAAGGAGATTTTGATACAATTCTGAAAACAAGTTTAATGAAAGCTTTGAAAACGGTTTTTGAAAGAATGCAAGATAATGATATGCACAATGCAAATTGGGGTCGTGAACATACAAGGTTAAGGTTTCACCACATAATCAAGGGGGCCGAACCCACGTGGTCTCCGGTTAGACTAAAAGAAAGCCCCCGACACGGTGACCCTCTAATAGTCTAATCCTACACATGGACCAGGAATTCCCTTGTTTCAAGTATGCAAAGAAAGGGGGGGAAAGAGATGGGGGATTAAAATAGAGAAAACCCAAGTGGGTTAGGAGAGAGAAGAGAAAGGGGGAAGTGTAGAAACTTAAAGAGAAAACCTACCGTATGTCTTGTTTATTTCGCTTGGCTGTGCGCGCCTTGCTCTTCTTGTTTTTTCTTCGGTCTTCACTTCGGTCTTCGAGGGCTTTGTCTTGGTCTTCGAGAGCTTCAAGTTGCAGCAGTCCAAATCTTCAATGGATGGTTGGAGGGTAGTGTATAAGTGTATAGGGGTGTATGTGAGTGTATAGGAGGCTAGGGTTTGTGTATGGTGGCTAGGGTTTGGAAAACCTAGAGAAGCTAGGGTTTTGGGAGGCTACGAGCTCTGTATATTGAATATTAGGTTTTTTAGACTGAGTTTGCGGACCTCCCTTACGCTGGAGGAAGCTTTGTATTTATAGACATGAGATAGACCTGGCGCCTGTTGTAGTGGCGCCAGGCCATTTCTTGGCTTGGCGCTACTGCTAGTGGCGCTAGCCAGTTAGGAAACTTTGTAATTCGGCAAGCAACGTATCTTGGTAAGATTTGGGCGCCTGTACTAGTGATTACCATGCAATTTTTAGCCTGGCTTCACTATTAGTGACTCCGAAAAGTCTGGGAAGGATTTAAGGGACCGGGATTGGCCTGGAAGGCTAGAAAAGGACAGGAATACTTAGAATAGTGTCCCAGAGGTATTTGACTTGAGAAATGAGGATAGGATGTGTCAGAGGGGTTGACTGGGCCATTAAGGGCAAAACGGTCAACCGGGCCGGAAAGCTGCCGAAATGGACTCGAAACGCCTTGGAAGAAGATTTGAGATTTGGAAACATTATTCAGAATGTTCCCAAAGGTTGCTGATTTGATACCCAGAGCCGGTGTGGTTGGAAAAGGTGACCGGCCCACTAGGGGCAAAATGGTCATTTCGCACTGGGTTTGTCGGAACTGACTTGGAATGATCCGCAAAGATAAAGAAATATTAAGAATACTATGGGAAGCATTCTCGGGATGTTATCGGTTTGATACCCAGAGTCGGTGTGGTTCCTGGGGCGTTCGAATGCCCAGGGGCAAAATGGTCATCTTGACCGAAAAGTCTTAAAATTGACTCGAAATGGACTGGAGGGCACCTAATCATGCCGGATTGCTTTTAAGACAATATAGAAAGGTAGACTTTTTGTTCTGAGGGCTTAGGTGTGCTCTAGAGAAACGTGCCGAAAAATGGCCTTAGGGGCAGTTTGGTCATCTTTCACTAGAGTGGGCTAGCAGGCACCGGTGTTGACCTGGGTTTTGAGTGTTTCCGCCACTTTGACAGCGGTCTCATGATATAGGGGTTTGCTGGCAATTCTCTATATCGACCTGTTTACGAGTATGTCCGCTACTTCGACGGTTGCGATGTTTACGAGTATTTCCGCTACTCTGACGGTTCGCGATCATTTCTGAGACTGTCTGATCTCAGGAAGCCGCTAAAGGGACTTATCGCCTGAGAATCAAATTTCTCAGAAGGCATGCCGAAATGGACATTTTTGTATTGGCGGGCTAGCAGGCGCCAAAGGTGGACCGCTCTACCATCTAAGGGACTTGGGGTCTCGTCCTGGACGACAGGTTTAAAGGGACTTATCGTCTCGAGGAATCAACTGTCTCCAGAGAGAGATTGGAATTGGAATTGGAATTGGAAAGGGAACTTACCGTCTTCGGAAAGACGCGCCTGGTTTAGAATTGGAAAGGGGACTTACCGTCTTCAGAAAGACGCGCCTGATTTAGAATTTGGAAATGGGACTTATCGTCTTCGGAAAGACGTGTCTAATTTATATTTAAAATTTGGAAATGGGACTTACTATATTCGAAAAGACGTGCCTGATTTAGAATTTGAAAAGGGGCAATGCCCCTAAGGGCATTTCGGTCATTTTGCCTTTGTTTGGGCCTGGCGGGGCCTACGAAGCGATGAATAGACAGGATTGGACTTAGAGAGTTGATTTCAACTAGAATATGTCCATATTGACTTGAGTACAAGTCTGGACAGACTGTAGACTGCCGAGCGGTAAAAAATGGGGTGCTTACACTCTGGGAGCCTATTTTCAAACTCTTTAGGAAAGATATTCCAAAAGAATGGGATGATAATTGTCAAATAGTTTTCAAAAGAATTAAAGAATACCTCCAGAATCCTCCAATCTTAGTGGCACCTACCCCGAGGCACCCCCTGTTAATGTACATGTCAGTTCTGGATACTTCCATGAGTTGTGTTTTGGGGTCGCATGATGAAATAGGGAGAAAGGAGTAAGCCATTTATTACCTCAGTAAGAAGTTCCTACCTTACGAAGTAAAGTATTCTAATATCAAAAAGACCTGTTACGTGCTAGCTTGGGTAGCCCACAGGCTTCAGCATTACATGCTCTATCATATTACTTTCCTCATCTCTAAAATAGGCCCAATTAAGTATATTTTTGAAAAATGAACCTTGTCCAGCAGAATCACACGGTGACATATGATCTTATCAGAAAGCAATCAAGGGACAGGTCATAACTGATTACCTGGCAAAAAACCCTATTAATGATTATCAATCCATAGAGCCTCGATTCCCAGATGGGATACCCTATGCACCAAATATGTAACTAAAGGGCTGATGGAAACAGGATAGAGGATGTATTTTGACGAAGCTTCTAATAAAAAGGGAGCCAGAATCATAGTAGTAGTAGTATCAGAAGCAGGTAGTCATTACCCCATTGTGGTTAAATTGCAACAAGAACCTTGCACCAATAATATTGTTGAATATGAGGCATGCATTATTGGATTAAGGCTAGCGTTGGAGGTGAAGATTGATGAACTAGCTGTCTACGGGGATTCTGATCTCGTTATTCAACAATCCAAAGAGGTATACTAAACCCAAGATGCCAAACTCTCCCCATATCACCAACAAATCAAAGATATGTTTCAACTATTCAGAAACATAGACTTCCATCACATACCCTGGACAGTGAATAACTTCGCCGATGCACTAGCTACTTTAGCCACAGCAATCAAGGAAGGGCATAGAAATATCTGCTCTCTAGATTTTTACAAGAGATACCCCCTCATATTACTTTCACACAACAGCTGAGCCCAACAAGCAACCATGGTTCCATATATTCAAAGTTACATCCAAGCAAGGGCATTCCCTGATGCAACCTTTCATCAAGATAAAAAGATCATTTGTTGTTTGGCAAGACATTATTTTATGGCTAGAAATGAGCTTTTCAAGAGATCCTTGTTTGGCCCGCTGAAATGCGTCAATACAGTCGGAACCACTCCTAGTGGCACTAAGGTTAAAAACACACTAGCGCCACTACAATAGGCGTCAGTTCCTATTCTGTTTGCCTATAAATACAGACCCTCCCCCGGCGTATTCTAGGTCCACAAACTCAGCCCATAAACGTTGTCTTACTGAAAACAGGCTTCAAAATCCTATTTTCTCAAGTCTACTTCAAGCCCTAGCCTCCCTACACTCCATACACACAAACCCCAGCTTTTATAAACTCCATACACTTAAATACAAGCCCCCAAACATCCATTGAAGACTAAGTGCTGCATCTTCAAAACTCTCAATGTGAAGCAAACAAAGTAAACAAAGCAATCAAAGCAAAATAAAGAGACAAGGTAGGTTTTTAATTTGGTTTATGCAATTGTCCCTCTCTTTTCTCTCTCCTAACCCACTTGGGTTCTCTTCTATTTTAATCCCCATCTTCTACCTCCTCTTCTTGCATGCTTGAAACAAGAGACTTCCCAGTTTATGCCTAAGAAGACTTGATAAAGGTCACTATGATGGGGACTTTCTTCAAGTTCCACCTAAGATGGTGTGGGTTTAGCCCCCTTGATTTTGCGGTGAAGCCTAACCTTGTATGTTCACGACCCTATCACATTGTGGTTATCATATTCATGCATTGCATTCAAAATTGCATTCAGAGTTTGTTTGTAGATTGCATCAAAGTTTCCTTTCAAAACCTTCTTCTTTCAAACTTGTTTCCAAAGTAACACTCCTAGGATGATTCTAGTCATTCTATGGTTAGGGTAGTTTTAGGAAAGTGTTATATTCAATGTGACCATCAAGATCCAAATTTTGGGTTCAAGCCCTAAATTATTGTTATCAAAATCACGATTCTAAGGATTCAAGGATTCACTTTCCAAAAACTCATTGTTTTAAAGTCCAAGTCAAAAGCCTAGAATCCATGATTTGGAAACCCTAATTTCTTTCTTAAAATCTTGACTTTCAATTTGCCTCAAATCATAGATTTTCAAAAACTTTTTTTCTACCAAATTCAAGATTTTCAAAACTAAAGCTTTCCAATTTCAATTCAAATCGAATCTTTTCCAAATAAGAAACCATATCAAATCATCTATTTTTGAAAATAAAATTCAACCTTCAACTTTAGGAAATAGAAATCAAATATTTTTTAATTTAAAATCTTTTCAAATTCCAACCTCTAATTTCAAACTTCCAAATCTTTCCAAATTTCAATCTTTCTAAATTCAAACCTTTCCAAATTCAAATCTTTCCAAAATCAACTCTTTCTTAAAAAAGAAACTTTCCTAAAATGGAACATTCCTAATTCAAAACTTTCCTAATTTGAACCTTTTTTAATTCGAAACTTTCCTAATTTGGAACCTTCCTAATTCAAAACTTTCCTAAAATTTAACTTTTTAAAATCAAACCTTTCTATTTGAAGTGCATGTTTCAACCTTAGGTTGCATAAACCCTATGAGGCTAAAGCTCTAGTACAACCCTTATCCTAAAGTTAGGAAGTTTCAATATTTTTTTTGAAAAATTATTTTCTAAATCAAAATGGTTTTCAAACTCTAATTCAAGTCAATATAATTTCAAAGTTCAATTCAAGTTTTTCAAATCAAAGTCAACTTCAACTCCAAGTTCAATTTCAAATCCTCCAATTAAAGTTCGAAATCAAACTTTTCAAAGACCCCTCTTTTCAAGTCAAATAATACCTCAAAGTGTCTATTTTCAACCAGACACCGAATCCAAACTACAACTAACCTGATTCCCACCAAAGGGATATGTAGGCAACCCTCATGGGGGCGGTCATAACCTTTTTCAAGTTTTCAATTCCCACAACCTCTTTCAAACTTCGAATCTTCTCTTCAAGTCTATTTTCAAAATGAAATCTTTTTCTTGCACTTGCATATCATGCATCATATAATTCTTTTTAAAGTGGATAGTATTGGACATTTGTTAATTAGAGATTCTAATTGAGTGAACCTAGGGTGAAATAACATGTAAGTACCACAAGGACGGGGCAAGGTGATAGCTTTGTGCATCCTCTCTATATATAACCAACCTCCAAGCCTAGAATTACTGTTTTCGAAAGACAAAAAAATGGAGTTATTTTCAAAAAGGGCTTAAAACTTTTCAAATGTTGCCAAACAACCTGTTTTCTCCAAAAGAACCCTCTCTTGAAGAAGTTTTTCAGAACCTTTTCAAAAACCATATGTTTAATCTTCAGATTGTGCTTAGTTTTAGGTGATCTAACTCACCTGAAAAAAGTTAGGTGGTGACTCTAAACTCTTTCCAAAAGCCCTTATCCAAATCAATTTCTAATTCAAATCTAGTCACACTTGTCCTTCTAGGAGGATGAGTTCTAATGAGAGAGTACCGTGTTTTTCTTACTTGTTTTCTCAAGTGCAAAAAATCGAGGTGCGACATTGTTTAGGAAAAAAGTTTTCCAAAAAGAGTTGAAGCTTCCTAACTTTAGGGTTAGGATTAAACTAGAGCTTTGGCCTCCTAGGGTTTATGCAAACTAAGGTTGAAACATGCACTTGAAATAGAAAGGTTTGATTTTAGAAGGTTGAATTTTAGAAAAGAATTAAGAAGGTTTCAAATTAAGAAAGTTTTGAATTAGGAAAGTTCTATTTTAAGAAAGTTTCCTTTTTAAGAAAGAGTTGATTTTGGAAAGATTTGAATTTGGAAAGGTTTGAATTTAGAAAGATTTAAACTTAGAAAGATTGAAATTTGGAAAGATCTGGAAGTTTGAAATTTAGAAAGTTGGAATTTGGAAAGGTTTGAAATTAGGAAAGATTTTATTTCTGTTTCCTAAAGTTAAAGATTGGATTTTATTTCCAAAAATATATGTTTTGATATGGATTCCTATTTGGAAAAGATTCGATTTGAATTGAAATTGAAAAGCTTTAGTTTTGGAAATCTATTATTTTATGTGACTTTTGAATTTAGGAGATCTATGATTAGATGTAGAAAATTGTTTTGGACACCTATGATTTGATGTAAAAATAGTTTTGAAAACCTATGATTTTATGTAAGAAAATTAGGGTTTCCTAGACATGGACTCTAGGGTTTTGATTTGGATTTCAAGATAGAGTTTTTGGAAATTGAATCCTTGAAAACAACTTTTTAGAGGGTAGACTTGCAAAACAATTTTTAGAAAAAGTTTTGAATATAGACTTTTGCAAGTCTCTTGAATATCTAATTTTCCAACTATGATAAGATTAAAAACCATTCTAGGGTTGTGATCTTGACAATAACTAGGGTTTGAAATATGGATCATAATGAGTGCATTGAATGTAACACTGTCTTAAAACAGCCATAACCATGGAATGGCTAGAATCATCTTAGAATTTTGATTTTGATAACAATAATTTAGGGCCTGAACCTAAGATTTGGACCTTGATGGTCACATTGAATATAACACTTTCCTAAAACTACGCTAACCATCGAATGGCTAGAATCATCCTAGGAGTGTGACTTTGGAAACAAGTTTGAAAGAAGGAGGTTTTGAATATACATTTTGAAAAAGGACTTTGATGTAATTTTGAAACCAACTTTGAATGCAATTTTAAATGCAATACATGAATATGATAAGTATCATGCAATGAGGTCGTGAACATACAAGGTTAGGCTTCACCACAAAATCAAGGGGGCCAAACCCACACCGTCTTAGGTCAAATTTGCATAAAGCCCCCAGCACGGTAACCTTCAACAAGTCTTCCTAAGCATAAACTGGGAAGTCCCTTGTTTCAAGCATGCAAAAAGAGGAGGTAAAAGATGGGGATTTAAATTGAAGAGAACCCAAGTGGGTTAGGAGAGAGAAGAGAGAGGGACGAATTGCATAAACTAAATTAAAAACCTACCTTGTCTCTTTATTTTGCTTTGATTGCTTTGCTTGCCTTGTTTGCTTCACCTTGAGAGCTTTGAAGATGCAACACTTAGTCTTTAATAGATGTTTGGAGGCTTGTATTTGAGTGTATAGAGTGTATAGAAGCTAGGGTTTGTGTATATGGAGTGTAGGAAGGCAAGGGCTTGAAGAAGACTCAAGAAAATAAGGGTTTCAAAGCCTGTTTTCAGTAAGGTAGTGTTTTTGGACTGAGTTTGTGAACCTTTTTTTTACGCAGAAAGAGGTTTGTATTTATAGGCAATTGAAACAAAAATTGGCACCTGCTATAGTGGCGCCAATGTATTTTTAAGCTTGGTGCCCTAGGTGTGGCGTCAGGTCATTTTTCAACTTGGCGCCACAGTCTCTTTGGGAAACTTTTAAGGTGGCAAGAAACAGATCTTTGACCCTTGAAACGCAAGGCAGAAGATTTGTGCGCCTGTCTTAGTGATTACCATGCAATTTTTTGCCTGACTCCATTAGGAGTGACTCTGAAAAGTTTGGGAATGGTCTAGAGGACCGGGATGGACAAGAACCCTTGAAAGAGTGTCCTAAAGGTAAGGGGTTTGAGATACAATGCCAAAATAGTTGAAAAGGGTGACTAGCCCACTAAGGGCAAAATGGTCATTTGAATTGAGAAAAGACTGAAATGGTCCCAGAGTGACCCATGAGAAGGCTTGAAGGTTGGAAACATTATCAAGAGTGTTCTGAGGGATTGCCAGTTTAATACCCAGAACCAGTGTAGTTGAAAAAGGCGACTAGCCCACTAGTGGCAACATGGTCATTTTGCACTGGGCTTTATCGAAATAGACTCAGAATGATCCGAAAAGGCATTGAAAGGTTAGGAATACAATTAGAAACATCTTTAAAAGGTTAATGGTTTGATACCCAAAACCGGTATGGTTCCTAGAGACGACAGGATTCTTAGGGGCAAAATGGTTATTTTGATCAGATGCTCTAGGAATTGATCCAAAAGCTACTGGAAGGCATTAGAGCGTGTTAGATTATCTTTGAGACAATCTTGTAAGGGTGGACTTACCACTCTGAGAACTTAGGTACTTTCTAGAGAAGCATGCTAGAAGGGCCCAATGGACAGTTTGGTCATTTTTCACGAGAGTGGGTAAGCAGCACTGGTGTTGACCTGAGTTTTAAGTGTTTCCATCACTCTGACGGTATGTGATGAGTCGGTTTCCAAAGGTATCTTGTCCTTCGATAAACGTGTCATGGCTAAGAGGCGTGGTCGGTCCCGTGACATAGGGGTTTTGTTAACATTCCCGATGTTAAGCTATTTGCGAGTGTTTCTATCACTCTAACAGTTGCGATTTTTATGAGTGTTTCCATTACTCTAACAGTGTGCATTCATTTTAGAGATTGCCTGATCTCGGGAAGCTACTAAATGATGTTATCATCTCGGAACCTTAGGTACTTTCTTGATCAACGTGTCGAATAGCAGACAAGCTACATTGGCAGGCTAGCTAGCGTAAAAAGTGAACTGCTCTACCATCTCGGGGACTTGGGTTTCGTTCTGGTTGATAGGTTTAAAAGGACTTATCATTCCAAGGGATTTTATGTGCTTTTCTAGTAAACATGCCGTGCTGAATGGACTTACCGTTTGAGGGATTAAATTTCATAAAAGATATGCCGGATTGAGTTTAATTGACTTGGATTGGAATTGGAATTGGAGTTGAGGTTAAAATAGGAAATTATCATCTTTAGGAAGACGTGCCAACTGGAATTGGACCGACTAATACTCTAATGGTATTTTGGTCATTTTGCTTCTATTGGGCCTGGCGAGCCCGCAAAGCGGTTGATTGACTAGATTTAGTATGGAAAACTAGTTTGGGCTTGAATGTGCCTCTGTCAGTTTGAATGTGAGTTTGGTTGGTGACTTTTATTTCTACAGGGAGCTATATCCTATGGATGCGAAGCTCATGCCGAAATTTTTACAAAAATGCATGCACATGTGAGAGATATAATAGCCAAAAGAATGGATGGGGTGTTGTCAAGCTTTGCATCATCAGAATGGTAACTCCTTTTCAGGGGTTTGGTCTCTCCTTTGGGCTCAACCTCACCTTGATCGAATGATGATAGCATTTTGTACCTTTCTCGTCCTTCTGATCAACTCTGACTCTACTTGGGTTAGTGTCTGGGATCATTTGGCTTGAACTCTTGACCCTCAGGGGCTTAGGCAATGACTTACATGAACTTGGGACAAAGTGATAAACAGGCAATCTGTCAATCTAAGGAGGCTTTGTTTTAGGACTGTAATGTAGGCTAAGTTATGGGGTTTTAAGAATCAACAAGATAAGCATGCTCAAATTTAATATTGATTTCAGTAGGGTTTAGATCGACACCATCCTTAGCTGGTTTTCTGGCAGGGGTTCATCCCTTAATATCCTTCATTTGCCTTGGCAACACGTTTGGCTTATTTAAATCAAGCAATTCCTTTTCCATCAGAGAGCACTTTAATAAGGTTGTAATAAGGGCCATGGTTTTAGGTTTTTGCAAGAAAGGATAAAGGCTTGAACCTATTACTATTAGTGGGTTTCTCTTATCATTGAGGATTACCTTTGACTTTCCTTTCTACTTCGAACATTGCACGCCTTACAAGATGGTATGGGTGAACCGTCCTTTCTTTTAGCTTACTTGTTTATTGAAGTAAAGGTTTTTTTTTTTCGAGCTCCATACTTCCCTTTTGCTTGCCCCTTGATGGCTCCTCCTTTTTTGAAGTAGAACACACCCCCTTTTTTAAAGCATTCACCATTCACAAGAACATAAGATAACAACATTTGAATGAAAACTGTCTCTTTATTACTTTGAGAGAAAGCATAAGGTCATTATTGGAATGAAAATGCTGACATAAATTAAAAGAAAGAAAGTAAAAGGGATAGAAAGAAAGTGGGTGAGAACACCCCTCTCTTATGCGCTTTTTTAGGAGAATCCTTCTAGTAGGGTGTTGGGACGATGCCCACATCCTTGATGCTCCATCCATTATTGCGATCCCCGGTCAAGGCAAGCCTAGCAGAGGCTTCTTTTAGGGCTTTAGGTGAGTTGATAATGATGGTGTAGTTATCAGCTTCATTGTCTCCCTTGCTTTCCATCGTTACCACCTCGGCTTCTCTAATGAACACGTGGGCTAGCACACATCCTTTGGTGCTTTTGGCTCCTTAAGGCCCCAACCCATTGTAAGCACCCTATTTTTTTCCGCTCGGCAGTCTACAATCCCTTCATACTTGTGCTCAAGTCAATATGAACGTATTCCAATCAAAATCAATTCTCTAAGTCTAATCCCGTCTATCCATCGCTTCGTGAGCTCACTTGGCCCAAATAGAGGCAAAATGACCAAAATGTCCTTAGGGGCATTGTCCTTTCCAATCCAAATCAGGCACGTCTTTCTGAAGACGGTAAGTCCCCTTTCCAATCCTATCAGGCACGTCTTTCTGAAGACGGTACGTCCCCTTTTCAATCCTATCAGGCACGTCTTTTTAAAGACAGTAAGTCCCCTTTCTATCAGGCACGTCTTTCCGAAGACGGCAAGTCCCCTTTTCAATTCCAAATCAGGCGTATCTTTCCGAAGACGGTAAGTCCCCTTTCTAATTCCAATTCCAATCCCTCTTTTGAGACAGTTGATTCCTCAAGACGGCAATCCAGCACGTTTTCCAAAGAAAATCTCTTCAGAATGGTAAGTCCCTTTAAACCTGTCGACCGGGACAAGACCCCAAGTCCCCTAGATGGTAGAATGGTCCACCTTTGGTGCCTGCTAGCCTGCCAATGCAAAAATGTCCATTTAGGCATGCCTTTCGAGAAAGTTGATTCTCAGGCGCTAAGTCCCTTTAGCAGCTTCCCGAAATCAAGCAGTCTCGGGAATGATCGCGAACTGTCAGAGTAGCAGAAATACTCATAAATAGGTCGATATAGGGAATTGCCAACAAACCCCTGTATCACGAGACCGCCATCAGAGTGGTAGAAACACTTAAAACCTAAGTCAACACTGGTGCCTGCTAGCCCACTCCGGTGAAAAATGACCAAACTGCCCCTAGGGCCATTTTTCGGCACATTTCTCGAGAGCACACCTAAGCCCTCAGAATGACAAGTCCACCTTTCTAGATTGTCTTAAAAGCAATCCGGCATGATTAGGTGCGCTCCAGTCCGTTTTGGGTCAATTTCGAAACTTTTCGGTCAAGATGACCATTTTGCCCCTAAGCATTCGAATGCCCCGGGAACCACACCGGCCCGGGTTATCAAACCGGTAACCTCTCGAGAATACTTCTTATAGTATTCCTAACCTTCTTTTACCTTTCCGGATCATTCTGAGTCAGTGTTGGCAAACCCGATGCGAAATGACCGTTTTCCCCCTAGTGGGCCGGTCGCCTTTTCCAACCACACCAGCTCTGGGTATCAAACCGGCAACCTTTCGGAACATTCTAAATAATGTTTCCAAATCTCGAATCTTCTTTTGGGACGTTCCGAGTCCATCTCGGCAGCTTTGTAGCCCGGTTCACCGTTTTGCCCCTAATGGCCCGGTTAACCCTTCTAACAAATCATGTCATCATTTTTGAAGTCCTTTGTCCCTGAGACATTATTCCGAGGGTTCCTATCCCTTTTTGGCTCTTCGGGTCATTCCCAACCCCTTTAAATCATTCCTAGACTTTCCGGAGTCACTTCTAGTGAAGCCAAGCTAAAAATTGCATAGTAGTCACTAGTATAGGCGCCCAAATCTTCCAAAGATACGTTGCTTACCGACCTTAAAACTTTCCTAACTGGCTGGTGCCACTAGCAGTGGTGCCAAGCCAAGAAATGGCCTGGTGCCACTCCTAGTGGCGCTAAGAGAAATTTTGCCCTAGCGCCACTACAACAGTCGCCAAGTCTATTCCATCTCTATAAATATAGAGCCTCTTCCAGCGTGAAAGAGGTCCACAAACTTAGTCTCAAAACCCTAAAATTCGATATACAGAGCTCGAAGCCTCCCTAAACCCTAGCTTCTCTAGGTTTTCCAAACCCCAGCCACTATACACCAAACCCTAGCCTCCTATACACTCACATACACCCCTATACATTTATACACTAGCCTCCATCCCTCCATTGAAGACTTGGATTGCTGCAACTCGATGCTCTTGAAGACCAAGACAAAGCTCTCAAAGACTGAAGCGAAGACTGAAGAAAAAGCAAGAAAGCAAGGCGCGCAAAGCCAAGCGAAATAAACAAGACATACGATAGGTTTTCTCTTTAAGTTTCTACACTTCCCCCTCTCTCTTCTCTCACCTAACCCACTTAGGTTTTCTTCTATTTTAATTCCCCCATCTTCTTCTCCCCCTTTCTTTGCATGCTTGAAATAAGGGGATTCCTGATCCATGTGTAGGATTAGACTATTGGAAGGTCACCGTGTCGGGGGCTTTCTTTTAGTTTAACCGAAGACCACGTGGGTTTGGCCCCCTTGATTATGTGGTGAAGCCCTCACCTTGTATGTTCACGACCCCAATTTGCATTGTGCACATCATTATCTTGCATTCTTTCAAAAATTGCTTTCAAATTCGTTTTCAAAACTTGCATTAAACTTGTTTTCAAAATTGTATCAAAATCTTCTTTTTCAAAACTTGTTTTCAAAATCACAATCCTAGGGTTATTCTAGCCTTTCCATGGGTAGGGTTACTTTAGGAAAGTATTACATTTGAAGTGACCAATATGGTCCATATTTTCAAAATCTTGTTGTTTTCCAAACCACTTTCTTAAAGTCGTTCTATCCTTCTTATGGTTAGAATTGCTTTAGGAAAGTGAGACATTTTTATATTTTCTAAAAACTCTCTTTTCAAAATTCTCTCTTTCTAAAACCCTATTTTTCAATATGCTTTCTAAAAGCTCTTCTTTCCAAAATTGATTTCTAAAAGCTTCCTCCAAAAACCTATTTTTTCAAAACTCCTTTCCAAAACACTCTCCTCAAAATCCACTTTCTAAAAATGCTCCCTAAATCTCTTTCCTAAAAACTCTTTCCAACAATCTTCTTCTAAAAATCTTTCCAAAAACTCTCTCTTCAAAACTCACCTTCTAGAAATTTCTCCCTAGGTTTTCCTTCCCAAAACCTCCTTTCCAAAATCTCACTTTCCAAAAATCCCTTTCTTAGAGTCCAAGTTAAGGCTTAGAGCCAACAATTTGGAAACCCTAGTTTTCCTTCCCAAAAATATGATTTTCAATCTTGCCTTAAAACCTAGGTTTCCAAAACCTCTTGTTTTCTACATGAAAACCATACATATTTCCAAAACCTATTTTCTACATTAAAACTATAGTCTTTCCAAGTCTAAGGTTTCTAAAACTTCACTTTCCAAATCCTTGCCAAATCAAATCTTCTCTTTTAGAAGCCAAATCCAATCTTCCCGTTTAGGAAACTAGATCCAATCCTCCGTTTTTGAAAACAAAATCAAACCTTCTCTTTTAGAAACAAAATCCAATCCTTGGTTTTAGGAAATAGGAATCTCAATCCTTCCTAGTCTAAACCTTTCCTAATTCAAATCCTTTCTAATTTCGTACTTTCCTAACCATAAGTTTCCTAAACCTAAACTTTCAAATCTTTCCTTAAACATTAAGCTTCCAAATCTTTCCTAATTCAACCATTTCCTAATTTCGTCCCTTTCCAAATTTCAACTTTCCAAATTCAAAACTTCAAATCTTTCTAAATCTAAAATTTTTCTAAACTCAAAACTTTCCAACTCTCAAAACCTCCCTATTTCAAAATTTTCCTAATCCAACACTTTCCTAATTTGAAAACTTTCTTAATTCAAAACTTTCCTAAGTTGAAACTTTCCTAAGTCAAAACTTTCCTAAACCAAAACTTTCCTAAAATGACACTTTCCTAATTTGAACTTTTCCTAATTCGAACATTTTCTAAATCCAATCTTCCTAAATCTTCCAAGTCCAACATTCAAGTCAAATTTTCCTTAAACCTCAAGTCTTTCCAAAATCCTATCTTTCCTAAGTTTAGGTTTCCTAAACTTCTATCTTTCCAAAACAAGCCTAAATCTTTCTTTCAAGTTCTACCTTCCCAAGTCAAAGTCCAATCTTTTCAATTCCAAAATTCCAAATTCCAATTTCCAATCTTCTATTCTAAGTTCAAATCAAATCCAATTCTAATTCCAACTTCAACTCTTTTCCAAATCAACGCTTTTCAATCGAACTCTTATCCGAGCTACGACTGATCTGATTTCCTCTAAAAGGATACGTAGGCAACCCTCATGGGTGCGGTCACAACATTTTTCAAGTTTCTATTTTCACAAAATCTTTCCAAATCTCCAATCTATTTTCAAACTTCCAATTCCAAATTTCTATTTCCAAATCTCTATTTTCAATTTCGAAAACCTTCTTTCCAAATTCAAACTTCTATCTTTTTCTTTTCAAATCAAATCAATTTCTTTCCGAACCTATTTTTCAATTCTCTTTTCTTGCACTTGCATATCCCGCATGATGTTAAATTTCTTTTTAAACATTCTTTTTCAAAGTGGATAGGATTGAACATTAGTTAGTTGAAGACTCTCATAGGTGAATCTAGGGTAAATAGACATGTAGTTACCGCAAGTGCAGGGTAGGGTGATGGCTTAGTGCATCTTCCCTACACCTAACCAACCTCCGAACCCCGATCATTGTTTTCAAAAGACCAAAATGGAGTTTATTTTCAAAAAGGGCTTAATTATTTTCTAAAGGTTGCCAAACAACCTGTTTTCCTAAAAACCCCCTCTTGAGGAAGTATTTTCAAAATCGTTTTCAAAAACCCTAAGTGTAGTCTTCGGATTATACTTAGTTTTTAGGTGACCTAACTCACCTTAATTAAGTTAGGTGGCAACTCCAAATGTTTTCTAAAAGCCCTTTATTCAAATCTATTTTCAATTCAAACCTAGTCGTACTCATTCTTCTAGGAGGGTGAGTTCTAACGAGAGAGTACAGTATTTTTTCCGCTTGTGTGTGTATTCCTTGAGTGTAAAAAATCTGAGCACGACAGCTGGCGACTCTGCGGGGGACACTTAGAGGGTTAGGCCATAGTCATGTCTCTTCACCCTTTACCCATGTAGAGTCTTCAATTAACTTGTTCAATCCTATTCACTTTAATTTTTCAAAAATGAATTTTCAAAGTTGTTTTCAAAAAACATGCATTTATTCATATTATCTTGTATTAATTTTTTCATACACATACTAACTCTTGCATCTTTGTTTTGTAGGTACAAATTTTGTTTAAATTTTATTAACTGCCATGCATGAATGTGATGAACAGGATGAATGAGAGTTGTTGGGCTCTTTCCTCTGCTTTTAAAAATCACACACACATTGCATGTGCACCAGCATTCTGCATACTTGCATTATTACCCTAATATGTCCTTTCTAGTTAAAAAGGGGGAATGGTATATTGGTTGTGGGCAAGATGCTGTGTCAGTTTCTTCGCCTACGGCCTCTTGATGGTTCCCCCGCTCGAATCACCAACCGATCATGGCACCACTTCGGGGAGTGGGCCTAGGTTTGAAGATCCGGGGACCGAGCCTTTTTAGGACGCATTAGTCAACCCTCAACCTCATACCCATATAGACACCATACATAGCCGAACCTCTGCCGGATTTAAGACACGCGCACTGTTTTCCAAAACCATGGAGGAAAGGGCAACTGCTCTTACTTTCATTTATACATGCTTATTCCTGTTGTTATATTGACTATATTCATGCTATTATAATGTCTGTCTGACTGTTCATGCATGCATGTTTACTTCAACTGTATTTTCTCTCCTTATACTCTTTGCATATCCATGTTCATGCATTCTATATTCCATGTCAAGACAAGAGTTCCAAGTAACTCAAGTCACTGCATTTTCATGCATATGATCAACCCATTGAGAGTGACACCAAAGTCACTCACCCTTGCATTAGACCTGCCCAAACCCTAAGGGTTCCCACATTAACCCTAAGGAATCATTGCATGCATACCAATCCATTCCATAAGAGGGGCCCCAATCCCTCTATACTCACGGAGATAGGATTGTCATAAAGACGAGAGGCAATCGATCAACGAGGTCTCTCAGCGACCTCCCTGACATCAAATCCAACAAAGGTGAATCCGAAGACTCAAGAGTAGTTTAGGTTTTTCCTTTGTAAAACTAGATAGGTGGAAGTCCAAAGGAAAGTGTTCCCTCTTCCCCCTGTTAAAATGTATTTCAATTCTTTTGTATCTTAAACCCAAAATTCGATGTACTTCTTTACTTTTGCGAATGAATGCATGGTTGGCTGAAGCTTTCCACTTGACGGTAAGGTATCTGCATACAGGGGCAAATCCCCTATCTCCAAAAGTAAGCCAATACACCATATGTAGTTTCCCTCCTAAAGAGGGGTATCCTAGAGCATACATTGCATAAAGAATTGGCAAGATAAAACATTGACTCTTTTCCTTTGTTGGTTTTAGGTACCTCCCCTCATTCCCCCTGTCATTACGGCCAAAAGCTCAAAAACACTCATGGAATCACTCACACTCGACACCTTAACTCTACTACTAGCAGAAGCGAAAGGAGTCAGACACAGGATGACTAAAATGGAAGGCATACTCTCTTCACTCTTACCCTATGCAACCCTTCAGTAGGTAGAATCCTCGCAGGCTCAGATCCACGAGGAACGAAAAACGATGAAGATGGAAGTCCAAGACCACACCCATACCATTGCTCACCAACAACATCCCAAGCTGTTTGCCGTATTCCGACATCTCTCAAACCAATCTTTAACCACACCCCTAAATCCTATAATCTATCCTATGACTACCAGTCCCATCCATTTAGCCTTAACACCGAAAATTGTCCCACTTTGAAACATAAAACCCGAAACCCCTTCAATTTCCAAACCACCGACCCAATAGCCATTACACCAGAACTTGATCCCCGACCTGTCAGGTCATCTAGGGCACTTAGGCGAGTGAGTTTTCACTAAACTCACTTGCACCCAAACCGCAGCTTACTTTGATCTTCTTGCCGCGGGATATTTGAAACCGATACCCCCTCGACCGCGACCTAACCCTCTACCACCCTATTTTAACCCAAATGCGTGCTATAAGTACCATTCAGGAGGCCAAGGACAGGATACCGAAGAATGCTGGACCCTCAAACATAAGATTCAGGGCCTGATAGATAACAAGACTATTGGTTTACGATCAGCGAGTCCTTTACTAGACCCCACTGTCAATCCCATTACAAAATTTGGTAATGACAAGGTTTGGTTCGCTACATGCCAGGAGATATATTACAAGGATGGGGAAGAAGTGGAATACGAAGATATGGAACAGAGTCATACCCAATTACGGTGCAACCTTGATAAAATGCCGACCCCCGAAGACGAACTTACATATGAATCTGTGAAGAAAATTGACCAGGAGCTGTCCAGACTCAGTAATAAGAATCCCCCATTGTGTACACCTGAGGAACACCGAGCCACGGCTGGACACCATAGCAAAAAACCCTGGGTTCGACCTATCAAGCTAGAAGAAGACGAGTCGCCCGACTAGTTTGTTAGAGGAACCACGAAGCAAACAAATGAAGGCAAGGCGGTCAAGAAAGCTGACAATTACGTCATCGCCACCAACTCACTTGGAACTCCGGGAAAAGCATCCACTTGTCCCGCCTTGGCTGAGAATTCCAACCGTGGATGGAACAAGGATGTGGGCATTATCCCAAGGCCTTACTAAAATAGGAATCCCATCAAAAGTGTACAAGAGAGGGGTGTTTTCACCCACTTTCTTTCTATCCCTTTTACTTCCTGTATCTAAATTGATGTTTGCATGTTCTTAACTGCTCAAAAACTGTATGCTTTCTATAAAAATGACGATAATAATTGAATGATAGTTCTTTTATTCACTGATGCTATCTTATATGTCTCTCGTGAATAGTAACTACTTCCTCCACAAGGGGCATGGTGTATCTTATGGAATGATCTGGCTTAAAGGGATGATAGCATGAGTTAACCACTCACCAAATGATCCATTTTCCAGAGAGAGAGAGAATAAGGATGAGTGGGGATACTACCCAAAGGCAACACTTATAAGACGCTGAAGCTGAGCGATGTGTGGTCAGTTTATCAAAATGAAGAGGAGTCATCTTTCACTTCCTCACATATAAATAAAAGACTAAATAAATAAACAAATGTGCTCATATTCCCTCTGCTTAACCCTTAGTGCCTCGTGGAAAACAAAAATTTTCTTGTCAACCCCGATCCAAGACTGTCCTCTCCACATTGGGGCAGACAATAGTTGAGAACTCTAGGAATGGTATCCACCTCTATCATGTTAGGATAGTATCGAAAGCTCTATAGATCAAGCAATCTAATTCAAAGTGAAGAGAGACCTTCATTTCATCTCCTATACAGTCAAAAGCAACCCCTTGCCAAATCTGTTGAGCCATCTATCCTTTTTTTGAGAAAACCTCAACCTAGGGATCACCGCCCACATTGGGTAGATTGAACTGCCAAGGAAAAGGTCTAAGGAAAAAGGGTCGAAGAATTAGTCATTTCATAAAAGAAAAGTTGCCAAGGGGCAAGAGGCCAAAAAAAAAAAATCCTTTAAAGAAAGGCCTAAAGAAAATCATGATTGAGTCATCTTCGAAAGTATAATAAGAAGATCGAAGGAGAAGAAAGTCATGTTTATCTCAAAAAGCATATAGAAAGGGTGAAAGAAAATGGTCATTTTCACCCTGAGAAGTCATGTAAAAAGCAAGGAGGAAATTTTAAAGGTGATCCTAGGTTACAAAGAAACCCAGTAGAAACAATAGGTTCGCACCTTTACCCTTTCTTGCAAAACCCTAAAACCATGGCCTCCATTACAATCTTATTAAAGTCCACTTTGATTGAAAAGGGATTGCTTGATCTAGATGAGCTGAACACGCTGCCAAAACCAAGAAGGATGCTAGCCCTATGGAGAAAATAGTCAAGGACGGTATGAATCTAAACCCTGCTGAGAATAACATCGAATTTGGGCCTACATATCCCATCGTTTCGAAAACCCCTTAGCCTAGCCTACATTATGGTCCTAAACAAAGTCTCCTCAGATTGAAAGGACTGGCCGCTTATCGCTCTGCTAAAGGTCAGGTAAGTTGTTGCTAGAACCCCGAGAGTCGAGAGTTTCAGCCCAGTAACCCCATACACTAACCTTGAAACAAAGAATCGGAGAGGGTCAAAAGGTTGAGAAAGGTTCGAAGTGCTATCGTCCAATCAAGGTAGGGTTGAGCCAGAAGAGAGGCTAGACCCCCAAAAAGGAAGAAGTTACCATTCCAAAAATACCACGTTCGACAGCACCCCTTGTCATTCTGTTAGCTAATGTATTTCTAACATGTGTATACATTTGAAAAAAAAAAAAATCAGCATGAGCTTTGCACACATAGGATATAACTCCATGTAAAAACAAAAGTCACTAACATCGACTCAGTAGTAGATATATAACATCATCATCCATTACATGCAACTGATCATATACTTAGCTGGAAAAAAATCAATCATAAATGTCTCCGCTTATCCATGCATTTAAATACCATAAATATCCATCTTTTGTACAAAGCTTACAAAATAAAACTGTCTAACATAAATACATCTCAGGAATAGGGGCAAAAGAAGATCAGAGCCCCCACAAGGGGCATCTGTCACAGGTCAAAGTCGATGTCATCTCTATCGAAATCCCCGAAACCCGACATCGGAGGAGGCAAATAACTACTCGAAGCACCGTCATCCTGCAGGGAAGATAGAACCAAAATCAGCCACATGAAATAAGAACTAAACAACAGCAGAGTGAATAGAAGAAGTAGAGAAAGAACAACATACCCCCCCCCCCCCCACCACCCAGCTGAGATAACTGAGCCGTTAGGGAAGCTACCTCGGCCTGGTACTGATCCTGCTCCATCTGATATTGATCCCTCTGGTCTCTCACAACAATAAACTCAGCCTAGGGCACATATCCTCCAGCACGGTGCCACAAGTCAACCACCTCCTAGCCCACAGCGTACCCACCAACTACTACCTCAAACCGGGTGAAGGCACAGACCGAATGAGCCCCAAAGTGCGCAGCATAATCTGTATTTGAAGGAAGCAAGAACTCGACACCCGGCTGATGCTCCTGATAGGGGATAGGCACTCCCGCCACCAACGCTCCAAACATATACTCCGCCGAAGCTCTTGTTGATTGGAACTCCTTATGAAACTGCCGCTAGTGTCACTCTCCAAGATAGAACTCCCAAGTATCATCACTGAGGAAAACAACTCTCGACAAAGACAATGGGACCAAGTACCGGACTGTCTCATAATGAACTGATCCAAAAAAGAGCCGCCAGGTCACATCCCTCGCCTCAATCAGCTCCAGGTTAGCCCGAAGCATCACAAAATTAGTAATCTCTGATCGTTGGGCTACTAGTCATGAGCCCACCTTAAAGCATGAGGATAGAGGTCATCCTCAACAACTGCAGGGCGACGAATAGGAAGGTACTCATAGCTCCACCAGGCAAGGAAAGGCTAGAAACTAGTCATGCTGCCCCAACGGGAAGAAGTCCAGACCTGCATCGACCGAAGGAAGCAACCAAAGGAGAAGGACCCCCAGTCCAGCTCGGATAAAGCTCCAAGATCAGCTACTATACTCACCAACTGACATGGCACGAGCGACTTATTGTTATTGCAAAAGCGGCTAAAGATGATATACAAAACAAGTTGTCATCTCATAATGTCCCACTTGGCAAGCGATGGCTCAGCAACAAAGGTACGGTCATCCTGACTGATCCAAGAGACTGGGAAGGCAGAACGCTCAGGAGGAGGCAAGTCCAGCAGAATGCATGCCTCATATCTACTGACTGACTGTAGAGTGATTCGCCAGCCAACGAAGGAAAGCCCTGTGATGATCGCCCAATCCAAGGGAGTGGGGCCTAACTCAAAGCCGACAAAATGGAAGGTCCCGGTCTCTCCAAACCACCGCTCAACCAGTGCTAGTACAAAATGCCGGTTCAAGCGGTTAGCCTGTAATCCCACGAAGGCGTCGAATTCGATCTCAGCCAAGAAGGCACAATACGACGGGACAGCTCATTGCATAGTCACAAAGACCTGATGAACAACCCCTCTAAAAGCTGCACGTACCCGCGGAGGGGGCAGATGCTGTCTGGAGTATACACTGGGGTTGTAAGCCAGTTCCCCGAGTGGTGGAACATCCGGTACCTGCAGATCTCCAAGTGGGCATCCGCCTGCCTGTGCCTGGAGGAGGCTCTCCCATAGCCAATGACCTGGTCGCCCAGACCCGATACCTCCTCCTCTGCGCCAATCTCCTCTACTAAAGCCTGCTCAACCGGAGGAAAGGGGTTAATAGGTGGCCCACTCCCCTGACCACTCTGACTAGACGCTGCCTACCCAGTAGACCGTTGGCTACCCCTAGACCGACTGGAGCCACTGGTGGAATCTATCCGAGCCGCCTTCCCCGAGCGACGTCTCCTCTCAGAAATGTCATCACCCGCATCTGCCATCCTGAAAAGGTAAGCTAGAGTAAGAGGTGTTAATGTACCATACACACATATAAATAATAATATAATAAAATAAAATGAAATAAACAGCTAAAACAAAATAAATAAAAGATTTCGAATGATAAATCAAAACAAATTTCCTACACACACCTTTTGATTTTCTAACTTCAAATCAAATCTCAAGGGTTTTTCGTCTTTCTCCTTCAAAAAGATTTTATTTCTAAACATTTTCCAACTCTTTCCCTAACTTCTAAAAATTTCGGCAGAGTTTCGTTTAAAAATGATCCCTACAACACAAAACACAACACGTGCACTTTTCAATGTTACAATCACATAACATCCGCACTTGCACACACTTTTCAATTTTTCGAAATTTTCAAAACATATGTTTTATCTTTCAAATAAATCAAAGATTTTCCAAGTTGTCCTAAAATTTCTCAAAATCACCTCAAATGGTTTCTAACATATTCCAATATGTTTCCAAATTTCAAAATCTAAAAATTTCATCAATCTCTCAAGTTTTCTTAATTTTCCTAATTTTCTAAATATTTTTCTATTTTTTAAAAAATCAAAAATTCACCACGTTTTCAAAAAATCACGAAACTTCACATGGTTGTTAAACACATTTTTCTAAGGCACATTGCATAAAAATCAAGCCAAAAAATGCAATGCCCAAGCCTATAGGAACAAACCCCCAATTCCTACAGAAAATCATTTTCACATAATCATGTAAAGTCACTCAAATCCAATCAAACAAGCACCAAAATGCAAAAATAATATAACCATAGCGTTCAAAACATACCAAAACATTAATTTTCACTATTCACACAACTCAAACGGAATTCTAGACATCAAAATCAACAAAAATTTGAAAACTCACTTTTTAGAGTTCTCCGGCGAAATCTTCTATTCTGGCAACTTTTCCGGTGACGTGGTCTCCCTCCGAAAATCACCCGTGGTCTCCAAGAGGTGCCCCTTCAATGTCCAAGTCGGTTTTCTCACAACATCTCTTGGATTTATGAAAATATTCAAATACCGTAAGTGTTCGAACTAGAAAATTTTCTGGTTTTGTTCCTAAGCCTAGCGCCACTAGCAGAGGTGCCAAGCCTTCTCTGCCAAAGGCGCCACTCCCAGTGGCGCCAGCTTCCAATTCTAGGCAGCTTTGCCCTTTTTCCCGCCAAAACTCATTTCCGAAGGCCTTTTGGGCCCAATGCCCATTTTCGAACCCCGATTGTCAAAAATTTTGAAAGTCCGTCCCACCGATTGCCTCGCAGTCAACATGGACACTTACTCTATCATTTTCTGTCTTTGACAAGCAAAGACAGAAAAAGAGGGGCAGTTGTAAGCATCCCATTTTTGACCGCTCGGCAGTCTACGGTCCGTTCATACTGGTGCTCAAGTCAATATGAATGTATTCTAATCGAAATCAATTCTCTAAGTCTAATCTCATCTATCCATCGCTTTGCGGGCCCACTTGGCCCAAATAGAGGGAAAATGACCAAAATGCCCTTAGGGGCATTGTCCTTTTCAATCCAAATCAGGCACGTCTTTCTGAAGACGGTAAGTCCCCTTTCCAATCCTATCAAGCACGTCTTTCCGAAGACGGTAAGTCCTATTTCCAATCCTATCAGGCACGTCTTTCCGAAGACGGTAAGTTCCCTTTCTAATTCTATCAGGCACGTCTTTCCGAAGACGGTAAGTCCCCTTTCTAATTCTATCAGGCACGTCTTTCCGAAGACGGTAAGCCTTCTTTTCAATTTCAAATCAAGCGCGTCTTTCCGAAGACGGTAAGTCCCATTTTCAATTCCGATTCCAATCCCTCTCTCGAGACAATTGATTCCTCGAGACGGCGATCCGGCACGTTTTTCAAATAAAATCTCTTCGGAATGGTAAGTCCCTTTAAACCTATCGACCGGGACGAGACCCAAAGTCCCCTAGATGGTAGAACAATCCAACTTTGGCGCCTGCTAGCCTGCCAATACAAAAATGTCCATTTAGGCACGCCTTTTGAGAAAGTTGATTCTCAGGCGCTAAGTCCCTTTAGCAGCTTCCCAAGATCAGGCAGTCTCGGGAATGATCACGAACCGTCAGAGTAGTGAAAATACTCGTAAACAGATCGATATAGGGAATTGCTAACAAACCCCTATATCACAAGACCGCCGTTAGAGTGGCGAAAACACTCAAAACCCATGTCAACACCAGCGCCTGCTAGCCCACTCTGGTGAAAAATGACTTAACTGCCCCTAGGGCCATTTTTCGGGACATTTCTCGATAGCACACCAAAGCCGTCAGAATGACAAGTCCACCTTTCTAGATTATCTTAAAAGCAATCCGGCATGATTAGGTGCCCTCTAGTCCGTTTCGGGTCAATTCCGAGACTTTTCGGTTAAGATGACAATTTTGCCCCTAGGCATTCGAATGCCCCGGGAACCACACCGGCCCTGGTTATCAAACCGGTAACCTCCCGAGAATACTTCTTATAGTATTCCTGACCTTCTTTTGCCTTTTCGGGTCATTCCAAGTTAGTGCCAGCAAATCCGGTGCGGAATGACCGTTTTGCCCCTAGTAGGCCGGTCGCCTTTTCCAACCACACCGGCTTTGGGTATCAAACCGGAAACCTTTGGGAACATTCTAAATAATGTTTCCAAATCTCGAATCGTCTTTCAAGGCGTTCCGAGTCCATCTCGGCAGCTTTCCAGCCCGGTTCACCATTTTGCCCCTAATGGCCCGGTCGACCCTTCTAACAAATTCTGTCATCATTTTTCAAGTCCTTTGTCCCTGAGACATTATTCTGAGGGTTCCTGTCCCTTTCCGGCTCTTCAGGTCATTCCCGGCCCCTTCAAATCATTCCCGAACTTTCCGGAGTCACTTCTAATAAAGCTAGGCTAAAAATTGCATGGTAGTCACTAGTATAGGCGCCCAAATCTTCCAAAGATACATTGTTTGCCGACCTTAAAACTTTCCTAACTGGCTGGCGCCACTCCTAGTGGCGCTAAAAGGAATTTTGCCCTAGCGCCATTGCAACAGGCGTCAGGTCTATCCCATATCTATAAATATAGAGCCTCTTCCAGGGTGAAAGAGGTTCGTAAACTCAGTCTTAAAACCCTAAAATTCAATATACAAAGCTCGAAGCCTCCCTAAACCCTAGCTTCTCTAGGTTTTCCAAACCCTAGCCACCACACACTAAACCCTAGCCTCCTATACACTCACATACACCCCTATACACTTATACACTAGCCTCCAACCCTCCATTGAAGACTTGAATTGCTGCAACTCGAAGCTCTCAAAGACTAAAACGAAGATCGAAGAAAAAGCAAGAAAGCAAGGCGCGCAAAGCCAAGCGAAACAAACAAGACATACGGTAGGTTTCTACACTTTCCCCTCTCTCTTCTCTCTCCTAACCCACTTGGGTTTTCTTCTATTTTAATCCCCCATCTTCTTCCCCTCCTTTCTTTGCATGCTTGAAACAAGGGGATTCCCGATCCATGTGTAGGATTAGACTATTGGAGGGTCACTGTGTCGCAGGCTTTCTTTTAGTTTAACCAGAGATCACGTGGGTTCAGCCCCCTTGATTATGTGGTGAAGCCCTAACCTTGTATGTTCATGACCCCAATTTTTATTGTGCCTATCATGATCTTGCATTCCTCTAAAGTTTGTTTCAAACTCGTTTTCAAAGTTTGCATTAACATCGTTTTCAAAATTGCATCAAAATCTTCTTTTTCAAAACTTGTTTTAAAAATCACAATCTTGGGGTGATTCTAACCTTTCCATGGCTTGGGTTGCTTAGGAAAATGTTACATTTGAAGTGACCAATATGGTCCATATTTTCAAAATTTTGTTGTTTTCAAAACCACTTTCTTAAAGTCGTTCTAGCCTTCTTATGGTTAGAATTGCTTTAGGAAAGTGAGACGTTTTTATACTTTCTAAAAACTCTCTTTTCAAAATTCTCTCTTTCTAAAACCCTTTTTTTCAACATGCTTTCTAAAAGCTCTTCCTTCCAAAATTGTTTTATAAAAGCTTCCTCCAAAAACCTAAACTTTCAAATCTTTCCTTAAACATTAAGCTTCCAAATATTTCCTAATTCAACCATTTCCTAATTTCGTCCCTTTCCAAATTTCAACTTTCCAAATTCAAAACTTCAAATCTTTCTAAATCTAAAATTTTTTTAAACTCAAAACTTTCCAACTCTCAAAACCTCCCTATTTCAAAACTTTCCTAATCCAACACTTTCCTAATTCCAAAACTTTCCTAATTCAAAACCTTTCTTAAAATGAAACTTTCTTAATTCAAAACTTTCCTAAGTTGAAACTTTCCTAAGTCAAAACTTTCCTAAACCAAAACTTTCCTAAAATGACACTTTCCTAATTTGAACTTTTCTTAGTTCGAACATTTCCTAAATCCAATCTTCCTAAATCTTCCTTAAACCTCAAGTCTTTCCAAAATCCTATCTTTCCTAAGTCTAGGTTTCCTAAACTTCTATCTTTCCAAAACAAGCCTAAATCTTTCTTTCAAGTTCTACCTTCCCAAGTCAAAGTCCAATTTTTTCAATTCCAAAATTCCAAATTCCAATTTCCAATCTTCTATTCTAAGTTCAAATCAAATCCAATTCGAATTCCAACTTAAACTCTTTTCCAAATCAACTCTTTTCAATCGGACCCTTGTCTGAACTACGACTGACCTGATTCCTCCAAAAGGATACATAGGCAACCCTCATGGGTGCAGTCATAACATTTTTCAAGTTTCTATTTTCACAAAATCTTTCCAAATCTCCAATCTATTTTCAAACTTCCAATTCCAAATTTCTATTTCCAAATCTCTATTTTCAATTTCCAAAACCTTCTCTCCAAATTCAAACTTCTCTCTCTTTCTTTTCAAATCAAATCAATTTCTTTCCAAATCTATTTTTCAATTCTCTTTTCTTGCACTTGCATATCATGCATCATGTTAAATTTCTTTTTAAACATTCTTTTTCAAAGTGGATAGGATTGAACATTAGTTAGTTGAAGACTCTCGTAGGTGAATCTAGAGAAAATAGACATGTAGGTACCATAAGGGCGGGGCAGGGTGATGGCTTAGTGCGTTTTCCCTACACGTAACCAACCTCTGAACCCAAATCACTATTTTCAAAAGACCAAAATGGAGTTTATTTTCAAAAAGGGCATAATTATTTTCTAAAGGTTACCAAATAACCTGTTTTCCTAAAAACCCCCTTTTGAAGAAGTATCTTCAAAATCGTTTTCAAAAACCCTAAATGTAGTCTTTGGATTATGCTTAGTTTTTAGGTGACCTAACTCACCATAATCAAGTTAGGTGGTGACTCCAAATGTTTTCTAAAAGCCTTTTATTCAAATCTATTTTCAATTCAAACCAAGTCGCACTCATTCTAGTAGGAGGGTGAGTTCTAACGAGAGAGTATAGTATTTTTCCTGCTTGTGTGTGTATTCCTCGAGTGCGAAAAATCTAGGCGCAACACCCATGTCTTCATAATTGAATTTAGTCACAGGCCAAGGGTTCTCCGATAGATGGCACTCAGCTGTGGCATGCCTTAGGTGCAAGAATTCATCACCCCAACCGTCAGCGGCCATATCTTTGGCAGGGACCTCCTCTACGGGTATTGATTCTTCAACTGGCTAAACCGAAGGATCATGTATTTCATTTAGATTATGGAGATAGATTAGGCATGGTGGGAATTCCTCATTCCAGTCACTCTCTTCATCAGTCTCCCAATCTCCATCATAATCTTCAACCATGATCTCCTCCAACTCATCATCTTCTTCTATTTCCTCTAGTATCAGGTTAACAGTGTAGTCCAGCAGAAGATTTGTGGTTACATTGGGGGCAGTAATAGGGTTCATCGGTTGTATGTTAATGGTCGTGTTGTCTATTAGCTCTTGAATTTTGTGCTTAAGAGAGAAGTAACTTTCCATGTCATGTCCCTAGCCGCACGAATGGTATTCGCAAGTGAGGGCACCATTAAAGGTCGTAGGTCAAGGGTTTGGCAATGGACGGGCCGGTATGGGCTTTAGTATGTTGTTCTTTAAAAGGTCAGGGTAGGCTTCTGTCTAGGTATAGGCTAAGGTACCCAAAGGTGCAGATGCGTCGAACTAGCCTATTGAAGTTGGGTCGTGCCTTAGTAGGGCCAAAGTTAGGTGCTTGAGCAAGCATGGTTAAAGTGGGTGTGGGTAATATAAGATGTGACTGGAGTGGTGGACGATATTGCGGTGGATGAATGGGCAAGATGGTAGACACCTCACTCTTCTTCTTGATTACCCCCTTGCAGTAGCCACTTTTTTGGCTATGTTGGCGAAACTTTCTCTAGTTTTTGCATAGAAATCCGTAATCCTTCCCGTCGTCTTAAGACCGTTCTTTATCATCTCTTCTTGCATGATAAGCTCGGAGAAGCTTTTCCCCACACTTGTGCAGAGCATTTAATAGTTTATGCCTTGAAAAGTATGCATGAATAGTTAAACATGCTCTTTTTATTCTAGGGGGGTTGACTTGTGCTGCTGCTTCTCTCCATCTAAGGACATAGCTCTTGAAGCTTTCTTTCTCCCCTTACTCATTGTTATCAAGGACTATTGGTTAGAAGTGAGAACTATATTATGATGATATTACGCCTTAAATGCATTAACCAGCTCGATCCAAATTGTGATCTTCCTTAGATCGAGTCAAGCAAACCATTACAGGGCGAACTCAGTGAGACTATGTTGGAAAACTTTCATAAGGAGCTTTGGATCATTCCTATGACCACTTAATGCCCCAGAATAAAAGCGAAGGTGGGCTATAGCGTTAGCGGTGCCATTGTAGTTCTGAAAATTGGGTATTTTGAACTTTGCCGATCTTGGATGATCCGGGAAGAAGCACAGTTCGTCATATGAGGCAAACCCAAAAGTGTCATGGCCATGGAGGCTTCGCAATGAGTCTTCCAACCCTTGGATCTTCAAACTAACAGGGTCTAGGGGAGCCCTTTTCACAATAGGTGAGACCAATATAGTTTCTTCTTCTTCGATGTTGGCCCTTTGGAATCCTCTTTGCTTTTCCCCATCGTGTCAGATTTGTAAGCACCCCATTTTTGACCACTCGGCAGTCTACACTCCGTCCAGACTTGTACTCAAGTCAATGTAGACGTATTCCAATTGAAACCAACTTTCTAAGTTTAAATCTCGTTTGTCCATTGTTTTGCCAGCCCCACCGGGCCCATAGAGAAGCAAAATGACCAAAATGCCCTTAGGGGCATTATCCTTTCCATATTCTGAATCAGGCACGTCTTTTCAAAGACGGTAAGTCCCCTTTCTAAATTCCAAATCAAGCATGTCTTTCCGAAGACGGTAAGTCCCCTTTCTAATTCCAAATCAGGCACGTCTTTCCAAAGACGGTACGACCCCTTTCCAATTCCAATCCCTCTCTCGAGACAGTTTATTCCTCGAGACGGTAAATCTATTCCAAATCAGGCACGTCTTTTCGAAGACGGTAGGTCCTCTTTCCAATTCCAATCCCTCTCTCGAGACAGTTTATTCCTCAAGACGGTAAATCTACTCCAA
Organism: Euryodendron excelsum; assembly: GCA_033060915.1. Classification (NCBI taxonomy): domain Eukaryota; kingdom Viridiplantae; phylum Streptophyta; class Magnoliopsida; order Ericales; family Pentaphylacaceae; genus Euryodendron; species Euryodendron excelsum. The sequence continues at coordinate 35,871,208 of CM065397.1, forward strand.
TCAGGCGCGTCTTTCCGAAGACGATAAGACCCTTTCCCAATTCCAATCCCTCTTTCGAGACAGTTTATTCCTCAAGACGGTCTGACGCGTTTTTCGAAGAAAATCTCTTCAAAACGGTAAGTCCCTTTAAACCTATCGACCGGGACGAGACCCCAAGTCCCCTAGATGGTAGAACGGTCCACCTTTGGCGCCTACTAGCCTGCCAATGCAGAAATGTCCGTTTAGGCACGCCTTCTGAGAAAATTGACTTCTTAGGCGCTAAGTCCCTTTAGCAGCTTCCCGAGATCAGGCAGTCTCGGGAATGATCGCGAACCGTCAGAGTAGCAGAAATACTCACAAACATCATAACCGTTAGGGTAGCAAAAATACTCACAAGCAGATCGATATAGGGAATTGCCAACAAACCCCTGTATCACGCGACCGTTGTCAAAGTGGCGGAAATACTCAAAACCCAGGTCAACACCGGTGCCTGCTAGCCCACTTCGGTGAAAAATGACCAAACTGCCCCTTGGGCCTTTTTCCAGACTTTTCGGTCAAAATGATCATTTTGCCCCTACGCATCCGAATGCCCCAGGAACCACACCGGCTCTAGGTATCAAATCGATAACTTTCCAAGAATACTTCTTATAGTATTCCTAACCTTCCTCTATCTTCCCAGATCATTCTGAGTCGATTCTGGCAAATCCGGTACAAAATGACTGTTTTGCCCCTAGTGGGCCAGTCGCCTTTTCCGACCACACCGGCTCTGGGTATCAAACCAGTAACTTCCCGAGAATTCTTTTTATAGTGTTCTCAACCTTTCTTTATCCTTTTGAATCATTCCGAGTCAATTTCGGCAAACCCGGTACAAAATAACCGTTTTGCCCCTAGTGGGCCGGTCGCCTTTTTCGACCACACCGGCTCTAAGTATCAAACTCGTAACTTCCCGAGAATGCCTTTTATAGTATTCTAAACCTTTCTTTATCCTTTCGGATCATTCCGAGTCAGTTCCGGCAAACCCGGTGCGAAATGACCGTTTTGCCCCTAGTGGGCCGGTCATCTTTTCCGACCACACCGGCTCTGGGTATCAAACCGTCAACCTTTGGGAACATTCTGAATAATGTTTCCAAATCTCAAGTCTTCTTCGGGGACAGTCCGAGTCTGTCCCGGCAACTTCCCGATCTGAGTGACCGTTTTGCCCCTAAAGGTTCGGTCAACACTTCCAACACATACTATCCTCATTTCTCTAGTCAAAAACCTTCGGGACACTATCGTAAGTGTTGTTGCCCTTTCCGGCTCTCTGGGTCATTCCCGACCTCTTCAAATCGTTCCCGAACTTTCCAGAGTCACTCCTAGTGAAACCAAGCTAAATATTGCATGGTAGTCACTAGTACAGGCGCCCAAATCTAGTCAAAGATACGTTGCTTGCCGACTTACAAACTTTCCTAACTGGCTGGGGCCACTAGTAGTGGCGCCAAGAGGAAAATTTGCCTAGCGCCACTACAATAGACGCCAAGTCTATCCCATCTCTATAAATACAGAGCCTCTTCCAGCATAAAAGAGGTTTGCAAACTTAGTCTAAAAACCCTAAAATTGATATACAGAGCTCGAACACTTCAAAAACCCTAGCTTCTCTAGGTTTTCCAAACCCTAGCCACCATACACTAAACCCTAGACTCATATACACTCCTATACACCCTCATACACTTATACACTAGCCTCCAACCCTCCTTTGAAGACTTGAAGAGCCGCAAACCGAAGCCTTGAAGATTGAAGACAAAGATCAAGACGAAGACCGAAGAAAGCAAGGCGCGCAAAGCCAAGCAAAATAAAGAAGACACGAGGTAGGCTTTCGTTTTACGTTTCTGCACTTCCCCCCTCTCTCTTCTCTCTTAACCCATTTGGGTTTTCTCTATTTTAATCCCCTATCTCTTTCCCCCCCTTTCTTTGCATGCTTGAAACAAGGGGACTCCCGTCCATGTGTAGGATTAGACTATAGGAGGGTCACCGTGTTGGGGGCTTTCCTTTAGGCTAACCGGAGACCACATGGGTTCGGCCCCCTTGATTATGTGGTGAAGCCTTAACCTTGTATGTTCACGACCCCAAACTTGCATTGTGCATATCATGATCTTGCATCTTCCAAAAATCGTTTTCAAACTCGTTTTCAAAATTTGCATTAAACTTGTTTTCAAAATTGCATCAAAATCTCCTTTTCAAAAACTTGTTTTTGAAATCACAATCCTAGAGCGATTCTAGCCTTTCCATGGCTAGCGTTGCTTTAGGAAAGTGTTACATTTAAAGTGACTTATATGGTCTATATTTTCAACCCTTGTTGTTTTCAAAACCACTTTCTTAAAGTGGTTCTAGCCTTCTTATGGTTAGAATCACTTTTGGAAGGTGAGATATTTTCATACTTTTCAAAAAATTCTATTTTCAAAAATCTCTTTTCCTGAAACCTCCTCTTTCAATGTGCTTTCTAAAAACTCTCCTTTCCAAAGTTGTTTTCAAAAACTCCCTCCAAAAATCTATTTTCCAAAACTTCTCTTTTTAAACTCCTTTCCAAAACGCTCTCTTCAAGGTCTACTTTTCAAAAACGTTCCCTAGGTTTCCTTCTTAGAAAAACCTATTCCTAAATCTCTTTCTTAAAAATTTCTTTCTAAAAAACTCCTCACTAGGATCTCTTTCCAAAAACTCTCTCTCCTCAAAATTCACTTTCTAAAAACACTCCCTAAATTCACTTTCCTAAAAACTCTCTCCAACAATCTCCTTCCAAAAATCTTTCTAAAAAAACTCTCTTTCCAAAATCTTCCCTCTAGAAACTCCTCTCTAAGATTTTCTTCCAAAAACTTGTTTCCAAAAACACACTTTCTAAAAAACTCTTTCCTTAGAGCTCAAGGCAAGCCCTAGAGCTAATAATTAGGAAACCTTAATTTTCGTTCCAAAAACATGGTTTTCAATCTTGCCTTAAAACCTAGGTTTCCAAAACCTCTTGTTTTCTACATCAAAACTATACAAGTTTCTGAAACCTATTTTCTACATCAAAACTATAGCTTTCCAAATCTAGGGTTTCTAAAACTTCCCCTTTCCAAATCCTTGTCAAATCAAATCTTCCCGTTTAGGAAACTAGATCCTATCCTTCGTTTTTGGAAACAAAATCAAACCTTCCCTTTTAGAAACAAAATCCAATCCCTTCCTAATCCAAATCTTTCCTAGTTCAAATCCTTCCTAATCTTCTACTTTCCTAAATCTTAAATTTTCAAAACTTGAACATAAAAATCTTTCCAAAATTTTAAACCTTAACTTCCACATCTTTCCTAATTCTACCCTTTTTCAAATCTTAACTTTCCAAATCTAGGTTTTCAAATCTTTCCTAAACTCAAACCTATCCTAATCTCAAAACTTTCTAAATCCTAAACTTTCTAAATTCCAAATCTTTCCAAATTCAGAGCTTTCTAAATTCAAAACTTTCTTAAGTTAAATCTTTTTAAACTTTCCTAAAACTTCAAATCTTTCCAAATCTAAAACTTTCTTATTCACAAAACTTTCTTATTTTCAATACCTTTCCTATTTCAAAACCTTTCTTAAAATGAAACTTTCTTAATTCACAACTTTCCTAAGTTGAAGCCTTCCTAAAGTCAAAACTTTTCTAAGTTGAAACTTTCCTATTTCGAAAACTTTCCTAAAGTGGGACTTTCCAAATCGAAACTTTTCTAAGATGACACTTTCCTAATTTGAACATTTCCTAATTCAAACATTTCCTAAATCCAATCTTTTCTAATCTCCTAAACCTTCCAAGTCGAGTCAAATCTTTCCTAAGTCTAGGTTTCTTAAACCTCTATCTTTCCAAAATAAGTCTAAATCTTTCTTCCAAGTTTTATCTTTTCAAATCAAAATCCAATCTCTTCAATTCCAAAATTCTAAATTCCAATTTTCAATCATATATTCTAAGTTCAAATCAAATCCATCTTCCAATCAAAATCTCTTTCTTCCAATCCAATCTTCTATTTTCAATCGAACTCTTGTCAAAACTACGACTGAACTGATTCCTCCAAAAGGATACGTAGGCAACCCTTATGGGTGCGGTCACAACCTTTTTCAAGTTTCAAATTCCACAACATTTTTCAAATTTCAAATTCCACAACATTTTTCAAGTCTCAAATTCTATAAAATTTTTCAAATTTCTATTTCTACAACTTCTTTCCAATCTCCAATCTTACGATTTTCTTCAAGTTTCTAATTCCATAACCTATTTCTATTTTCAATCTTCAATTTTAATTTCCAAAATATTTTTTCCAAATTCAAACTTCTATCTCTTTCTTTTCAAATCAAATCAAATCAAATCAAATTCTTTTCAAATCTATTTCCAAATCAAGTCTCTTTTCTTGCACTTGCATATCATGCATCATGTCTTTTAAACATTGTTTTTTTTTTTCAAAGTGGATAGGATTGAACCATTAATTAGTTAAAGACTCTCATAGGTGAATCTAGGGTAGATTGACATGTAGGTACCGAAAGGGCGAGGTAGGGTGATGGCTTAGTGCGTCTTCCCTACACATTACCAACCTCCGAACTTAGATCACTGATTTCAAAGACCAAAAAATGAGTTATTTTTCAAAAAGAGGTAAATGTTTTCTAAAGGTTGCCAAACAACCTGTTTTCTCAAAAACCCTCTCTTGAGGATATCTTTTCAAAACCTTTTCCAAAAACCGTGAGTATAGTTTTCGAATTATGCTTAGTTTTTAGGTGACCTAACTCACCTTAATCAAGTTAGGTGGTGACTCCAAATCTTTTCTAAAAGCCCTTTATTCAAATCAATTATCAATTCAAACCTAGTCGCACTCATTCTTCTAGGAGGGTGAGTTCTAACGAGAGAGTACAGTATTTTTTCCACTTGTGTGTGTATTCCTCGAGTGCGAAAAATCTGGGCACGACAAGATTGAAGCACGGTTCTTGGGTTGGCCATTTCAGAGTCTTTGGGGAAGGTCATGGAGGATGACGAGGCTGAAAAAGCATCTTTTATTATCATAGCTTCGACGAGTTTGAACATTTCATCGATCTTAGTTCTCATCTCGTTGACTTCTTCTCGTGAGACCGCGGAGCTCTCATCAAGGTTGGCCACCAATAATAAGGCTCTTTGTCTTGTAATGATTCGGCCCCTAGTTAGTTGTGAACCTTTCTCAGGAGCAATAGCGTCTCTCCATAGCATAATCGTTGTGAAAGAAAAAGAAAGAAAAGAAAAAACAAGGACACAAGCCACAAGCCACAAGTTAGTATTTAATATTTAGAAAGCTTTATGGGATGCATTCCTTAAGGGTGTCCCTTATTCAGAGGGAGACTAAACATAATGCATTCGGCTCATTTTTGGAGGTAGGGAGTTTGCCCCTATATGCAAATACCTTACCGTCGATTGAGAACATACATTCATTCATTCATTTATTTGCAAAAAGTAGAGGATTACATTGAACTTTGAGTTTGAATATAAAAGAATTAAAGTACATTTTAATAGTGGAAAGTGAACATTTTCGTTAGGACTTCCACCTATCTACTTTTACATTTGAAATCCTAAACTATTCTTGAGTTTTTAGATTTGCCTTCTTTGAGCTTGATGTTGAGGGAGTAATTGAAAGACCTTACTTTTTGGTTACCTCTTGCCTTCCTGGCAACCTTATCTCTGTGAGCATAGAGAGATTGGAGCCCCTCTTTATAGAATGATTTCCAATGTATGCCATAAGCCCTTAGGGTTGCGTGAGAACCTTTAGGATTTTGGTAGGTTTTATGTAAGGGAGAGTGAGCTTAGTGCCACTCTCCATGGGTTGATCATATGCATGAAGATGCAATGACTTGAGTTACTTTAGAACTCTTATCTTGAGATGAGGTATTGAATGCATGTATGTGTATGCTAAGAGTAGAGAGAGAGAGAGAGAGAGAGAGGATGCAATTGTAAAGTAAATATGCATGCATGAGCATTACACAAACATTATAACAGCAGGAATAGATAAGGATAAAGGAAGTAAAGTGCCTTTTCCTCTATGGTTCGGCTATGCACGGTTTCTACATGAGCATGAGGTTGAGAGTTTACTAATGCTTCCTAAAAAAAGCTTGGTTCCTAGATCTTCAAACCTAAGCCCACTCCCCGAGGCTAAGAAACTGACACAACATTTGCTCACAACCAATATACCATTCCCTCTTCTAACTAGAAGGGATGTAATCAGGTAAAAATGCAAATATGCAAATGCAAGTGCACGTGCAGTGTGTGTGTGAAATTTTAAAAGACGGAGGAAAGGGCCCAACAACTCCCATCCATCCTATCCATTCCATCCTATTCATTCATGATATACATGGAAGTTAATATGACATAAAATAAAATGTAAACAAGGGTCTACCTACAAAAGAAAATGCACAAAGTCAATGCCTTGATGACAAACTTAATATAAGATTGAATGATTGAATATGAATTGAATGCAAGCAAAAACATGTTTTTAAAAATAGCTTTGAAAAGTTTGATTTTGAAAACTTTGAAGTGGACAGAAGTGGACAAATTAATTGAAGATTCTAGATGACTGAAGGGTGAAGAGACATGATAATGGTCTAACTCTCTAAGCGTCCCCAAAGGAGTCACCAACTGTCGGGCCCTGATTTTTTGCACTCGAGAAAACAAGTGAGAAAAACACGGTACTCTCTCGTTAGAACTCATCCTCCTAAAAAGATAAGTGTGACTAGGTTTGATTTGGACAAGGGCTTTTGGAAAAAGTTTGGAGTCACCACCTAACTTTTTTAAGGTAAGTTAGGTCACCTAAAACTAAGCACAATCCGAAGATTAAACTTAGGATTTTTGAAAATGTTTTGAAAAACTTCCTCAAGAAAGGGTTTTTTTTGGAGAAAACAAGTTGTTTGGCAACCTTTGGAAAGATTTAAGCTCTTTTTAAAATAACTCTATTTTTGGTCTTTCGAAAACAGTGATTCTAGATTCGGAGGTTGGTTACGTATAAGGAAGATGCACAAGGCTATCACCCTATTCCGTCCTCGCAGTACATGCATGACTATGCACCTAGGTTCACTCATTTAGAATATTCAATTAATAAACGTCCAATTATATCCACTTTGAAAAGAATTTTGAAAAAATGATTGATATGATGCACGACATGCAAGTGCCATAAAAGAACTTGAAAAGAGATTTTGAAAAAGATTGTGATCGCACCCATATGGGTTGTCTACGTATCCCTTTGTTGGGAATCAGGTCAGTCGTAGTTCAGACTTAGGGTCCAATTGAAAATAGATACTTTGAAGTCTTGTTTGACTTGAAAAGACACTTTAGGGTCTTTGAAAAGTTTGATTTGAAAAAAGATATATCTATTTTGAACTTTGATTGTTGGATTTGAAATTGAACTTGGAGTTGAAGTTGACTTTGATTTGACATTGATCATAATTTGAAAACTTAAATTAAACTTTGAAATCATCTTGACTTAAATTAGAGTTTGAAAACCATCTTGGTTTATAAAAGAGTTTTTAAAAAAGAGTTGAAGCTTTTTAACTTTATGGTTAGGGTTGAACTAGGGCTTTGGCCTCCTAGGGTTTATGCAACCTAAGGTTGAAACATGCACTTGAAATAGAAAGGTTTGATTTTAGAAAGTTAAATTTTAGGAAAGTCTTGAATTAGAAAGGTTCCAAATTAGGAAAGTTTTGAATTAGGAAAGTTCTAAATTAGGAAAGTTTTGAATTAGGAAAGTTCTATTTTAGGAAAGTTTTCTTTTTAAGAAAGAGTTGATTTTGGAAAGATTTGAAGTTGGAAAGGTTTGAATTTAGAAGGTTTTGAACTTAGAAAGATTGAAATTTGAAAAGATTTGGAAGTTTGAAATTTAGAAAGTTGAATTTTAGAAAAGTTTCAAATTAAGGAGGTTTCCAATTCAGAAAGTTTTGAATTAGGAAAGTTTTATTTTAGGAAAGTTTTCTTTTTAAGAAAGAGTTGATTTTGGAAAGATTTGAATTTGAAAAGGTTTGAATTTAGAAAGATTTGAACTTAGAAATATTGAATTTGAAAAGATTCGAAAGTTTGAAATTTAGAAAGTTGGAATTTGGAAAGGTTTGAAATTAGGAAAGATTTTATTTCTGTTTCCTAAAGTTGAAGATTGGATTTTATTTCAAAAAATAGATGATTTTATATGGTTTCCTATTTGGAAAAGATTTGATTTGAATTGAAATTGGAAAGCTTCAGTTTTGGAAATCTATCATTTTATGGTACTTTTGAATTTAAACGATCGATGATTTCATGTAGAAAATAGTTTAGGAAACTTATGATTGGATGTAGAAAATAGTTTTGAAAACCTATGATTTTATGTAAGAAAACAAGGGTTTTCTAAACATTGACTCTAAGGTTTTAATTTTGATTTCAATACAGTTTTTGGAAAGTGAGTCCTTAAAAAGAGCTTTTTAGAGAGTAGACTTACAAAACAATGTTTAGAAAAAGGTTTGAATATAGGCTTTTGCAAGTTTCTTGAATATCTCACTTTCCTAAAACAATTCCAACCATGAAAAGATTAGAACTATTCTAAGATTGTGATCTTGACAACAACTAGGATTTGAAATATGGACCATAATGATCACATTAAATGTAACACTGTCCTAAGACGACCCTAACCATGGAATGGCTAGAATCATCTTAGAATTGTAATTTTGATAACAACAATTTAGGGCTTGAACCTAAGATTTGGACCTTGATGGTCACATTGAATATAACACTTTTCTAAAACAACCATAACCATGAAATGGCTAGAATCAACCTAGGAGTGTGACTTTGGAAACAAGTTTGAAAGAAGGAGGTTTTGAATACGAGTTTTGAAAAAGAACTTTGATGCAATTTTGAAACTAACTTTGAATGCAATTTTGAATGCAATGTATGAATATAATAACCACAATGCAATAGGGTCGTGAACATACAAGGTTAGGCTTCACCACAAAATCAAGGGGGCCAAACCCACACCATCTTAGGTCAAACTTGAAGAAAGCCCCCTGCATGGTGACCTTCAACGAGTCTCCTTAGGCATGAACCAGGTAGTCCCTTATTTCAAGCATGTAAGAAGAGGAGGTAGAAGATGGGAATTAAAATAGAAGAGAACCCAAGTGGGTTACGAGAGAGAAGAGAGAGGGGAAAATTGCATAAACTAAATTAAAAACCTACCTTGTCTCTTTATTTTACTTTGATTGCTTTGCTTGCTTTGTTTGCTTCTCCTTGAGAGTTTTGAAGATACAGCACTTGGTTTTCAATGGATGTTTGGAGGCTTGCTTTTTAGTGTATGAAGTGTATAGAAGCTAGGGTTTGTCTGTAGGGAGTGTCAGGAGGCCAGGGCTTGAAGAAGACTTAAGAAAACTATGGTTTCAAAGCCAATTTCTAGTGAGGCAGCGTTTCTAGACTGAGTTTGCAGACCCTTTTTATGCAGGAAGAGGTTTGTATTTATAGGCAATTGAAACAGGAATTGGCGCCTATTGTAGTGGCACCAGTGTATTTTTAACCTTGGTGCCACTAAGAGTGGCGCCAGGCCATTCTTTGGCTTGTAGTGGTGCCAATCCTTTTGGAAAATTTTTTAGGCAACAAGAAACAGATCTTTGACTTTGGGAGGAAAGGTAGAAGATTTAGGCGTCTGTCCTAGTGACTACTATGCAATTCTTAGCCTAACTCCACTAGGAGTGACTCCGAAAAGTTCAAAAATAGTCCAGAAGATCGGGGATGGATAGGAACCCTTGAAAGAGTGTCCCAAAGATAACGAGCTTAAGAAATAGTGCCAGAATAGTTGAAAAGGGTGACCGGCCCACCAGGGGCAAAATGGTTATTCGGACAGGGGAAATACTAGAATGGACCCGGAGTGATCCGTGAGAAGGCTTAAAGGTTGAAAACATTATCGAGAATGTTCCAAGCGACTACTGGTTTAATACCCAAAGCCGGTGTGGTTAGAAAAGGCAACCGACCCACTAGGGGCTGTACCAGAATAGACTTGGAATGATCCAAAAAGACATTAAAAGGTTAGGAATACTATTAGAAGCATCCTCTGAAGGTTACCGGTTTGATACCCAGAGCCGGTATGGTTCTCAGAGGCGACTAGATGCTTAAGGGCAAAATGGTCATTTTGACCGAATGCTCTTAGAATTAATCTGGAAGTAACTGGAAGGCACTAGAGTGTGCTAGATTATCTTTGGGAGAATCTTGGAAGGGTGGACTTACCACTCTAAAGACTTAGGTACTTTCTTAAGAAGCATGCTAGAAGGGCTCAAATGGCAATTTGGTCATTTTTTACCAGAGTGGGTTAGCAAGCACTAGTGTGTGAAGAGTTGGTTTCCAAAGGTATCCCATCTTTTGGTAAATGAGTTAGGGTCAAGAGGCGTGGTTGATCCCGTGACATAGGGGGTTTGTTGGCATCCCGATGTCGACCTATTTGTGAGTGTTTCCGCCACTTTGACGGTCATAATGTTTATGAATATTTTTGTCACTCTGATGGTATGCATTCATTTTGGAGATTGCCTGATCTCGAAAAACTACAAAATGGTCTTATCGTCTCGAGGCCTTAGGTACTTTCTCAATCGACGTGCCGGATCAACTTTCTCGAAGGACGTGCCAAATTGAATTTGATTGACTTGGATTGGAATTGGAATTGGAATTAAGGTTGAAATAGGGACTTACCGTCTTTAGAAAAATGTGCCAACTGGAATTGGACCGACTAATACTCTAAGAGTATTTTGGTCATTTTGCTTCTATTTGGCCTGGCGGGCTCATAAACTAGTTGATTGACTGGATTGAGTTTGGAAAACTAGTTTGGGCTTGAATGTGCCTATGTCAATTACAATGTAAGTTCGATTGGGCAAAAAATTACCGAGCGGGTAAAAATAGGGTGCTTACACTTCCTTAAAAGGCTCGGTTCCCTAATCTTCAAACCTAGGCCCACTTCTCGAGGTGGTGCAATTATCGATTGGTGATCCTAACAAGAGAATCATCAAGAGGCTGTAAGCTAAGATACTAACACAACATCCACCCACAACCAATATACCGTTCCCCCTTCTAACTAGAAGGGACATAATCAAGTGGAGATTGCAAATGCGAGTGCACGTGCAGTGTGTATGTGTGTGTGTGTGAAATTTTAAAAAATTGAGGAAGGGGCCCAACAACTCTCATTCATCCTGTCCATTCCATCCTGTCATTCATGGTAATTTATATGGACAATAAAAATAAATGTGAACATGGTTCACCAACAAAATAAAATTCAAAAAGTCAGTACCTTGATGACAAATTTAATGCAAGATAGAATGATTGAATATGAATTGAACGTAAGTGATGACAGTCCTTAAAAAGTTTAAGTTTGAAAATTTTGAAGTGGATAGAATTGGACAAATTAAATGAAGGTTCTAGGTAAGTGAAGGGTGAAGAGACATGACAATGGCCTAACCCTCTAAGCGTCCCCAGTGGAGTTGCTAGCTATCGCACTCCGATTTTTCACACTTGAGATATGTGTGGAAAACATACGATAGTCTCTCGTTAGAACTCATTCTCCTAGAAGAACGAGTGCGACTAGCTTTGAATTAGAAATTAACTTGATAAGGGCTTTTAGATAAGGTTTGGAGTCGCCACCTAACTTTGTTAATGTGAGTTAGGACACCTATAACTAAGTGTAATCCAAATATTAAACTTTGGGTTTTTGAAAAGGTTTTGAAAAAACTTTCTCGTGAGAGGGTTTTTTTTATTTAAGAAAACAGATTGTTTGGAAACCTTTGGAAAGTCTTAAGCCATTTTTGAAAATAGCTCCATTTTGGTCTTTCAAAAATAGTGATTCAAGATTTGGAGGTTGGTTACGTATAAGGAAATTGCACTAAGTTATCACCCTATCCCGCCCTTGCAGTACCTACATATATTTTTACCTAGGTTCACTCATTTAAAATCTCTAGTCATCTAATGTCCAATTATATCCATTTTGAGAATTTTAGAAAGAAGTTTATGTCATCATTTTAAGGATGATGTGATGCATGATATGCAAGTGCAGAAAAGAATTTGGAAAGAGATTTTGAAAAAGGGAATTGAAATTTTGAAAAAGGTTGTGACCGCACCCATGAGAGTTGTTTACATATCCTTCTGTTGGGATCAAGTCAGTCGTAGTTCCAACCCGGGGTCCAATTAAAAATAAATACTTTGGGGTCTTGTTTGATTTGAAAAGACACTTTGGGGCCTTTGAAAAGTTTGACTTGAAAAGGGTTTAATTTGAACTTTGATTGAAAGATTGAAAATTTAATTTTGATTTGAAATTGACTTTAAAGTAAAACTTAGGCTTGTTTTGAAAATTTTGAATTAAACTTTGAAATCATCGTGACTTAAATTGGGGTTTTGAAAACCATCTTGGTTTAGACCTAAGACATAGAAAAGAGTAGATGTTTCTTAACTCAAGGTTAGGGTTGAACTTGGGTTTTGGCATCCTAGGACTTCGGATAACCTAGCGTTTAAACATGCACTTGAAAAGCTTGATTTTAGAAAGTTTGATATTAGAAAAGTTTCGAATTAAAAAAGTTCCAAATTAATAAAGTTCTATTTTAGGAAAGTTTTCATTTTATAAAAGACTTGATTTTAGAAAGATTTGATTTAGGAAAAGTTTGAATTAAGAAAGACTTGATTTAAGAAAAAGTTTGAATTAAGAAAGGCTTGATTTAGGAAATGTTTGAATTTGAAATTTGAAAAGTTGGGATTTGGAAAGATTTAATTTAAGAAGAATTGAATTTAGAAAACTGAGTTTGAAAATGTTTGACCTAGGTTTGAGGTAACTTGGGATTTAAGCAATTCTAGGACTTAAGGTTTATGAAATGCATTTGAATTGGAAATATTGTATTTCAATTAAAAAAAAGAAAGTTTTGCTTTTGGAAAGTTTTGAAATTAGGAAAGATTGACATTAGAAAATATTGGGATTATGAAAGATTCGATTTTATTTTTAAAAATAGATGATTTTATTTTCTTTCTAAAATTAGAAGATTTGATTTTATTTCTAAAGTGGAAGATTGGATTTTGATTTGAAAAAAAGGAATGGTTTAGTTTTAGAAAACTCACGATTTCACGCAATAAGTTATTTTAGGAAAACTATGATTTCATTTGAAAATTACTCAAGTGAGTTATATAATTTTGAAAATATTGCATGAATTTTGGAAATACTTTGATGCAAAGAATATAAAAAATGCAAGGATGTTGGCTAGGTCAAATCTAGGGCTTCCTAAAAGGCTCGATTCCTAAGGTTTTGGCTTGGACTTTAAGACAACACCAATTTTAGAAAGATTTGAAAAACAAAATTTTGAAAAGCATAGTTAGGACATGAAACTCTAATTTGGACTTTGGAAAGTCTCTTTAAATATTACACTTTCCTAAAGCATCCCTAACCATGGAATGGCTAGATTCACTTTAGAGTTGTGATTTTTTGAAAAACAATTTTAGAGTTTGAACCCAAATTTGGACCTTGATAGTCATATTGAATATAATACTTTCCTAAAGGAACCTTAACTATGGAATGATTGGAATCAGCTTAGGGTTGTGATTTTGAGAATAACTAGTTTTGAATGCGAGTTTTGAAAGCAACCTTTACTGTAAGTTTGAAAACATCTTTGAATGCATGATTATAATAGCAACAATGCAATAGGGACATGAACATATAAGGTTAGGTTATACAACATAACCAAGGGGGCCGAACTCACACCGTCTATGGGTATCCTCGATGACTTCCCTTGACACAATGACTTCGTCCAAGACATCCCCTAGGCATGGACTGAGAGTCCCTTATTTCAAGCATGAAAGAAGAGGGGATAGAAGATGGGAGTTAAAATAGAAGAAAACTCAAGTGGGTTAAAAGGGAGAAAAGGAATTGGAGATTGCATAATTTAACCAGAAACCCTACCTTATCTTCTTTTTGCTTTGAGGTTTTGATGGTGGACTTCACTCAAACTTGTCTTCTTCTTTGCTTTACTTCTTCAATGGTTACCTTGAACTTGCATTTGACGAATACTTTGAGAGCTTCAATAAAAAAACAATTGATCTTCAAAGGATCCTTGGAGGCTAGGGTATGAGTGTATGGATTGTATGGAGGCTAGGGTTTAAAGGAGCCTAGAGAGAATTAGGGTTTTAGGGGCAACTCGAAGTCTTTTTTCAAAGATGCAGAGTTTCTGGAGAAATTTTTTGGATCTGGAATACGCAAGGGGTGGCCTGTATTTATAGGCAGCCAAAGTTTGGCTTGGTGCCTGTTGTAATGGTGCCAGTCTAAATTTTGACTTGGCACCACTACTAATGGCGCCAGCCTATTAAGAAAATTGCTAGAGCGACAAGAAACAGATAGTGACTACCATGCAATTTTTGGCCTAGCTGCACTAAAAGTGACCCCAAAAAGTCTAGGAATGATCCAGAAGATTTTGAGTAGCCAAAATTGGCTAGGAATGGACGGGAACCTCAAAAGCAGAAGTAATTGAAAAAGGGTGAACGGGTCACTAGGGGTAAAATGGTCATTTGATCTGAGAAACACCGGGATCGACCCAAAATGGTCCATAAGAAGACGTGAAGGTTGGAAACACTATTAAGAATGCTCTGAGAGACTGCCAGTTTGATACCCAGAGCCGATGTGATTAGAAAAAGAGACCAGCCTGCTAGGGGCAAAACGATCATTTCACACCAGGTTTACTAAAATGGACTCAAAATAGTCTGAAAATGTATCAAAAGGTTGGGAATACTATAATAGGCATCCTCGGGAGGTAATCGGTTTGATACCCAGAGCCGGTGTGCTTCCCGAAGGAGTTTGGATGCTTATAGGCAAAATGGTCCCTTTGACCAGATGCTTTCAGAATCAATTCGAGAGCTACTAGAAGGCACCAAAACATGCTAAATTATCTCTAGTAAAATCTTGGAAGGATGAACTTACCATTCTAAGGTCTTAGGTACTTTCTTGAGAAGCGCGTCGGTAGGGCCTGCCAGGGGAGTTTTGGTTATTTTTGGCCGAAATAGGCTAGAAGGCACTGGTGTTGACCCAGGTTTTGAGTGTTTTCTTCACTCTGTTGGTGTGTGATGAGTTAGTTTCCAGAGTTATCCTGACGTTCGGTAAAGGTGTCATGGCCAAGAGGCGTGTTTGGTCCTATGATATAGAGGGTTTGTTGGCATTCCGGATGTCGACCTATTTGCGAGTGTTTTCATCACTCTAACTATTGCAATATTTGTGAATGTTTCTGTCACTCTGACAATGTTTGTTCATTCAGGAGATTGCCTGGTCTCAGGAAGCCGCTAGATGATCTTATCACCTCTGGACCTAAGGTACTTTCTTGATCGACGTGCCAAATAGCAAACATTCTATGTTGGTGGGTTAGTAGGCGCCAGAAGCGAACCACTCTACCATTTCGGGGACTTGGGTTCCGTCTCGGTCGACGGGTGTGAAGAGACTTATCATTCTGAGGGGTTTTGTGCTTTCTTAGTAAATGTGTCGTGCTAGATAGACTTACCATCTGAGGGATTAATTTCTCAAAAAGACATGCCAAATTGAGTTTGACTAATCTAAACTGGAATTGGAATTAGAATTAAGGTTAAAATACGAACTTTCTGTCTTTAAGAAGATGTGCCACCTGGAATTGGACCGAGCAATGCCCCATGGGTATTTTGGTCATTTTGACTCTATTGGGTCTTATGGGCCAACGAAGTGGTTAATTAATTGGATTGATTCTGAAAAGCTGGTTTAGGCTTTAATGTGTTTGTGTTGGTTTGAATGTGAGTCATGTCAGACCGGAGATTGTAGAGTGGGCAAAAAATAGGGTGCTTCCAGAGGCCAGTCACAATAGCTCCACTAGCACGAGGGGCAATCACCGATCAATTAGTAAAGCGACCTCCAGTAGCTGCCAGATAAAGAGCATGCCTCCTTTCAAGCCCAAGTTTGATAAGGACGTTCAGGGCCTTAAGGACCCCATTACGGGATACGAGAGGGCGAGTGTCAGGACCAGGAGTACCGATTCTTATTTGGGCAACTTAGATATTCCTGACATTCCTCCACTGGGAGACTTGGCCTACCATTTTAGAGTTTATTCACGATGACACCTGATGCCTCCCAGCATTCATACCACCTTTCGTTGGATAATCCATGCTACCTTGATAGCCATGCAGAGGTCAGCCCAGTCTTATCAGAAGTTTCTCATGAACATAAGCTTCGAATCGTTCCAAATACTATTGATAAGCCGCTTGGACTGTAGGCTGGTTAGTGCCTTAGTAGAGAGATGGCTTGGGGAGACTGGGACTTTTCATTTTGTTGGCTTTGAGCTTGGCCCAACTTCACTGAACTGAGCGATTATTACTAGCTTTTCTTTTACAGGCCGTAGGATTACTTTGCAGCCAGTCACTGCGGTGGAGGCTTGCGTTATCTTAGATTTGCCGGCATTTGGTAGTACATCATTTCCTACAACTTTTCTCGGTCAAGGTAAAATGACCTTTTTTGTTTAGCCCATGCTTATGCGCAGGGATATCATGAGGCATCGATTTGTACTATATGTGGTTTTCAGCTGATTTTTCATTAACAATAGGTCGAGGGTCCCTCTTAGCTTGGTGACGGATTTAAATGCTTTGTATGCCCTAGATTGGGGGTCTTTCACCTTTGCCTGCATTCTCCAAGGGATGCTAATGAGAACCTCCACACGATGAGGCAGTGTCATCAACTTCTGGTCCTTTTTGGTTTGGTGGAGTTATAAGTATATGCATGTACGTTGGCCACAGGTGGAGATGGGTGACGTTTACCCCTGGGCTTTAAGGTGGGCTCGTGCTCAGGTAGTGTAGCAGTCAGAGGTTACTGACTTCGTCCCACTTAGAACGAATTTGGAGCTTTTGCTACCTAATGATGTGACATGGAGGCCATTCGTTGATTCCATGTATTATGAGGATGTGACATATCTCCTTCTACTATCCATGTCAAGCGCCTCCTTTATTAGTGTTGAGTCTTTGGAGACATATCTGAGAGAGAGACATTGGCACCAGTTTCATCAAGATTTTCATGCCTGTGGAGATCCCCCTCAATACATGTATGGGATACCTCGAGAGGGACTTAACATACCACTTCTGGTGCCTTAACCAAGTGCTACTTCTCTACTTTCGCCAGACGTCGACTATACTTGTCATAACCCACTTCACTCTCTCTAGGTCAAGACAAGGGGGTTTAGGGGTTAGGGGGTTAAAGATAATGATATTTCAGAAATATGGATCTCAACACAAATTGAAAAGTCATGTTTATTATTACAACACAAAAGAAGGCTGGTGGAACTACTGTTTTCAAGTCTCAATACAATTACAGCCCAAAATAGACAATTAACCCATATTCTCTGAAAAAGACAATATAGCAGGGGAACCCGTTTCCGTATTCATTTCCTTGGAAAACTCGTTAAAGCCGCAACTCCTAAAAAATGTCCCATAAGAAAGGAGTGAGCTATGAAGCCTAGTAGAAATTCCATGATTTCCATAATGCATAAGTTTAAATGTAATGGAGTAAAAAAGGAATGATATCACATGCATATGTCTTTTATAGTTTATTTTTATCAATACCAGGATTTTGCAGGTATGTCCTGCCCGAGCCAATTCAAGCCAATGGGTTCACCCATAATACTCCTCCTTCATTAATTATGAATCCCATTCAAGATCATTTAGCTCGTATCAAGTCCAATGAAAGCTGACTCGTGGCAGCCCCGTGTACCAGTTGGTCAGGTTTCATCCATGATTTAATTCTAGGGTCTTTTCACATTCCGGTTATTCCTCCCTTATTCCTCTCTAGTGATGTAAGCAATCTCATGATGTAACTTTGAAATCATTATAGCAGACATATATCGATAAAGTAGTTAACAAAACATTTAATAGAACAAAAATGAGCATGTATCTTAGAGAATGCATAGTTTCCTACTTTGATGATATTTCTGGATCAAGTTGTCTCTGATTCAAGTATTATCTGTTTGGACAAAGAGCCGATAGTTAGCCTTCTTGTTCGGTTATTGGTAATTACCACAATTACCCATATTCTTAGAGTTCTGAGGTTGCAGTTCTTATAATCATTTGAGTAGTGTTAAATAAAGGAAATAATCACAATACTGTGGGTATTTGGTGAGGTTAGCCCTTGGAATCTTTCTCATCTCCCGTCAGGGACAGAATTACCTAGTATCAAAACTAAAGGGGATTATCTGGAATTTATGTCGGGAGGTCCAGTGACCCCTACTCTCCCATTTCTGGGTTCCTTATATTTTTTAAGGTATCTCGGCAAAACCTCAGATTATTCCCTTTATTATTGTATTTTATATGATTTTCTATATCATAACACTATTTTTAATTCACAAAAATCATATAAATACAAGAAAATTCCAAAAAAAAAATAGGATAAGGCCTGATTTGGTGTCACCAACACACCATAAAAATTTCAGGTTGAGATAGTGTGGGACGAGCCCTCAAGCGCCATTAACCGCGCTTGGGGAAGGAAAACAGTGCCTTTATCTTCTTCCTCGCGGGGCCGGGGGCTTCCCTCACTGATTGCCATCAATCTATAGTCCTCCTGGCCATGCATGTGTGTCCCAGAGATAGGTGAGGACTTGGGTCACACTCTCATGGCCAGAGTTTGACCAACAGTGGCCGGAGGTGGCCGTTATGGCTAGAAAAGCTCGGCTGCATAGTGGAACCCTTAGGTTCCAGACCTATAATTGAGCTTTTGAGCCTCTTCCTGTGATTTTTTGGAGATGTATCCTTCATGAAAGTTGTTCCTGATGTCGAGATGAAGAATACCCAATTGGTCTCGTTGGAAATGGTGGTCGACGGCCAGAGATAGGTATATTCTTGTTATTTTCGTCGAAGCTGCCATTCCAGAGCAATTTTGGCACATGCACAGAGGTGTGAGGCCTCTCTAGGACTCCTTGAAGGTCCAGGAGGAGCCTCATGCCCCTATGACAGGCCTGAGGTTCTGGTTCGAACATTATTGTTCAACCAGCCGTGTAACACTCACTAACTTCTCTCTGGTTTTGTCGCGGCTACGACGGGGATGGGGCGGGGTTTCAGTGGGTTTAGGGTGGTGAAGGGGTGTGGGATAAGTCCTTACCTAGCTTGGTTGGTTCCCTTCTCTTTCTTTGTCCCCAACTTTCTCTTCTCTATTCTCTCTCTCTTTCTCTACGACTCTCTCTCTTTCCCTAAAATCTCTCTCTCTGTAGTTCGAACAACTAGGGGGGAGGGGTGTGGAAGCCATATATATATAGTGAGTGGTGCAGTCAATGGGTGGGGGTAGTGGGCTTGGTCAGCTGCATGGGGGGCATTTCCTTGCATGGTTTCTCTCTCTCTATCTTTCTCTCTCTCTCTCTCTCTCTCTCATATATATATATACACATATATATAGCCAGTTAAAAGCTGACTTGCAGGCATAATATATTATATAGTATGGGGTTATGGTGCATGCTTGTGTGTGTGGGAGTTACTCCTACAGGCTCTCTCTCCCTCTCTCTCTCTTTCTCTCTCTCTCTCTCTCAATTTCTCTTACTTTCTCTCTCTATATCTCTCTCAAACCAGCCACTAAGTTGGCTTAATTTGTGTGTATGGTATGTGGGTGCAAGGTGTGGTGTTATGTGTGTGTGTGTTATTTATTCATATATTAACATAGTGTAACTTTATAATAAAGGCACTAGCTACATGTATATATGTATACATTAAAAGGGTTGATGCAGCCAAGGGGTGTTTTTTGTAAGCATGGATTCATTCACCTGCCCCTACAAATGGTGTTTTAATAAAATGCATGTAATGTTAGTGTAATGGCCTAAAAACATAAGGCTTGCATGCAATATTTGAATCTATTTAAATATGTCATGTCTAGGGCCTGTATAAACTCTTAATTGATGGTGAAAGAGTTAGTTTATGGCTTAGATGCTTCCTGGCACTTCTATGTGCGGCTATGGTGTCGTGCTGGGTTTTATTATCTAACTATGGTTTAGTGAAAATTTTTCTAGCCTAATTTTCGAGTGGCTGTCATTCTAGTTCTATTAGGGTGTAATGTAGTCAATTAGAAAATCACAAGTATTACAGTCTTACCTCCTTTAGAAAATTTCGTCCTCGAAATTAGTCTTTAATAGGTGAGGGTACCTTGCTCTCATATCCGCTTTTGCTTCCCACATTGCTTCTTCTTCCCCGTGGTGTTGCCATATTACCTTGACTAAGGGAATCTCTTTGTTTCTCAATACTCTAACTTGACGGTCTACTATCTTACTCGGTCTCTCATCATGGGAATGATCAAGTTGTACAATGATATTCTCCCATTGAATTATATGAGTAGGGTTAGGGTGGTATTGTCTCAACATCGATACATGAAATACATTGTGTATTCGATCCAATTCTGAAGGTAATTCTAGTCAGTATGCGACTTGTCCAATTCTTTCCAAAATATAGAAAGATCCAATAAATCAAGGTGCAAGCTTTCCTTTCTTACCAAAATGGATCACACCAGCATTACCTTTAAGAACACTTGGTCACCTACCTAGAATTCCAAGGGTTATCTATGCTCACCTGCATAACTCTTCTGTTGGCTTTGGGCAGCTCTAAGTCATTCTTGTATGAGTCTTACCTTCTCTGTGGCCTCTCTAATGATCTCTGGTCCATATAAGAATTTGTCGCCAGGTTTTAACTAACAGTTAGGTGCTCGGCAAGGTCACCCATACAATGCTTCATATAGGGCCATTTGTATACTTGTTTGGTAACTGTTGTTATAGACAAACTCAGCTAATGGTATATGATCACTCCAAGTTCCTCGAAAATCCAACACATAAGCACGAAGCATATCCTCTAAGATTTGGATAACTCTCTCGGATTGACCATCCGTCTGTGGGTGGTAAGCTGTACTCATGCGTACCTGGGTTCCTAAGGCTTTTTGTAAGCTTTGCCAAAACTGCGAAGCAAACCTTGGGTCACGATCTGATACAATGGCTCTGGGCACTCCATGCAATCGTAGTATATCTTTCAGATACAGCCTACTTAGAGTACTAAGATTGTCGGTAGACTTAATAGGTAAGAAATAAGCAGTTTTCGTCAATCGGTCTACGATTACCCAAATTATATCACATCCTTGACGGGTTCTGGGTAGTCCAGTGATGAAATCCATGGTGATATGTTCCCATTGCCACTCTGCTATTGGCAAGGGTTGTAATAGTCCACCTGGTCATTGGTGTTCAGCTTTTACTTATTGGCAGGTGAGGCAATGTGCCACAAACTTTGCAATGTCCCTCTGCATTTCCTTCCAATAATATTGTCACTTAAGATCTTGGTACATTTTAGTGTTTTCTAGATG